>CM057475.1:70602833-70912833 GCA_030035585.1 Dugong dugon
CCTTCTCCAGGGACTGGTCCTTTCTGATAACATGTCCACAGTATGTGAGATGACGACTTGTCATCCTTACTTCTAACAAGCTTTCTGGCTGTACATCTTCCAAGACAGATTTGTTCATTCTTCTGGCAGTCCTTGGTATATTCAATATTCTTTGCCAACACCATAATTCAAAGGTGTCAATTCTTTGGTCTTCCTTATTCATTATCCAGCTTTCACATGCATATGAGGCTATTGAAAACACCATGGCTTGGATCAATTGCACCTTAGTCCTTAAAGTGGCATCTTTGCTTTTTAACACTTTAGAGAGATCTTTTGCAGCAGATTTGTCCAACTCAGTGCATCATTTGATTTCTTGACTGCTGCTTTCATGGGTGTTGATTGTGGATCCAAGTAAAATGAAGTCCTTGACAACTTCAGTCTCTTCTCTGTTTATCATGATGTGGCTTACTGGTCCAGTTGTGAGGATTTTTGTTTTCTTTATGTTGAGGTGTAATCCATACTGAAGGCTGTGGTCTTTGATCTTCATCAGTAAGTGCTTCAAATTCTCTTCACTTTCAGCAAGCAAGGTTGTGTCATCTGCATAACACAGGTCATTAATGAGTCTTCCTCCAATCCTGATGCCCCGTTCTTCTTCATATAGTCCAGCTTCTTAGATTATTTGCTCAGCATACAGATTGAGTAAGTATGGTGAAAGACACAACCCTGACACAAACCTTTCCTGAATTTAAACCACACAGTATCCCCTTGTTCTGTTCGAATAACCGCCTCTTGGTCTAAGTACAGGTTTCTCATGAGCATAATTAAGTGTTCTGGAATTCCCATTCTTTGCAATGTTATCTATAATTCGTTATGATCCACACAGTCAAATGCATTTGCATAGTCAATAAAACACAGGTAAACATCTTTCTGGTATCCTCTGCTTTCAGCCGGGATCCATCTGGCGTCAGCAATGATTTTCCTCATTCCACATCGTCTTCTGAATCCAGCTTGAATTTCTGGCAGTTCCCTGTCAATACACTGCTGCAGTCACTTCTGAATAATCTTCAGCAAAATTTTACTTGCATGTGATATTAATGATATTGTCCAATAATTTCTGCATTCTGTTGGATCACCTTTCTTTGGAATGAGTACAAATATGGATCTCTTCCAGTCAGTTGACCAGGTAGCTGTCTTCCAAATTTTCTGGCATAGATGAGTGAGTGTTCCCAGTGCTGCATCCATTTGTTGAAACATCTCAATTGGTATTCCATCAATTCCTGGAGCCTTGTTTTTCACCAATGCCTTCAGTGCAGCTTGGACCTCTCCCTTCAGTACCATCAGTTCCTGATCATATGCTACCTCCTGAAATGGTTGAATGTTGACCAATTTTTCTTGGTACAGTGACTCTTGTGTATTCCTTACATCTTCTTTTGATGCTTCCTGTTATCATTTAATATTTTCGCCATAGAATTCATTGATACTGCAACTCGAAGCTTGGAATTTTTTCTTCAGTTCTTTCAGCTTGAGAAATGTCAAGTGTGTTCTTCCCTTTTGGTTTTCTATCTCCAGGTCTTTGTACATATCATTATAACACTTTACTTTGTCTTCTCAAGCTGCACTTTGAAGCCTTCTATTCAGCTCTTTTACATCATCATTTCTTCCATTTGCTTTAGCTATTCAGTGTTCAAGAGCAAGTTTCAGAGTCACTTCTGACATCCATTTTGGTCTTTTCTTTCTTTCCTGTCTTTTTAATGACCTCTTGCTTTCTTCATGTATTATGTCCTTGATGTTATTCCACAACTGGTCTGGTCTTCCGTCATTAGTGTTCAATGCATCAAATCCATTCCTGAGATGGTTTCTAAATTCGGATGGGATATACTCAAGGTCGTGGACTTGTTCTAATTTTCTTCAACTTCAACTTGAATTTACTTATGAGCAGTTGATGGTCTATTCCACAGTTGGCCCTTGGCCTTGTTCTGACTGGTGATATGGAGCTTTTCCATCTTCTCTTTCCACAGATTAGTTGATTTGATTCCTGTGTATTCCATCTAGCAAGGTCCACGTGTATAGTCACCATTTATTTTGTTGAAAAAAGGTATTTGCAATGAAGAAGTCCTTGGTCTTGCAAAATTCTATCATTCCATCTCCAGTGTTCTCTCATCAAGGCCATATTTTCCAAGTACCAATCCTTCTTGTTTCCAACTTTTCCATTCCAATCGCCAGCAATTATCAGCACATCTTGATTGCATGTTTCATCAATTTCAGACTGCAGAAGTTGGTAAAAACCTTCAATTTCCTAATCTTTGGTCTTAGTGGTTGGTGTGAAAATTTGAGTAATTTAACTGGTTTTCCTTGTAGGCGTGTGGATATTATCCTATCACTGACAGCATTGTACTTCAGGATAGATCTTGAAGTGTTCTTTTGGACGATGAATATGATGTCATTCCTCTTCAATTTGTCATTCTCAGCATAGTAGACCAGATGATTGTTTGATTCATAATGACCAATACCAGTCCATTTCAGCTCACAAATGCCTAGGATATCAATGTTTATGCATTCCATTTCATTTTTGATGATTTCCAATTTTCCTAGATTCATACTTTGTACATTCCTTGTTCCTATTATTAATGGATGTTTGCAGCTGTTTCTTCTCATTTTGAGTCATGCATATGGGCATAAAAGTATTACATATATTGTATAATGTATTAATTTAGTTTATCCTATATATGTAACTGTGCTCCACTTTATTAGAAATAAAACCCTAAAATCAAACTAGCTTCCAAAAGATCTAAGAAATATAGGCCCCCTGGGAGACACAAATGGTTTGCATTCAGCTACTAACCTAAAGGTTGGCAGTTTGAACACACCCAGTGGCACCATGGAAGAAAAGACTGGTGATTTGCTTCTGTAAAGATTACAGCCCAGAAAACCCTATGGAGTAGTTCTACTCTGTGGAACAAGGAGTCGCCGTGAGTGGAAATCTACTTGACAGCAATAGGTTTTAACAACACCTTACACCAGCGTTTCTCACCCTCAGCACTACTGACATTGTGGGCTGGGTAGTTCTTCGTTGTGAGGGTCTGTCCTGTGTATTATAGGATGTTTGGCTGCATCCCTGGCCTCTACCCACTACCCAATTTTTTTTTAATTGATTTTTTTGTTGATGTGGAGAATATACACAGACAGCAGAACATACACCAATTCAACAATGTCTACACTACAACTCAGTGACATTGATTACTTTCTTTGAGTTGTGCAACCATTCTCACCCTCCTTTTCTGAATTGTTCCTCCTCCATTAACATAAACTCACTACCCCCTAAGTTTCCTATTAGGCTGTCGAGTTGCTGTTGTCGATTTGATCCCATATCCACTAACCCATTTTTGACAACCGAAAACGTCTCCAGACATTACCAAATGTCTTGGGGGGAGGGCACGAGACAAAATCTCCTGGTTGCAAACTTCTGCCTTATACTAATACAGTACTTCTGAAGTTTTCAAAAGGCTTCTTGAAAATAGGAGCATCGGTGACCTTCAGAGTGGGCTCTCGTTATAATTCCCCCACGATTGTGTTTAGAAAACATTTCATTTCAGGCTGTCCTCCCCCATTCCTAGGATAGCAACATGGCAAATGTAGAAAGATGATATATGAAACAAGAAGAAAACCCTAAGACGAGTCAAAGTCGATTGCCAAAGGGAAGAGAACGGGTCATAAAGCCCTTAGCCAAGATAAGGAGTAACACACAGCTCCTGGGCTTGAGTAAGAGCTCTACCATTATTAAGCAGGAACTTCTATGAAAATTCCTTATCCTGGATAACTTCCATTTTTGAAAATTTAAAAGGTTTATATATAATGCTGACTTCTTGAGGCTATTGTGAAGACCCAGTGATATAATATGTGTGAAGTAACTGGCACATAACTGACTCATAGTAATGGTGGCTACTCTTAAATAACCCTTTTGTCCTGCCTTATGTTGCTGCCTCTTGGCAAGAGGCTATCTGGGGAACAGTTCCCAACTCTTCCAATTGAACGTTATTCCTTAAATAGCCCTTGTGGTGAGCATTTGCTGCTTTTCAGTCTAAATGCTTTCCTTCATTTGATAATAATTTATCGAGCACGCAAAGCCCAGAGATGGATAGCAGAACCAGAGACCCAAAAAAAAAAAAAGACATTATTTTTTTAAAATTTACAGTTTAGTAAGTAAGAAAGCCATTTAAGTTAATCACTGTGATGCATGAACCATGCTAAATGCTACCACCACGTGCTATGAACAGGAGATATTAATGATCACTGGAGAATTTACTAATTGCTTTTGTAAATTAAAATTGTGTTCACCCTTATAGATCGTATTTATTTTAGTGCACAATATTCTTTAAAGTGTTCATAACATTTTTTACTCAGCCATATCAACACTGCACATGTTTCTCAAATGTGTCCTTCTTCCTGTCTTTGTGTAAAACATACAAAGCAATGTAGGGCCCATTATGGGTCTCCATGAGTTAAGAGCTCCGGTAGCTTGAAGTGGATGAGAAGTGAGTGTTCGTTATGTCTTTGCAATCATGGAAATTCTGAAAGCTGACGCTTTGTGTCAGGAAAACATCCCCCCTTCCCTCCCAGCCACCTACTGCAGCATCATTTCTTCCTGGAAGTGGGGGACTCCCAGTGACACCCTTTGTCCCTGCCTGGCCCATCCTAGGGTGGAGCAACTGTGTGAGAGAGCTTCATGGCACTACCCCTTCTCCTCTTTTCTGATCATTTAACTTTATTTTAAAACGTATATCTTTAACAATAACCTCAGGGGCATATGAATGATACTGACAGTGTGGCCTACTTTTTTTATTTTATTGATTCTGTTGTTGTTGTTGAGAATATACATAGCAAAACATACACCAATTCAACAGTTTCTTCATGTACCATTCAGTGACGTTGATCACATTCTTTGAGTTGTGCAACCATTCTCACTCTCTTCTCTGAGTCGTTCCTTCCCCCTTAACATAGACTCACTGCCCCTAAGGTTCCTATTTGATTTCACACAGATAGATCTTAAAAGAGCACAATACTCAAGGCAGACATTCTTTACTAGTTAAGCTAAACTATTGTTTGGTTTTAAGAAGACTTTAGGAGATATTTTTGCTTTAAAGTTTAAAACTTTTCTTAGGGTAATAGTTTCAGCGGTTCATCCAGCCTCTATCACTCCAGAAAGTCTGGCTTCTATGAGAATTTGAAATTCTTTTCTGCATTTTCCCCCTTTTCATCAGGATTCTTCTATAGAATCTTCGATCAAAATGTTCAGTAATGGTAACCAGGCACCATCCATCTCTTCCGGTCTCATGGCAAAAGAGAGTGTGTGGCCTACTTTTGCTGAAAAACTTTGGAGGGAAGGGGAAGGACAGGCTGGTTGAGTTGCTGGGGCCCCTATGGCCTTCTAGAACAGCCCCAGGCCCTGTCCTTTGCTCATCTGGATCTGCTCTGGCACCATCTCTGGACCTCACTGTATTTCTGGAGATCCAGGCCCCGGCCAAGGCACCTTCCCTGGTGACCCTGACTCTGTGCAAAGACCCCTACAAGATGCAATGCTGACCAACCTTCTCATTTCAGGATTTTAGCACATCTTTATTTTTTAACTTTTGATTGGTTTCCTGTCAATACCCAGACAGTCATTAACCACCTGGACCATGCATCTCAGCCTCGTCTATTGGGAGGACAAATACACACAAACACATGGTTAAATAAATAAGGAAACACAGAGACCAAAACAAACACCTGAAAGCCATTTTCTAGTTCATTCTTTTTCCAAAGGCAGGGACCAGGCAATTTTGTTCTCCCATTTTGTTTCCAATCCTCCTTCATCATTAACTAGAAATGGCTTTTACGGATTATAAAAATCACCTAGCATCTGCATCGGGGCATTTAGCAGTGAAGGGCTCTCTGCTGTCACAGCCAGATGAGAATCTTGACCTTGCAGAAGCCCCTCATTTGGGTTCCCATTAATGTGATATCTCCTGACAAAACACAGTGATGAACCCCAGTCACATCTCTTTATGCCCATTATGCCCATCTCGTTATCTAGAAACAGCTAAATTCATTCTGGGGTTATTATCCACTGTGAGGGGGGCCCTCCCCCCACTTTTTTAAAGTCCTGAATTAGACTGGTCTTCAAGGTGTTTCTCAAATGCATCATACATGCGTGTGCATATGTTCATGCGTGCACACACACACACACATACACACATAGGACATTCAGGATGGCAGTTTGGCAGTTTGAATGTCTGGGATGGTGGGTCCTCCCTGTGCTTTTTCTTAGCAGGCAGGCCTCTGTCTCCAGAGACAGCATGACTTTCATCCTTAAGGAGAAAAACATGAGGAGGCATCTCAGCAAGGAGTAAATAAGAGGGATGTGTCATTCTCCTCTCAGTGTGTCTCGAAGTGTGGCTCAGAAACCACCTTTTAATACTGGTGCCCCTTAAAAATTTACAATTTACTGAATTCAAGCCAGACTCATTTAATCAGAATCACTGAAGGAGGGGCCTGGGAATCTGAATGTATAACAAGCACGGTGGACAATTCTGTTGCAGACTGTACAGTAGGAGAACCAGTGTCCACAGTCTGCTGTTCAGTGTTGAGTCTGCCATCCTGGCTCCCTGCTTTCCCAGCATGATTGGGAAGCTGGCCAGGCGCACCAAGCAGCTGCCAGATCCAGCCCTCTCCCACCTGGAAAGCCCAGCAGCTGGCTCCAGCCCTTCGGCTCTCCTCACGAGACAGATATTGGAAGAGCAGTTGTATCGTAACTCGGTGCTTTCTGTAGGTTGTAGCTTTTTCTTTTTAAAATATTTTTCATGACATAAGTAGCACATGCATGCATTCTCCTGTTTATTAAAAACGAAACAGATAAGTCTGACATCTTCCCTTGACCTTCACCTTCAATCGCAGTCCCTCTTACAGAGATCACACTTGTCCTTCCAGACCTTTGCCCGTGCATTTATATACACATACATGAACCTCGCACCACTTGCCTGCACACAGCTGGATGGCACCCTCTGTCTGCACATACCTGGATGGCACCACTTGTCTGCACACACCTGGATGTGACATTTCTTGTCTGCACACACCTGGATGTGACATCTCTTGTCCGCACACACCTGGATGCCACCTCTTGTCCGCACATACCTGGATGCCACCCCTTGTCCGCACGCACCTGGATGGCACTTCTAGTCTGCATATACCTGGATGGCACCTCTTGTTCGCACACATCTGGATGTGGCATCTCTTGTCTGCACACACCTGGATGACACCTCTTCTCTGCACACACCTGGACGGCACCACTTGTCTGCACACTCCTGGATGATACTCTTCTAGTCTGCATATACCCAGATGGCACCTCTCGTCTGCACACACCTGGATGTGACAACTCTTGTCTGTGCACACCTGGATGGAACCCCTTGTCTGCACACACCTGGATGACACCACTTGTCCTCTCATGTGGATAACACCATGACTTGTCCCCAGTTCTACTTTTTAAAAAGGTGGTCCACGTTATCTGATGCACCTGGACATCCTTTACTGCTTCGCTTTAGTTCTTCTCTCCTTGGTTCTAGCCTTGCAACACATCCAGGAAGGAACTGTAGGCCCTTGGATTTGAACTTCGATGACGAAGAATCTCTGAGGGAAATAAACTAGTCTGTATGTGCTCTGAGCAATGTTTCAGCTCTCAAGCTCCAAGCGCTGTGAGGAAAGTCTGCTGTGAATTGTGGGCAGCCTTCAGAGTTGGCTCTGTTTGATTCCAATGATTCACCAGATCCAATCAAAACAATTACTCACTCACACTCTTCAGGTGTTTTCCGGCCACGTGAAGGCTCTGCTCATTACGATGAGGCTTTTGCATGCAAGATAGAAAAAAACTGTAATTGTTTGTCTACTGATCCCCCAGCTACTCTCATATCACAAATATCAGACCTCCTGAGTCAGAATCTGCATCTTAACAATATCCCAGGCAATTGGTGCACACATTACAGTTTGAGAAATGCCGAGCTAGAAGCTTCTCTGTCTTGGCTTCAGCTGGGAGCTCAGAATCGCATGTCATTCTGCATCTGGGCAGATACATCAGGGTCATTTAAGAAAATGCCCCTCGTACGCTCAGACTGAAAACCAGGCCCTGAGAAGACCTGAATCTGTTGCGGGTTTGCCCCAACGTTGTCCTTCTAATGAAAACGTCTCCCCCACGCCACAGATCAGACAGCATTTTGTTCACCCAAATCCCTCTCTTATTTGAGCCACTTCCTACCTCTTTATTTCTGTTCTCCACAGCAAGGCATAGGTGTGGGATGTGCGTATGTGTGTGTGTTAACGTCAGGTGGGGAATGAGTTGGCCATACTCAGTTATGCCCATCATCATCAACTGTCTGGACAAGTCCTCTCTCTCATCAATGTTCCCTTTTTCTCCTTTATCCCCCTCCTTGGGCATTCCCACTAATGATTTCATATATACCCTTGAGTATATGTGTACATCCTTGAAATAAAGTGATGTAGTTTGGAGGGAGGCTTAATTTACATAAATGTTATTGTGCAATATATCTTGCTCTGGGCAATCATTTTTTCATTCAATACTATGCTTATAAGGGCCACCCATTTTGCAATATGTATTTCTAGTTGTTTCTAACTCTGCATTCCGGAGAAGACAATGTAGTCCATAATAAAGGTGATATTTCAAATCAGGGTGGAAAGGATGAATTGATTAGACAGCATCTCTCTCTTAGACCAGAGTAGTTGTTGAATTTGAATCCAGGCTAAGCTGCTTTTCTTGTCGTTGTCGTTAGCTGCCATAAAGTCAACTCCAACTCACGGTGACCTTATGTACAACAGAACAAAATGCTGTCCAGTCCTGCATCATCCTCATAATTGCCAGCACGTTCGAGTCTATCGTTGTGGCTACTGTGCCCATTCATCTCACCAAGGTTCTCCCTCGCCCTTGCTAGTCCTCTGCTTCACTGTACATGATGTCCTCTCCTAGTGACTGATCCCTCCTTACGACGGGTCCAAAGCAAGTGAGTCGAATAGTGTTCTGTTAGGATTCATAAGGCTTTCCTTGGCTAATTTTCAGAAGTAGATCGATTGTCAAGCCTTCTTTTCTAGTCTGTCTTCGTCTGGAAGCTCCACTGAAACCCGTCCACCACGGGTGACCCTGCTAGTATTTGAAATACCGATGGCATTGCTTCCACCTTCACAGGGAAGACACAAGCCACCGCAGTATGACAGACTGACAGATGGGTGGTAGAGCTGCTTTTCTAGTAGGCCCCAAATACAATGGCTTCAACAACAGAAAAGTTTATTTTCCTCCATGAAACAGCCCAGTGGTAGGTGTCCAGGGCTGGCAGGACCTCTGCCATCCTCAACAGGTGGTTCCTATCTCTGGATCCAGTTCTCACCACTCTCCAGCCAGAAGGAAGGGATTCCAGGGCCAGAGAAGCAATCTCCCAATCCATTCTATAACAAGCCCAGAAGTAAGACATAACACCTTTGACCACAGCCCACACAGCCAGGCCTTGCTGCAAGAGAGGAAGGGGGCAGGGATCACAGGATCACAGATACAAACAAAAATGCCTATCCACTCTGACCTCTCCCTCTTCCCGACTCCTCCAAGCCCTGCAACCTCTACTGCCCCATGTTGCATTTAGTGTTTGATCTTCTCTCAGGTTGTATTTCTTTGGCTAATTTCCCCGGAGACCAGCCAGGGAGGGCAGTTTATCCTCCCACCACACGCCTTCCCCACAGCATTCTGTAAGTTCTGGTTAAGTTACATCTAGATGAAGTAGACTTGACAACTTCCAGAATGAGTTGATGCTGGCCGTGAGCAAGAGCATAGCCATAAGACACATGTTCAGTCCAATCAGCCGGGATGAGACCAGAAAGAACATTTTCCCTGAAGGTGGAGATAGACCGTATCGTGTCTGCATTATAAATTCTACCTCTGCTTTTTTCTTTTGACTCCCTGAAGGCAGAGCATTGATTTTACAGGAGAAGGGATTGATTTGTACAACATCCATTCACCTCCTCCTTTTCTCACCAAGTGGCCTTTGAGCAGGAGACCCCACTGCAGAGGAAGTGAACGTGTTGACGTATAGGAGAGCACAAGGTGGGTTTGGGGGTCCCTGAGACGTTGGAAGAGGAGATAGGCCTGAGAGTGGCCCATGAGCCCACATCTCTGCGGTGGCTGGCAGCTTCAAGACCCTATATCCGTGCTGAATTCAACCTGCTGCCCCCGGCCATCCCCATGAGTCTGGAGGCGTGGTCCAGCAGCATTAATGCATTCATATTCTCCAAACTGATTCCATAAAATACCTGCATTTTCTGCTGCATAAGCCTGTGGCCTGCCTCCTGGTTAATGACGGTGTCCACTGAGAGGTCTGGTGTCCAAGCTGTCTGGCTGAGGATCACAGTCCCCAAGCATGCAACCCTGAGCAGAGCTCTGGGCTAGAACTCAGACGAAGGTACAGGGGAAATGGAGAGTGGGGAGAATATCCTGACCACCATCACCCTCAGAAAGAATATGCTGCACAATCACCACCTCCCATCCTTCTCCAGGGAAAGTTAAAGTCTTTTGGGAGACACGGCAGACCTGGGTGAAGGTCGCTGGGGAGGCACATCACACTTGGGAACAAGCTTGTAGCTCACAAAACACAAAGTGAGGAGATATTGGGGGAATTGAGGTGGGGCAAGAGGTAGTGGTGGAGAAGGCTTCTTGAGACAGGTAGCCAAGACCTCTCAGAACCACAGGGCCACTGTGGAGAGGGTTAGTGAAATTGCACTGCTATTCTAGACTGTGATAGAAAATGCTTTCAAGTTCAGATGAAAACACTGTCTGGAGATATAATATGATTTCCTCTTCTATGGTTAAATAGAATCTAATTAAGTCAGAGAATTTGCCACTGAGGATTCCAATGAAGCCAAGGTGTGATTTAATAAACAAAGGAATTGTACAATGTGGGGATCACACACCCAAATAGATTCAAGCTATGAAGATGTGGTGTTGCTATGATTTACATAAAACTCATATTGAGCACATTCTATAAATATCAGAGCTACTTCCAAACTACTTATAAGTACTCAATGTTTCCAGAGCAATTTTAAAATATCAGCAGTGCAAACTCTCATTTTCAGATGATGTCAGATCTCAAGTCCTTGTTCCCTACTCAAAGGTGAGGGCTTGGAATACAAAGCCAGAGACTCATTTTTATTTTTCAAGGGACCCAGTTTTGGGTAGAGTGTCTTTTCCCCAGGCTACTGGCAAGTCCCGTGGGAAAGGCGTGAGGGGTTTTATCAGGCTGCAAGTCCAGTGGGAAATCAAGGTGAGGGGTGGTTGCTAAGAAGACTCTATTGGTTTCCGTGGGCTGCTGTAGCAAAGTACCGTAAAGTGGGTGGCTTTAAACAACAGAAATGTATTTATTGTCTCACAGTTCTGGAGGCTAGGAGTCCAAATTTAGGGTGTGGACAGGACCAGACTCTCACCAAAGTCTCTAGGGAAAGATCTTTTCTTGTCTCTCAGCTTCTGGTAGCCCCAGGCATTCTTTGGCAGGCAGATACGTCTTCACACAGCCATCTTTCTTCTCTCTGTCTCTTCTCCTCTTTTATAAGGACACCCCTCAGATGAGATTAGGACTCATCCCACTCCAGCATCACCTCCTGTTAACTTAACGGATGTTGTTCTTGTTAGTTGCCGAGGAGTCGACTCCGACTCCTGGCGACCCCATGTGTGCAGAGTAGAACTGCTCCATAGGGTTTTTAAGGCTGTGACCTTTCAGAAGCAGATCGCGAGATCTCCCTTCCGAGGCACCTCTGGGTGGACTTGAACTGCCAAACTTTCAGCTAGTAGTTGAGCACTTAACTGTTTGTGCCACCCAGGAACTCCTAAATTAACTGATAACATTTTCAAAGACCTTATTTCCAAACAAGGTCACAGTCACCAGTACCGGGGGTTAGGATTTCAACACGTCTTTTTACGCAACACAATTCAATCCATAACAAACACATATTTAGACAACATTAATAACAATAACAATTACAATGATGGTTAATAGAAGTATAGAGTGAGTTTAAGGATATGATGGCCCCATTATCCCACTTACTTACACAGGGCTCCACCTGACTTGGAGCTGACCTGGAAGAAAGATGGGCAAACTAGTGTGCGTGTGGGAAGAAGGCCTGTGCAAACTGATAAATTCATTCCTAGAAGCTACTTCTAGGAGGAAAACTTGAAGGCACTGTGGGCGTTTAGGTTAAAGAAACAAAAGAATAGCAGTCACTCAAGACTTATGGGCATCCCAAATTCCTGTGCCCAGGCAGTGTCCCCACACTGGAGCCACCAACACACGTGGGGACCTGTTCCCTAATTACCGTTCACTTCTCTGGCCTTTGTTTTTTCTCGTTTTAATGCCAGGAACACAAAATGGGGACCTGTTGCCAGGACAATAGAGAATGACATGTGACTGAGACCATTAACTCTGGAACTTGGTCTGATTTCCACCGTGTCCTTGGCCACCAGCAGGATGCAAACCATCTCCACAGTCCTGCCCAGGTTGTCTTCCCCTTGCTTCATCCCCTTCTTCCTCCAAGCCTCTCGCTCCTTCCCCTCAAGGTCTGGTAGATCAGCACATTTCTCCTGAATTTGCTGATTTAACTCCTGCATCTAGAGCAAAACTTGATGCATTTTCCCTCCTCCTAAACCAGAGATGTCCCCTCTGACCAATACATTCTACCAAACACTCCATTACTTTTGACAAGTGGCATTCTAATTTTTTTATCTGTCTGTAAAAAGTAGCTCAGATGCACTTATTCCCCATTTATCCCTGTTTCATTTTTTTCCCTCATATTTCTCTGCACTACTCGCCTTCCCTGCAGGAGACCCAGGTTTGATTTCCCACCAGCGTGCCTCATGTGCAGCCACCACCCATCTGTCATTGGAGGCTTGCGTGTTGCTATGATGCTGAACAGTTTTCAGGGGAGCTTCCAGACTAACGTGGACTAGAAAGAAAGGCCTGGCAATCTACTTCCAAATATCGGCCAGTGAAAACCCTGTGGAGCACAACAGTTCAATCCACAACTGACCATGGGAATGGCACAGGACCAGGTAGCATTTAGTTCTGCTGTGCACGGGGTCACCATGAGTCAGGGGCCAACTCGATAGTAGCTAACAAAACATAATACTGATAGAATGTCAACGTCATTAGCTTAATTTCTCTAATGCTATATAATCAACTCCCAGGCCCCTTCTTTTACAGAGTGGCCCCCTTCACTCCAGCCTGATATTACATCCAGAAGTTTTGTTTTGTTTTTGGGTTTATTTTTACCACTGCAGACAGAGAACTTTGACTTGCTTTTTTTGTTCCTTTGTTCTGTGTAGCACGTGAACCCTGCCATTTCACAATGAATTTTTCAAGTGCTGTGATGTCCATAGTAAATGTAAGCTTCTTCCAAGACTAAAAGGCAATTTCCTTTTTCCACTGCCCTTCAGGGCCTTCTGGAATGTCAAGAGCGATGTCCCCATTCTTTAACTAAATGGAAAAACTAATCATTAACTTTATAAGGAAAGGAAAGAGGTCCCAGAGAAGTAAAGCATCACTGAAGAAGAACAAAGTAGGAGGCTGGCACTACCTGACTTCAGAACCTACTATACAGCTACGGTAGTCAGAACAGCCTGGTACTGGTACAGCAACAGACACATTGACCAATGGAACAGAATCGAAAACCCAGATATAAATCCATCCACCTACAGTCAGCTGGTCTTTGACAAAGTTCCAAAGTCTATTAAATGGGGGACAAGATAGTCTTTTTAACAAATGATGCTGACAAAACCGTATGTTCATCTGTAAAAAAAAAAAAAAAAAAAAAAAACAAGACCTGTACCTCACACCATACACAAAAACTGAATCAAAATGAATCAAAGACCTAAATATAAAGTCAAAAACTATAAAGATTATGGAAGAAAAATAGGTTCAACTCTAGGGGCCCTAAAATATGGCATAAATAGGACACAAACCATAACTAACAACACACAAACACCAAAAGATAAGCTAGGTAACTGGATCTTATAAAAATTAAACACTTTGCCTCATCAAAAGACTTCACCAAGAGGGTAAAAAGAGAACCTACAGACTGGGAAAAAAATTTTGGTATGACATAGCCGAATAAGGCCTAATCTCTAAAATCTACAGGAAAAGTCAACACCTCTACAACAAAAAGACAAATAATCCAGTTAAAAAATGGATATGAACACACACTTCACTAAAAAAGACATTCAAGTGGCTAATAGACACATGAGGAAATGCTTGCGATCACTAACCATTCGAGAAATGAAGTCAAAACTACAATGAGATACCATCTCACTCCAACATTACTAACATGAATCAAAAAATAGAAAATAACAAATGTTGGAGAAGCGGGGGGATATTTGGAACTCTTATGCACTGCTGGTGGGAATGTAAAATGGTACAACGATTTTAGAAAACGATATGGCGTTTCCTTAAAAAGCTAGAAATAGAAATACCATACGATCCAGCAATCCCATTCCTAGGAATATATCCTGGATAAATAAGAGCCGTCACACGAATAGACATACGCACGCTCATGTTCATTGCAGCATTATTCACAATAGAAAAAAGATGGCAACAACTTAAGTGCCCATCAACAGATGAATGGAATAAACACAATGGAATACCATGTAACGATAAAGAACGATGATGAATCTGCAAAACATCTCACAACACAGATGAATCTGGAGGGCATTATGCTGAGTAAAATATGTCAATCACAAAAGGACAAATACTGTACGAGACCACTATTATAAAAACTCATGAAAAGGTTTACACACAGAAAGAAACAATCGTTGATGGTTATTAGTGAGGGGAGTGCTGGGGAGGGAAAAACACTAATTAGACAATAGAGAAGTGGTAACTTTGGTGAAGGGTAAGAAAAAAAAAAAGTTTGTGAGCAGCCATCTAAGATATGTCTACTGGTCCCACTTCATCTGAAGCAAGGGAGAATGAAGAAAACCAAAGACATAAGGGAAAGATTAGTCCAAAGGACTGATAGACCACAACTACCACAGCCTCCACCAGACTGAGCCCAGTACAACTAGATGGTGCCCGGCTACCACTACCAACTGCTCAGACAGGGATCACAATAGAGGATCCCAGACAGAGCAGGAAAAAATTGTAGAACAAAATTCTAACTCACAAAAAAAGACCAGACTTATTGGTCTGGCAGAGGCTGGAGAAACCCCAAGAGTGTAGCCCCGGGACACCCTTTTAACTCAGTACCTAAGTCACTCCTAAAGTTCACTGTTCAGCCAAAGATTAGATAGGCCCATAAAACAAAATGAGACTAAATGGGCACACCAGGGGCAAGGACGAGAAGGCAGGACGGGACAGAAAAGCTGCGAACAGGGAACCCAGCGTAGAGGAGGGGAGAATGTTGACACGTCATGGGGTTGGCAACTAATGTCACAAAATGATATGTGTGTTGATTGTTTAATGAGAAATTAATTTGCTCTGTAACCTTCATCTAAAGCACAGTTTAAAAAATAGTACATAAACAAATAAGAGTGATATCCCTTAAGGCACCTGTTCCTCCGGACAGGAATAAATACAAGCTTATGCTAGAATACTCTGTGATCTGTTGATTCCTCTAAAGACAACTCTTCAGTGTCTTTGCATGGTAGAACTCCCCAGACACACCGTCTCTGAAGTCCTTCCTGGGGCCACTCCCGTGGTGCCCCAGGTGGACGGGCAGGGCTGAGGTATATGCATGTCAACACAGCCTATTGCGTTTCAGCCTGGAAAGCAAGGAGCTTCCACGCAGCACCCTGCAGACTTTATATGTGTCCCCCTGCAAGGATCTGAGAACTGTCTCCAGGGCCACTGCTTCAAATCTCAGGCGAGAAGCAAGATGGGCTCCCACTTCCCCCACAGGGACTTGGGATGCAATTGTCCTTCCCCTCCAGCCCCCCTCCCATCCACTTCTGGCCCAGCTCTCCCTTAACAGTCCCAGACTACTGGCCTGATGACATCCTGCAGCACTGTCAGCCTCAGGGCCAGTCCCCAGCAAGAGCCAGACACTCTATTCAACAACCCTCCACCTTTTACGTATGCCTGTCTACATTTTTACCACCCTATCAAAAATAATCCACATTCTCCATAAGTACTATCCATTAATCTCCTAGCTAAACAAACAGAACTTGTGTTTAAATAACTGTGTTACCCTCAAGGTTTAGAGGTCTCTGTTTCTTTGCCCTGTTTGTGACTCTTGGCTCAGTCTCCTGGAACTGACTTCAAAGTGTGTTGGTTTAGACATTACCCGCCCTAAAGCATCACTTAAGCACCAATTACCTGGAAAGAAAACCTCAAACCTCTCTTCAGGAAATACTGAAGATACAGAGCCCCCAGTGTCCTTCAAAAATTTCTCATATGCTTAACAAAAGATAAAAATGAAAGGGAGAGTAAAAGAAAACCTTCGTTCTTGAGGTTCTATGTAAAATCCTCTAATTTTCTCCTCTTGAGCTCCAGATTTGAATTGGCTTTCTTTTCTCCTTTAAATTTCTTCTTTACTGCAGTCAGTATTTATTTCCCTACCACAGGCATTTTCAGTGCTGGTCTCTGGTTTCTCGGAGGTACATGGATACATACACATTACCTTAGTGTTATTGTTCTACAATTCCTTAATTAACCGAGACTGTTTAAAAAAGAGAGAACCAGATTAATATCCAAAGCCATCAGAGAAATACGGTGTGGCTGAGACTGTGCTGTGTTCACCAGTCTCCATGTCTTTGGTCTCCTGGACACAAGCTGGACTATATTTCCAAGCCTTCTTCGCAGTTAGGTGTGACACGTGACTAAGTGCTGGCCAAAGGGGGTAGAATTACTGAACACCACTTCCAGGTCTGGATCCTAGAAGACCTCTTCTGTGATTTTTCCTTGTCTTGTCTGCCAGCTTAATGCTGAGAGGATGGAACCTTAGAAGACGGAAGACCCACATCTTGAAAGAAGCCTGGGTCTCTAAGTGACAGCACAGAGCTAACAAACCTCCCCCTTACTCTTTGAACTACCACTAAACCACACTGGAATGTGACTTGGGCAAGAAATGAAATTTTACTGTATTAAGCCATTGAGATTTGGGATGTTTTGTAATATCAATGTTGTTATTGTTGTTGTTAGGTGCCGCTGAGTCGGTTCTGACTCATAGTGACCCTACGTACAACAGAACGAAATACTGCCCGGTCATGGGCCATCCTAGCAATCGCTGTTATGTTTGAGCCCATTGTTGCAGCCACTGTGTCAATCCATCTCATCGAGGTCTTCCTTTTTTTCGCTGACCCTCTACTTTACCAAGCATGATGTCTGTCTCCAGGGACTGGCCCCTCCTGATAAAATGTCCAAAGTACATGAGATGAAATCTCACCATCTTTGCTTCTAAGGAGCACTCTGGTTGTACTTCTTCCAAGACAGATTTTTTTCATTCTTTTGGCACTCCCTGGTATATTCAATATTCTTCACCAACACCACAATTCAAAGGCATCAATTCTTCTTCAGTCTTCCTTATTCATCGTCCAGCATTCGCATGTATATGAGGTGACTGAACGCACATAGCTTGGGTCAGGCGCACCTTAGCCTTCAAGGTGACATCTTCGCTTTTTAACTCTTTAAAAAGGTCTTTTGCAGCAGATTTGCCCAATACAATGTGTCGTTTGATTTCTTAACTGCGCTTCCATGGGTGTTGATTGCGGATCCAAGTAAAATGAAGTCCTTGACAACTCCAATCTCTTCTCCGTTTGTCATGATGTGGCTTATTGGTCCAGTTGTGAGGATTTTTGTTTTCTTTATGTTGAGGTGTAATCCATACTGAAGGCTGTGGTCTTTGATCTTCATCAGTAAGTGCTTCAAATTCTCTTCACTTTCAGCAAGCAAGGTTGTGTCATCTGTATAACACAGGTCATTAATGAGTCTTCCTCTAATCCTGATGCCCCATTCTTCTTCATATAGTCCGGCTTCTTAGATTATTTGCTCAGCATACAGATTGAGTAAGTATGGTGAAAGACACAACCCTGACACAAACCTTTCCTGAATTTAAACCACGCAGTATCCCCTTGTTCTGTTCGAATAACCGCCTCTTGGTCTAAGTACAGGTTTCTCATGAGCACAATTAAGTGTTCTGGAATTCCCGTTCTTTGCAATGTTCTCCATAATCTGTCATGATCCACACAGTAGAATGTCTTCGCATAGTCAATAAAACACAGGTAAACATCTTTCTGGTAACCTCTGCTTTCAGCCAAGATTCTGACTCATGGTAACCCCGTGTGCACAGAGTACGACTGCTCTATAGGGCGTGACCTTTCGGAAGCAGATCGCCAGGCCTGTCTTCTGAGGCGCCTCTGGCTGCGTTCAAACCCCCCACCTTTTGGCTAGTAGTTGAGTGCTTAACCATTTGTGCCACTCAGGCACTTCTCTCTCTGTGTACTTAAAAAGCAGTTTTTAAAAAATTATAAAATATCGAGGCTTCATATAGAAACCTTAGAAAATACAGAAAAGAACAAGCAGCAGCAGTAAATCATCTGTGATTTTACCACTCAAAAATGTAACAGTGGTTCTGTTCTTCCAAACTTTTATCTAAGTCTCTCTGTAGTTCATATTATTTGTTATTTTGTAGCCTGATACTTTTCCACTTAATAGTATATTTGTGTAATTTTCCCACATCAGCCTACAATGTGTGTGTTTGTGTGAGTGTGTGTGTATATTTACAGTTTTTATTTTTCTGAATGGGTTATATAGACATCTGGTTCAGCTTTTGAAAGTGACAGAAGTGAAGGTTCTTCTTCCTGTACCTCTTTCCCCAGTTTCCCTGCTCAGATGCAGCCAGCCTTCCAAGTTTTGTGTATCCTTCCAGACATTTGCTAATGCATACATAAACGTATGTCATTCTTTCCTTTTTAAGGATAGCAAAATGGATACACTATTCTTTTGTATCTTGGAGATTGTTCTATATCCATCCACCCATCCATCCATCCATCCATCTTTCTTCCCACCCACGTACCCATCCATCCAGCTGTCTTCTCACCCATGCACCCATCCATCCGTCTGTGCATCCATCCATCCATCCATCCATCTATCATTTCTTGAGTGCTTTACCTAGTGCCAAGTAGTATTCTGGGTACTGAAGTCCATAGCAGTGGACCAAAGGAAGTCTCTGTCCTCAAGGATCTTACTTCCTCTGTGGGAAGACTGACAGTAAATAAACAGTTGACCAAGTTGGCCAGGTGGTAATAAATGCACGGAGGAAAAGTAGAGCAGCAGGGTAAGGTGGAGAGAGAGTGCATTTGGGATTGGAGCAAGTTACTCTTGTCTGTAAGGTGGCTATTGTGTATATTGTGTATTACCGTCACTGATAAAGTGACATTCCACATTGTCTTCTGAATCCAGCTTGAATTTCTGGCAGTTCCCTGTCAATACACTGCTGCAGTCACTTTTGAATAATCTTCAGCCAAATTTTACCTGCATGTGATATTAATGATGTTGTCCAACAATTTCCGCATTCGGTTGGATCACCCTTCTTTGGAATGGGTACAAATATGGATCTCTTCCAGTCGGTTGCCAAGGTAGCTGTCTTCCAGATTTCTTGGCATAGACAAGTGAGCACTTCCAGTGCTGCATCCATTTGTTGAAACATCTCAGTTGGTATTCTGTCAGTTCCTGGAGTCTTGTTTTTCGCCTATGCCTTCAGTGCAGCTTGGACCTCTTCCTTCAGCACCATAGGTTCCTGATCATATGCCACATCCTGAAATGGTTGAACGTTGAACAATTCTTTTGTACAGTGACTCTGTGTATTCCTTCCATCTTCTTTTGATGCTTCCTGTGTCATTTAATATTTTCCCCATAGAATCTTCAGTATTGCAACTCGAGGCTTGAATTTTTTCTTCAGTTCTTTGAGCTTGAGAAATGCCAAGCGTGATCTTTCCTTTTGGTTTTCGAACTTCAGGTCTTTGCACATGTCATTATAATACTTTACTTTGCCTTCCTGAGCCGCCCTTTGAATCTTCTGTTCATCTCTTTTACTTCATCGTTTCTCTGGTTTGCTTTAGCTACTTGACGTTCAAGAGCAAGTTTCAGAGTCTCTTTTGACATCCATTTTGGTCTTTTCTTTCTTTCCTGTCTTTTTAATGACCTCTTGCTTTCTTCATGTATGATGTCCTTGATGTCATTCTACAACTTGTCTGGTCTTCGGTCATTAGTGTTTGACACATCAAATCTATTCTTGAGATGGTCTCTAAATTCAGGTGGAGTATACTCAATATTGTACTTTGGCTCTCGTGGACTTATGCTTCAACTTGAACTTGCATATGAGCAGTTGATGGTCTGTTCTGCAATGAGTCCCTGGCCTTGTTCTGACTGATGATATTGGGCTTTTCCATTGTCTCTTTCCACAGAGGTAGTCGATTTGATTCCTGTATATTCCATCCAGTGAGGTCCACGTGTATAGTCGCCATTTACATAGCTGAAAAAGGTATTTGCAGTGAAGAAGTTGTTGGTCTTGCAAGATTCTATCATGTGATCTCTGGCATCATTTCTATCACCAAGGCCATATTTTCCAACCACTGATCCTTGTTCTTTGTTTCCAACTTTCGCATTCCAATCGCCAGTAATTATCAATGCAACCTGATTGCATGTTCGATCAATTTCAGACCGCAGAAGTCGGTAAAAATCTTCAATTTCTTCATTTTGGCTTTAGTGGTTGGTGCGAAAATTTGAATAAGAGTGGTATTAACTGGTCTTCCTTGTAGGCGTGTGGATATTATCCTATCATTGACAGCATTGTACTTCAGGATAGATCTTAAAATGTTCTTTTTGACAATAAATGTAATGCCATTCTTCTTCAAGTTGTCATTCCTGGCATAGTAGACCATATAATAGTCTGATTCAGAATGGCCAATACCAGTCCATTTCAACTTGCTCACTAATACCTAGGACATGAATGTTTAAGCATTCCATTTCATTTTTGATGATTTCTGATTTTCCTAGATTTGTACTTTGTACATTCCATGTTCTGATTATTAATGGATGTTTGCAGCTGTTTCTTCTCATTTTGAGTTGTGTCACATCAGCAAATGAAGGTCCTGAAAGCTTTGCTCCATTCATGTCATTTAGCTTGACTCTACTTTGAGGCGACAGCTCTTCCCCAGTTCTATTCTGAGTGCCTTCCAACCTGAGGGGCTCATCATCTGGCACTGTATCAGACAATGTTCTGCTGCTATTCATAAGGTTTTCACTGGCTAATTCTTTTCAGAAGTAGACCGCCAGGTTCTTCTTCCTTGACTGTCTTAGTCTGGGAGCTCAGCTGAAACCTGCTTGCCATGTGTGACCCTGATGATATTTGAATACTTCCAGATATTTGCATAGCTTCCAGCATCACAGCAACATGCAAGCCCCCACAGTGCGACAAACTGACAGATGCATGGGGATGTGACGTGAGCAAGAAATAAAATTTTATTCTATTAAGTCATTGAAGTTTAGGATGTTTTGTAATATCAGTTAGTCTCTCCCAAATCATACATATGCCAAATAAAATATGAAAACCCCCCACCCACCTAAAAAGTTTACATAGAACAATCTCCATAGCTTGTGTATCTTCCACCATATCAACTGTACTGTGTTCCTCAATAGCCAACCCACAAAAGGCAAAAATACAATCAGGTTATGACATTTCAGTTTCAATTCCATAGTCACTTTACACTTCAATATTTTCCCAGTATCATTACAAATAATTATCAGATATTTTTATCCCATCTCCAGGAGTTTTGATAACTACATTTTAAAAAATAAGATAAAACAAAAACTCAACAAATTGCATCCACAATAAGTTTTGGTGCAAATATTTAAATTTTTACATGAATTGACACATGCCATGCCTAGACCCATAATGTACCATCACCCAGAGAAGAAATTAAATGTCCCTTTCTCCTGTGCAACTTAGGGGTGAGATCTCCAAATAACAGTAGCTAATACTTATATATGGCCTACTATGGGCCAGAAGCCCTACTAGAACTTTACAATAATTAACTTCTTCAAGCCTCCCAATAACTTCATGAGGTGAGTACTCTTGATAGCCCCGTTTTACAGCTGAGGAAACTGAGGCCCAGAGAGGTTAGGTAACTTGCCCAAGGTCAAGCAGCTAATACGTAGCAGAGCTATGCTTTGAAGGTAGATAGTTCATGCTCTTACTCTCCAGTAGTCTGGCTCCAATTCCCAAGGGTCAGATCAGCTTCATGAAAATCCCAACAGGTTAGCCAGTACTTATGGGGAAGGCTGTTTGAATTTAAACGGAGTCAAGACCATTAATTTGTTCTCAACTGCTGGGCTTTCTGTCAATGACTCCCACCCAAGCAACCCCAGAAACGCAAATGCGTCTTGAGGCTGATGCCCAGTTCTGCCTTTTTCTTGCCTCTCCTCAAGGTCTGGCTGGACCACGAAGTTTCTCCTGAATTGACCAATTGCATTCCTACTTCTATTAGCTAATGTTGTTGCACATCCTACGCTCCTATGTTGTGGATATATATCCTTCATCAGATATCCTTCAACAGTTGTACTCAGTTATGTTGAGAAAATAGAATATGGGATTGGGGGAGATAGGAGGCAAATTCCAGGGGCTCTGGCTTACATGATGGGAAGAGAATCTCACTTAGGGGAAGGTGGGCGTTTCAGTTTGGGGCATGCTGTGTTGAGTTGCTGTCGTCCAACTAGGTGGAGATGCCCAGTATGGATCTATGAGTAGGTTTGACGGGTGCCTTACTGTGCAGTTGGGAAATAAAGCCATGGGCATGGGCCATCTGCCAGGGATGCTGTCACAGGGACTTCTGCACCCTGGGAGCAGCTGGAGAATATAAGCCTCAAAGATCTGCCAACTCCAAAATCCTGGGACATCTCTACAAGAGTAAATGGAACAAATGGACCTAGCTTATCTAAGGAAGGAGCTGCCAAGTGGGGTGATCCAGAAACCAGAAAAATCTCTATTTTCCTGCCTATAGCAATTCAGGATCTGGAAAACGCTTGCAGCTTCCAAACATAGCAGCTTTATAATTATAGGTGTGGGTCCAAGCCTAAATGTTATTGTTTTTAATCAAAGGGCCTTTAAAAGGCTTGCTGAGCAAAGAACAGATGCAGTGTGATTTTTCAGCATGAGCTATAAAATCAAAAGAAAACAGGCATAAAAAACACGTAACATCTTATTTTTTTTTATTTTTTATTTTTGCCGCGGTAGCTGTGGTCCATTTGTCCTTTGGACTAATCTTTTCCTTGTATTTGTTCTCTTCATTCTCCCTTGCTCCTGAAAGGGTGAGACTAGTGGAGTATCTTAGATGGCTATTCACAGGCTTTTAAGACCCCAGACACTACTCACCAGGGTAGAATGTAGAACATTGTCTTTATAAACTGTGTTATGCCGATTGAGCTAGATGTTCCCCAAGACCATGGTCCCCACAGCCCTCCACCCAGCAGTTCCATCCCTCAGGGAGTTTGGAAGTGTCTATGGAGCTTCCAAGACCTTTCCTTGTACAAGTTGTGCTGGCTTCCCCAGTAAAAAAACACATAACATTTTAGAGGGAATTTCATAAATGGAATCATTAAGCCAATACATTAATAACTAATGTTTAATAGCCTTTTCCAGTTTACAAAATTCTTCCCACCCTTGATTTTATTTGACCTTCACTCCAACCATATGAGATAGGGAGGGCAGGAATTACTGTCTCATGTTACAGATGAGACAACTTAAGTTAAGGGAGGGGTGGAGCACAGACCAAATCAAGCCCAGGATTTCTCACTTAAACTAATTCTTTTATCTCGTAAATGTGATGTGGGGAGGGTCCAGACTGCTAGACGCTGGTGTGAATTTGGGGATGGTAAAATGACACCTGACCCAAGGCATGGCCTTTTCAATCATCTCATATGCATGCAAAATCTGGACAATGAAAAAGGAAGACAGAAGAAGAATTGAGTTTGAATTGTGGTGTTGGTGAAGAACACAGAATATACTGTGGACTTCCAGTTGTTGTTGTTGTTAATTGCCATTGAGTCAATTCAGAGTCATGGCAACCCCATGAGTGCAGAGCAGAAATGCTCCATAGGGTTTTCAAGGCTGTGACTTCTTGGAAGTAGATCGCCGGGCCTATCTTCTGAGATACCTCTCAGCGGGTTCAAACCACCAACCTTTTGGCTAGTAGTCAAGTGCTTACCTGTTTGTACCACCCAGGGACTCTTTTGGACTGCCAGAAGAACAAATAAATCAGTCTTAGAAGAAATACAACCAGAACGTTCCTTAGAAGCAACGATGATGAGATTTCAGTTTGCTTACTTTGGACAGATCGTCAGGAAAGATCAATTGCTAGAAAAGAACATCATGGTTGGTAAAGTAAAGTGTCAGCACAACCAAGGGAAATCCTTAATGAGATGGAGTCAGGCAACAGCCATAATAATGATCGCAAAGATACCAGTGATCATGAAGATGGGGCGGGACCAAGCAGTGTCTCGTTCTGTCATACACATGGTTATCATGAGTCGGAGCTGACTCAACGGCAACCAACAACAACCACAAATGAGGCAGAGTCCAAATCGCAGGCATCAGGTGCTCTCCAGCCCGAATTTACCTGTGTACGTGAGCCATCTTTGCCATTGGATATTTTATTCCCATCCATGCTGAGCTGAGCAGGATGCATGCTGTTGTATAAGAGAGAAAACAGAGTCCTATTCACAAGATGTCTCCACTCCTGAAGGGACCGGCTCCCTCCTACACCGCCAGCCATGGTTAGGCACATATGTCATTCATCACCTGGCTCCTGCAATATTCTTCTAACATTTACTCCCTTGGATGAGAGAGGAGATGTGAGAAAACAGGGGGGAATGAGTCTGGAGATGGATTTGCCAAAACTGAAGAAGGACTAAGAGAAGGTATACACACACTGGGACCTAGTAAGGGCTTGCTGCTGCTGCTGGTGGTTGTCACCCTTGTCCTTGGACCAAAGGGTCTCCTAAGCCCTTCTTTTTCCAGTAGCCCCTCTTTCTTCAACAGAATCTCTGGTGAAAAGGAGCTCTTGTAATTACTCCCATTCAAGACAGTAAATACAACTGTAGGGTCCCACTTCCAACCTGCCTGATACTCATCTCCCTCCCCTCCATCCTTCTTCCAGAGTTCATCCTTCCACCATCAGTTCATCCACCATACATCTATCCATTCATCCCTCTGTCTACCTTCCAGACATCCATCCATCTGTCCATGACAGTCGCTGTTTCCTCTGCTTGGAACTCTCTGCCCTAAGATCACCCTGTGTTAACTTATTCCAAGCACTATGCTAAGCAAGATACATACATTATCTCATTTAATTCCTCAGCAACTTTATGGCAAGGCGCTATTATCACTGTGATTTTTCAGATGAGGAGACTTAGACACAGAAATCAAGTAACTAACCTAGAATGAGCATGTCAATAAGAGGTGGTCATGGTGTCATAGCCAGGTCTGTCCCATGCCAAAGGCAATGCTCTCAATCACGTTGTCACCCTGCCTCACAGCACACAGGGCAAGAACAACATGTATGGGACAACATGCTGGACTTTGGATGGGGTGGATGATGCACAGAAGTATCCAAACTAGGTGCTGCCTGAAAACAGCGCACAAAAGACCTGGAGGAGGGAAGTAAGCGTGTAAATAACCACCAGAAAATGATGAAGAGGAGAGGTGCTTCTTTTGAAGGATCAGGGAGACTGAATGGAATAAGAGGCATTTGAGCACTTCCAGGATCAGGCATCTGGTGATGAAGGGAAGAGAATTCCCAGCACAGGGAACTATGAGAAGTGGAGGCCCAGAGCAGGGGTGTGTGTAGAAGATAGCATAAAGTTCAGTTTGGGTGAAGGAAAGGATGCTCCTAGGACAGGAGTGGGAAAGAATATGGGGGAGGCCAAGGTGCCACATAAAGGATGGAAACTCAGTTCAGGAGCCCGAGAGTTTTGTGAGCCTGGGAGCACGTAGCCACAGCCCGCTTCAGGAAAATCTCTCTAGGAGCAGCATTCAAAAGATCAGAAAGGGGAGGCCATGCCTGAGCTGTAATGGCAAGAGTTGTAGAGAAGCGAGGACAGATGGAGCAAGACCACACAGGTAGAATCCCAGGATGTGGCCACTGACCAGCAACGAGGAGCCAGGGGTCAGGAATGAGCCAGGCAAAGGGCCACAGTCCACAACTGGGGCCATGAATAAAAGGCAGAGGTTTGCGGATTGGGGCACACTGGGTTACAGCACCGGAGCTTGAAAGGAGGGGACTGTGGGCTGCACGAATGCGGCCCCTTTACTGAAGCCGCAGCGGGTGGACCGAGCCTCAGGCCGGAACCACAGAGCAGGGGCCATCAGGCCTGCGGCTCCTGGCTGGGCCTGCCGGTCCTGAGTCACAGAATTGACTCTCCTTGATGGCTTTACCGGAACAGCCTGCGGCAGGGCTGGAGGCGGCATTGTGGGTGGGCAGGGTAAGTGGGGAAGGAGGAGCTGCAGAAGTACATTGACATCCCGCAAGCGGTGAGGACAGTCATCACGTTTTTCCAGAGAAACAACCTTGCCCCTTCACTGAGGGAACACCGGCAGAAATGCAAAGAGGGCCCAGTTCCGGTTCCGATCCGGAAATCGCCTCCTCTGCAAGGCAGAGTGGCTGCTCACGGGCTCTTTTTTTCTCTGCCGCAGTAAGGACTCCCCTGGAAACATGATTTTAATCTTTTGAAATTTATTGAGACTTGTTTTATGCTCCAACATGAGGTCTATCTTGGTGAAACCATTTGCGTGGGAGAAGGAATGTGTTTTCTGCTGTTACTGGGTGGTGGAGGGTTCTGTAAATGTCAATTAAGTCAAGCTGGTTGATAGTGCCCTTCACATCCTCCATATCCTTTGTCTACATGTTACACCAATTACTGAGGGATGAATAATAACATTTCCTACTATCAAAGTGGACTAGTCTTTCTTTAGTTCTGTTTTTGCTTCTATTTTGAAGTTCTGCTACTACATGCATACACACTTAGGCTTGTTATATCTTCTGATGAATTGGCCTTTTTATCATTATGAAATGTCCTTCTTTCTGGCAATATTCCATATCATGAAGTCAAAATTAAACAATTCATGAGCCCCCTTCTCTTAATAAAATGAAAAAACAAAGTAAGTATATATGTCCCTGCAGCTGCCCTGACTCATTTAAAATCAGATACTCATGTTTTTCACTCTCTCTCTTGGAGCACGATGGATTTCAATTTTGAGAGCATCCATTTATATAAAAACAAATGGTGTGTTTGGTTAAAGCCTCCCCAGACGTGATTCCAATTTGACGGGGGGCGGGGGGAAGCAGCTCTTTCTGTCAGTTGCCCTGACGTGGCACCTGGGGGGAAGCGGCAATTTATCAGCTCTCTCAGACCCATATCATTGGGAACCCAAGCAGATTGTATCAATGAGGCAGATGCTAATGCTGCCCTTTGGAAACCTCAAGAGCACAGGCAACCTTCTCAGATAACAACTCCTTTGGCATGGCTTGTCTGTCATTTCATCTGCACAGGGATACATTTGGACAAGGTGGGGCCTCCAGGTCCTGGAACCAGTGAGATCAAATCAACATTTATTTTGTTTGTTTATTGTTGTAGTTTAAATGAAGTTTACATTTCAAGTTTGTCTCTCATACAAAAATTTACACACACATTGCAATGTGACCCCAGTTGCTCTCCCCACACGGTGACAACACACTCCTCCTTTCCACCCGATTCCCCATATCCATTCAACCAGCTCCCAACCCTCTCTGCCTTCCCATCTCACCTCCAGACAGAAGCCGCCCCTTTAGTCTCTTGTGTCTACTTGAGCTAAGAGGGACACTCCTCGCGAGTATTACTTTCTGTCCCACAGTCCAGTCCAATCCCTGTCCTAAGAGCTGGCCTTGGAAATTGTTCTAGTTCTGGGCTGATAGAGAACCCAAGGCCTATGCTTTCCGGGGTTCCTCCAGTCTCATTCAGACCATTAAGTCTGGTCTTCTTACTAGAATCTGAGTTCTGCACCCCACCTTTCTCCTGCTCCATCAAGGACTCTCCGTTGTGTTCCCTGTCAGGGCAGTCATTGGTGGTAGCCAGGCATCATCTAGTTCTTCTGGTCTCAGGCTGATAAAGTCTCTGGTTTATGTGGCCCTTTCTGTCTCTTGGGCTAATACTTTCCTTGTGTCTTTGGTGTTCTTCATTCTCCTTTACTCTAGTTGGTTGGGACCAAATGATGCATCTTAGATGGCTGCTTGCAAGCTTTTAACACCCTAGACGCCACTCACCAAAGTAGGGTGCAGAACATTTTCTTAATAAGCTTTGTTATGCCAGTTGACCTAGATGTCCCCTGAAAGCATGGTCCCTGGACCCCTACCCCTGCTACTCTGTCCCTCAAAGTGTTTGATTGTATTCAGGAAACTTCTTAGCTTTGGTTTAGTCCAGTTGTGCTGACATCTCCTGTGGTGTGTGTTGTCCTTCCCTTCACCTAAGATAATTCTTATCTGCTATCTAGTTAGTAAATAACCCTCATCCTCCCTCCCCACCCTCGTAACCATCAAAGAATGTTTTCTTCTGTGTTTAAACCTTGAGTTCTTATAATAGTGGCCTTATACAATATTTCTTCTTCTGTGACTGACTCATTTCACTCAGCATATGCCCTCCAGTTTCCTCCCATGTTATGTTTCACGGCTTCATTGTTGTACCATTTTACATTCCCACCAATAGTGTATAAGTGTTCCAGTCTCTCCATAACCTCTCCAGCATTTATTATTTTGTGTTTTTTAGATTAATGCTAGCCTTGTTGGGGTGAGATGATATCTCATTGTAGTTTTGATCTGCATTTCTCTAATGGCTAATGATCATGAGCATTTCTTCCTGTGTCTGTTAGCCACTTGAATATTTTCTTTGGCAAAGTGTCTGTTCAAATCCTTTGCCCATTTTTTAATTGGGTTATTTGTCTTTTTTGTTGTTGAGATTTTGCCATATCTTGTAGATTTTAGAGATTAGATGCTGATCGGATTTGTCGTAGCCAAAAATTTTTTCCCAGTCTGTAGGTTGTCTTTTGACTCTTTTGGTGAAGTCTTTGATGAGCATAAATGTTTGATTTTTAGGAGCTTCCAGTTGTCTAGTCCCTCTTCTGGTGCTTGTGCATTGTTACTTATGGTTCATATTCTGTTTATGCTGTGTATTAGGGCTCCTAGCGTTGCCCCTATTTTTTCTTCCATGATCTTTATCGTTTTCGATTTTATATTTAAGTCTTCGATCCATTTTGAGTTAGTTTTTGTGCATGGTGTGAGGTATGGGTCTTGTTTCAGTTTTTTGCAGATGGATATCCAGTTATGCTAGCACCATTTGTTAAAGAGACTGTCTTTTCCCCAGTTAATGGACTTTGGGCCTTTGTCAAATATCAGCTGCTCAGAGGTGGATGAATTTATGTCCGGATTCTCAATTCTGTTCCATTGGTCTATGTATTTGTTGTTGTACCAGTAGCAGGCTGTTTTGACTACTGTAGCGGTATAATAAATTCTAAAATCAGGTAATGTGAGGCCTCCCACTTTGTTCTTCTTCTTGAGTAAGGCTTTACTTATCCGGGGCCTCTTCCCTTTCCATATGAAGTTGTTGATTTGTCTCTCCATCTCATTAACAAATGCTGTTGGAATTTGGATTGGGATTGCATTGTACCTGTAGATTGCTTTGGGTAGAATTGACATTTTCACAGTTTTGAGTCTTCCTATCCATGAGCAAGGTATGTTTTTCCACTTATGCAGGTCTCTTTTGGTTTCTTGCAGTAGTGTCTTGTAGTTTTCCTTGTATAGGTCTTTTACATCTCTGGTTAGATTTGTTCTTAAGTATTTTATCTTCTTGGAGGCTATTGTAAATGGTATTGCAAATCAACCATTTATTGAGGTTCTCTCTGAAGCCAGAACTTGTAGAGGGGCCATGAAGATCAGGGATACAAAAGAGAAGAGTGAAAGGCATATTCGTGGTTTCTAGTTAGAAGACATGGACAATGGTCCTTCCAGAGACCAAAATGAGGGTTCTGGCGTGCTTCTCACCTCACATGGATTGCTTGTCTCAGGCTGTCTCTTCCACTTTAATATAAAGTCCACTCTCCTGGGCAGAGATTGAGAGATAGCCCCATCAGCACTTAATTATGCAAGAGATTTGCTCTCTCCAGTCTCCCAACAATCCTGTGGATGACTCAGGGTTTTTTGGTTGCAAGCAACAGAAACTAACTCTGGACGATGTAAGCAAAGAGGAATCTATTGGAAGGATATTGGCTTGCTCATGGAAGTCACAAGACTGGAGAAACCGAGGCAGATCCAGGGTCTAAGCAGCAGCAGCTCTCAGGAGACTTGTCAGGGCCCAGCTGCCAGAATGAGAAGCACCAGTCATTCTGAGGAGCACCAGTCATTCTGAGGATATTCTCACCTGGAGCCACTTTGATTGGCCTGCTTTGGTCATGTGACTGCCTTGGCCAGGGAAAGACAGGACACCTTGGTTGAATTGTGTCTTCCAAAAAGATTTATTGAAGTCCTAACTCCCATACCTGTGAATGTGACCTTGTTTGGAAATAGGGTCTTTGAAGACGTTATCAGTTAACGTGAAGTTATATCAGAGTAGGGTGGGTTCTAATCCAGTCTGAGTGGTGTCCTTATAAAAGAAAAGAGACACAGGCACAGAGAGAAGACAGCTATGTTATGACAGAGGCAAAAATGGAGTTATGTTGCAGCTGCCAGCCAAGGAACACCTGGGGTTACCAGAAGCTAGGAGAGACAGGATCTTCCCCTAGTGCTTTCAGAGAGACTATGTCCCTGCTGACACCCTGATATCAGACTTCTAGCCTCCAGAACTGTGAGACAATAAAGTTCTGTTCTTAAAAGCTACCAAGAGAGGCAGAGCCAACATGGTGCTATAGACAGAAGCACCATGCCATCCCTCTGCATCAGAGACCCAAAACACTAACAGACACAGATGTCAGTCCTGGAACCCTAAGTACCAAATGAAGGAATAAAGAACCCGATCAAGCACCAAATGGAATTAGAAACTGAGGGAGAACAGAAAACAAAGAGAGCTATGGAGTGGAGGTCCCATACCAGCTAATGTGGCCAGATTTGCCATCTTGGGCTATAGCCACCGAAGAACTCAGACAGGGAGTACAGGAAGGCAACTCCAGAGAGCTCCCAGCAAGAGACAGAGCACCCAGTAACCAGGAATACATGCTTTCCCACCCCACATCCTTCTTCCCTCTACATGGCCTCTGCTGCTTGCCAACGGGCCACAGTTGCTCAGCCAGAGAGACACTAGCTCACTGCCACCAGGGTCTGCCCTGCCTCCACCAGCTGGCCCCTTCAACACCATTTTTTTGTTTTTGTTTTTGTTTTGTTTTGTTTTTTTGCTTTGTACTTTTGTTTTTTGACTTTTTTAAGCTTTTTTTCATTGCTTCTCTCTCTCTCCCCCTTCTTGCCTTTCCTTTCTTCTGCCCAGCTAGCCCCATGTACCATCCCCTTCCCTTCTTGATGGGCTGTGGTTCTTTGGTTTGTTTGCTTTGTTGTTCTTTTTTTTTTTTTTTTCCTTTTTCTTCTTTTTTTCTGTTTCTTTTCTCTCACTCCTTTCCTTTCTCCCACCCACCCAGTCCTGTGCACTGCTCCCACCCCTTCTGGAGGAGCTGTGCTGCACAGCTCGGTTGGAGAGTCACTACCTGCAGCCTCCTCAGGTCTGTGATGCCATCACCAACCAGCCCCCTCAACACCATTTTAATTTTTTTTTCTTTTCTGTTTTTTTTGTTATTTTTCTCTTCTCTCTCTCTCCTTGGTTTCTTCTCTTTCCCCTCTTTCCTTTCCTTTCTCCCACCCACCTGGCCCTGTGCACCACTCATGCTGCTTTTTGACAGGCCGAGCCATGCCACTCAGCTAGAGAGCCACGAGCTCACGGCCTCACAGGCTCTGCCCCACTCTCACCCACAGAATCCTACCACACCACCATTTTATTTTTTTCTTTTTCTTTTTTTAACTTCATTTTTCCTATTTTTTTTTTTTTTACTTTTTTTACCTTTGTTTCTCTCTTTTCCTTGTCTTCTCTCACCCACCCACTTAGCTCTGCACATCACATCCCCTTCTTTCCCCCCTGCCTATCTGCACCATGTGCTGAGTGCCACACCCCTGAGCGGTACCGATGTGGTCTCCCGGGCTCCTCCCTGCACTATCCCCAGCCTCGCCTCATTGCCCTTAGTTTGTGCCACAAACAACCCATCCCTGCCCCTTCACCCCGCTAAACCCACCCTGGTGCACCATAGCTGAGTGACTGGCCCTGCCCTTTTAGCTCAGTAATGAAGACACACCTGAGGTTTACCCTTCAGCCAAAGATTAGACAGGTCCATAAAACAAAACAAGACTAATGGGGCACTCCAGCCCAGAGGCAAGGATGAGAAGACAGGAGGGGATAGGAAAGCTGGTAATGGGAAACCCAAGGTCGAGAAGGGGAGAGTGTTGACATGTTGTGGGGTTGGCAACCAATGTCACAAAACAATAAGTGTATTAATTGTTTACTGAGAAATTAGTTTGCTCTGTAAACCTTCATCTAAAGTACAATTAAAAAAACAACAAAAAAAGCCGCCCAGTCACGGTACTTTGTAACAGCAGCCCTGGGAGACTCATATAATGTCCCTCCGAGGTTGTACACAGTAAGAGGGGCAATTCCTCAAAAGGAAATTAAGCAACTGTTACCAAAAAAGAAAAAAGGTAAGAGATGTTGAGCAGCCAATGAACAGCCAATGTCCACCAAACCTATAGGATGGGGACAATCACACTGTATTAGTTATCTGGTGCTGCTATAACAGAAATACCACAAGTGCATGGCTTTTACAAACAGAAATTTATTCTCTCACAATCTAGGAGGCTAGAAGTCCAAATTCATGGCACCAGATCCAGGAGAAGTCTTTCTCTTTCTGTCGGCTTTGGGGGAAGGTCCTTGTCATCAATCTTCCCCTGGTCCAGGAGCTTATCAGCTCAGGGACCCCAGGTCCAAAGGACACACTCTGCTTCTGGCTCTTCTTTCTTTGTGGTATGAGGTCCCCCTGCTCTCTGCTCAATTCTCTTTTATATCTCAAAAGAAATTGACTCAAAATATAACCTAATCCTATAGATTGACTCCTGCCCCATTAACATAACTGCCTCTAAACCTGCCTCAGTAACATCATAAAAACATAGCATAATCACATCAGATCACAAAATGGTAGACAACTACATAATACTGGGAATCGTGGCCTAGCTAAGTTGATACACATTTTGGGGGGACAGAATTCAATCCATAACACATACTCATTTTACAGATGAAGAAACTGAGGTTCAGAGGGTTAAACACACTTAGTACAGAACTGGGATTCCAGCTCCGTTTTTCAGGCTCCAAGGCTGATGATCTTCCCACGCATTGTTCCCAAGTCTCTATACAAGGTAGGTCAAAGGGAGTATACATCACCCCAAAGTCAAGGCCCTGCCTGAGGGGAAACCAAGGCTGGCTTGCTTGGAGCTGTTTTACCTCTGTCCACTAGTCATCTGGAAGCTGTAGCTTCTCAGAATTTTCGTGTGTTCTCACCCTAGATGGAAATTAGGGCCGTGACCAAGCTCAGGACTTGTTGCCATGATATGGGATGCTGCTGGAATAATTGTCTTATTATAGCAGGCCCAGAGATGTAATTTCTCAAACCGTCTGGCTGGAGTACGTGCTTGGGAAGGACAAATCACGATGCCCTTGGAGAGACTAATCAGATAATAAACGGCAGACACGCTCCCAAGAGCGCTGGTTCATGGAGAAGTAGGCCTGGAAGTTGTTAAGGACCCTGAGGCCAAGACAGGCATCTCCATGTCCACCTGCCTGTATGCCCTCCTGTCCAGGGTTAGAAGACATCCTGTTAGTTCTAATGGTGAGTGGAAAGGTGGGGGGAGTGGGGGCTGGGTTCCAAATGAGAAGCTTTCGGCATAAATGAAATGAGCTTGTTTGTTTCTCTCCTGAAGTGCCCAGTTGATCATATTTGCAATAAAACATTTCAGATACAAAATCTCATCACCACGATAATAACCAGCATTTAGGCTGCACTTTTCTCCCAGAGAGGTGGGGGAACAAGGGAAAACGCAAGAAGGGACAGGGTGCTATATTTGCAGAAATATCTTCCATCTGAGAATTGCCTGTGAGCAGGAAAAAGGCAGCTCTCAGTGACAGCCGCCTCACTCCACGAGATAAGCTGTTCCTCTGTGGGCAGCTCTGTACCCCAGGACAGCCCATCACCCACGAGGCAAACATGACCCCTTGTCTCCAGGTTAAATTAAGCCTTCCCTCCTTCCCTTCTTCCTCTTCCTCCCTCTCTTTCCTTCTCCCTCCTCCCTCCCTTCCCCCCACCACTTCCTCTTTCCGTCTGTCTGTCCTTCCTTTAGCATCTACTACATGAAGAGTTAAAAGCTTGTAGCCTGCTCTTGGGTGCTTGTGCATCCAGCAGCGTGTCCCAAGGGCAGAATTTGGGAACCGAGGCTCTGAGGCGCCCAGCTTCTAGCAGGGGGGAGGAGAGGGAAGCGCAGAAGCTCAAAGCAGCGTTTAGTGGTGGCTGAGTCCTAGGTTTGAATCCTGACTCAAGCTTCACTACCTTGGGCAAGTTACTCTGTGCGTCAGTCTCCTCATCTGGGTTATTATTTTTCACCCACACCCCTGGCCAGGGCTCCCCCTTGTCCTCTCCATGGTCAGCGAGGAGTGTTCTGTGGACTGGGAACCATTCCCTTTATCTGCAAGGCGGCAGCATTTCCCACGGGGACTTAGAGCAGAAACTCCCCAAGAGCAAGGCCTGCAGCCCCCCGCCCCCAAGATGGGCTGAGGGGAAACCTGGAGATGGTGGGGACCCACACTCCAGTGGTCCGCTTTACAAAGCCCAAACCCCCGAAGACTCCACAGGCAAAGAAATGAAGGAACTGGTGGTGCCCCCTACCCTCCACCCCGGGGGCAAGACCCTCCTTCTCAGGTGCTTTCTTGGCCTCCTTCCTGCTGTCAGCCCTTAGCTCTCCTGAGGAACCAGCTGAGGAACCAGCCTGGTTCTCTGCTCGCTCAACACAGGCTCCTTTTCCGAGTCTCTGCCAAAGGAAATTTCCCAGGCAGTGGTTAAAGCATTGTCAAGATAATTAGGGATAATGGTGCTTGAATCAGACGGGAGGTCTGTTTTTCAGCTTGTTCAAGTTGAGGTTTGGAAAGCAGTCCCACCACTGCCCAGGCTTTTTGCTGTGGCCCTCTGCCTCCTCCCAGCACAGGCTCCTCAGAAATAGGAAAAGCCCCAGCTCCAATTAAGGGACATGAGAGGCACAGCTCCACTCAGTGGGGCTGTTGACAAAAGCCAGCCGCTGCTGGCAGATCCGAGAGGCTTGGCCAGACCACCTGCTTTCAAGGCCCCGGTGCCTGCACCCAGCCTTGCACAGGGACCCTGCCACCTCAGGGCATGCAGGGGACAGGTGGGCAGGGCCAGTCCAAAAAAACCAAAAGTCAAGGTGCAAGTTATCTGTCACTCCGCCAGGGGCCAGGACATTTGACTAAGCAGCTGCACAGCCTCACTGGAAAGGACAAAGGAGGCCTGGGAGGTGTCTCTGGAAGGTGGCCACCCCTGTCTCTTGGTGCCATGCAGCCAGACTCGCTGGGTCTTGCGTGTTTAGGTAAAAACAATAGTTTCTAACACTTTCAGCAGCAGATTCCTCAACTGTAAAGTGGTGAAGGCGGAGCCTGGTGAATTTGGGGAGCTCTGGGGCGATCGGGCAGGAGGGGCTCACCCAAAGCCTACCTGTGTGGTCCTGCCTCCCCAGTACTGGCCAACAGAGTCCTCCATGAAGCCAAAAGCAGCCAGCTCACCGAGAATCACTGTACCAAATATCCAACTACCTTTACATAAAAAGTAGCATCAACTCTAAAATTCTCAAATGAAACGCAGGTGATGGGCCTTCTGTTGATGAAATATCTTAAGCAAAAGTGAATTTTCCTTTAATAAGCTACTAAATACTGCTTTTACCAAATCAATCAGGAAATTTGGTTAATTAGACAAATCAGTCATTTGGCTAACTGGCAAGTTTCAGCAACTGCATTTGGTGATAATTTTTTGACAGATTCACCCAGACCTAGGGCTCCGTGGCCCCAGTCTTTGAGTCTGAGGTCTGAGAGGTGGCTCTGTCCCACTGCCCCTAGGATGTCATTTGAGAAGTGATTGGGACCAGCATTTTGGTGTGAGGTTTAAGGCTGGGGCCTCATTCACTGCCCCATGCAACAACACACAATGACTCAGGAGGCTGCTGGCTCTTGCCCTGCAGGTGGAGGTGCCCCAGACAGGCTAGAGAGAGAGCGCCACGGGTGGGTCCCAGGAGGGAAGGTGTGAGGCCAGACTGGCCTGGAAGCCCAGGGAGTCCTCAGAGCCTGGTTCGTCATAGAGGACTCATTGAAGCCCGGGTTCTGCTCGAACCCTGCTTGCCCATGTTGCTGCCTCATCTTCCAAAGACCAACCCAAACGCCACCTCCTTCAAGAACCACGCTTCGCTCTGGGCCCCCTCAGCACACTACTTCTACAGCTGGTTAACACTGATTTCACAGCGCTTCCAACGTAAGTCAGGCTTGATATGGAAGTCAGCTCTTACTGTTCCTCTACTCAAGCCCCGTGGGGCTCCCTGTTTACCTCAGAGTTAAAGGCCTTCCTGGTACCTCAGTCTCCCCATGAATGTGCTAGAAGAGACAGACCCCAGGGCAGATTACCCAGTAAACCAGGAACGCACTGGCTCACTTGTATGTATTTACTAATCTGTAGCGAACGATTCACCTGTTTTTCAAACCCATGTGAAATTGTTCACTACAGGTTAGTAAATAAATACATGTAAACCCACATATACTTTGCTTACTGGTTAACCTGATCCTGTGGACCCCGCTGTAGACAGCTCCATCCTAGGCTCCCCTCCGTGGCCCTTCAGCTCTGCATCGAGCCGGGTGTCCCAGGCAGGGTCGCCCAGCCCCTTGGCCCTCTTGTTCTTACGATTCCAGTCCTCTCCCAGTCACATGGAGAGGCACGCAGGCAGGGACGGATTATTGTAAACCAGTGCATACCATACTTACTGGTTACCCTGGTGCAGGTGCTGAGAACGTGCCACAGACAACTCGGCATCCTCCAGCTGAGAAGCCCGGCTCCGAGGTGGTAATTGCACCTGCTTGTGTTCTGGGACAGAGCTTGTGTGCCTTTAGAGGGGAGTGTGCGAGGATGGCTGAAGAGCAGGGTGCCTCTTCCCAAATGGCAATTCTCCATTACTCCCGTCTGCGTCATGTGGGTAGTGATGAGCACCACCATCTTTTGAGCATTGCTGAGTGGCTGGCACTGGGCAAGGGGTTTGTCCACACAGTATCCCTCACTGATCCTCCTCTTGGCCCTGGCAAGACTGACAGAGGAGTAAACTGAAGTCCAAGGGGATTACGTAGCTTCTTATTCACACAGCTCTGGAGAGAGCAAGCCAGGATATGAATCCACGTGTGACTCAAGAGCTATGGTTGGACACTTGCTTGTCATCACGTTCAATCTCTATGCAAGCGCTATGACTTATCATTATTATGGTCCCCATTTTACAGATGAGACAAACGAGGCTCAGAAAGATTCCAAAGGTGCTCAAGGTCCCTTGCCTATGAAGGAGCCAGGATCTGAGCTCAAGTCAGACAGATTCCAAAGTCCCCTTCGACCAAAGTGTGTCTGTGGGCAGAAGCTCACCAGAGAGCTTGTTAAAATGCAGAATCTTGTGTCCCATCCTAGACCTACTGAAGCAAGATCTGAATTTTAACAAGATCCCCTGGGGCATTTTCAAGTTGAGCAGTGCTAATTTAGAAAGGTGGTTTTCAGCCTTGGCTGCACATTAGAATCATCTGGGAGCTTTTAAACACAATTAACGCCCAGGCTCCATGCCCAGAGGATCTGATTTCCTTGGCCTGGGTGATGCCCAGGCATCCGGTGGGCTTTAAAGCCTCCAGGTGATGCTAATGTGAAGCCAGAGCCAGAAATCGACTGGCCCCCAGCCTTCCTGGTGTCTGAGGCTTTCATTTCTCTATCTCCCCTTCCGTTCCCTCAGGGAACTGGGAGTGCCAGGCTGTGGCAGATGCTGTCCCTGGGCCCTGATTTGTGTCATCTGAGCATGACAGCCAGTCACAACAAGTTGTCAGCCAGAAGATGCATCCCTTTCAAAACAACTGCATAGAGTCCCTGCCCACACCACTTCCCATGGTGCTAATTACCAGAAGAGCAACAGTGAGGACCAGCCCTGGATGCAGACTGCTGATACCCAACCCAAGCTGGGCCAACAGCAGGGGACAGGGAGGAACTAGGCCTCATGACCCACTAGTCAATCGACCAACAGACAAACCACCCCCTTCCTGGCCAGCTGTCTGTGGAGGAGCAGGTCTGGACAGGAAGGCTCTAGGCAAGAGGGAGACTGCTGGGCCAGGGGAGGGGTTGGGGAAGGAGGTGTGTGAGGGTGGGAGGAGCTGTGTGCCCTGGTTCCCCCCGCTGGAGCTCAAAGCCAAGATTCTGAAGGCCTTTAAAAAATTCCAGTTGCCATGAAGTCAGCTCCAGCTCATGGTGACCTCATGTGTCAGAGGTTATAACTGCTCCATAGAGTTTTCTTGGCTGTGATCTTTACAGAAGCAGATTGCCAGGCCTTTCTTCTGTAGTGCCACTGGCTGGGTTTGAACCACCGGCCGTTAGGTTAGTAGTCGAGCACAAACCATTTGCACCACTCAGTGCCCACTGGGCACCAGGAGGGCTCCTGGCGGCTCCTGGAAGAGCAGCAGCTGGTATGTAAGTAGAGGCCAGGATGCTTGAATGCCCAGAGGCCTCCACAGTAGCCAATAGGGCAGACTTGTTTGTGAACACCTGGGAGATTCCCTCTTGGGTTTCCCCAAATACTTGATGGGTGAGGTGTGCAACTGGGGATATAATAGATGCTGTTGGTGCCCCATCCAGATCCGTTTTTTTAATAAGCTGGTGCACTCATTTCCCACCCTTCTTTAGAAAATTGCCCTCAGAAAGGGCAGCCATCTCACTCAATAACTCCTGGGAAGTTATGCCCCCCGCAACAGAGGGCCAGGGATTGACTGATGTGAGGTGCAAAAGGCCAATCCCTATGCCTCAAGGTAGGACAGCTCTGTGGCACCATTATGCTCCAGAGCTCCATGGGGCCAGGCTAAGGCCAGACTTAAGCCAAACCACATCTTTGCTTGGCTCCTTCCCCAGCCTTGCCCTGCTTCCCTCACTCACTTAGTGTTGTCTCTGGAGCACCCCACCCCACCCCCAAACCAGCTGCACAGAACGCCTGCCTCAGGCTGTGCTTCTAGGAACCTGTTGGAAGACAAGGAGTGAGAACACTTTTCAGGGCTTGCTGACATCTGGCCCGTGCAATTCTGAGGGACCAGGGCCAGATTCAAATATGTGAAGGCCCTAAGCATCAATAATCTGTGGTGTCCTCTCCTCTGCTTACTCACACGTTTGAATGGGATACATGAGTTTTATATATACGTGTGTGTGTGTGTGTGTGTGTCTTAGCTATCCATGATGTAACTTCTTTTTAAATGCGACTATAATATTAGTGATTGAATGCAAAAGTGGTGTATGCCATTTTAGTGAAATGAGATGCACTGGCTTATAAAATTTTTAGTGGATGCAGAGTACTAAGATTTTTACAATACACCACATTTTATACAAAAGGAATATTCCACATATTCTACAACAAAGAAAATGAGTCAGTGAACTTAGTTGTTTCAACAATCAATATAAAATTCTGTTGATCTTCCACAATGAAAAATTGACTGTCACCAATTTTGCTTTAAATGGCTCATATTTCAGTTTTGATGCTTCTTTTGTAATAAACGCTATAATTATAAACGAAAAGGTGTCATACAAGAAAATTTAATGATCAGAAAACAAATATTACAACAAATTATATTTCATTTTTAGATCTTTCATCTCTAACATGTTATAGTTAAAAACATTTCTATTCTTTGCTCTTACAAATTCTTCAGTGATTTCATCACAATTATACTGCTGAACAATATATACTTCCATACATAATAAGGATAATGCAGCGAGTCTTTCTTGAATCATTGTTGTATGCTGAGAGTTTTTTGATCTGCTTAGGGACAAAAATGAGCATTCTATCATGCAGTTTGTGATCATTAAAGTTAGGAATATGTGTAAAACAATTTCAACATTGGGAGATATGCGTTGTATTTTATCTTCTGTTATGGACTCATACATGCCTACATGAGTAAAATCTGTCTTTCCTGAGTCTGTAAACTTAGTTCTCATGTACGAATGAAATTGTCACACTTCTCCGTAAAGGTTTGTATTTCAGTCATCGGGATAAGCCTGCACTAATATATTGGATGCCTTCATTCATTCTTCATCAGGTATATCCACATTGTTTAAGAAGGAAAATCTATTTGAAAGAACTTCATACTCTTTTGCCCTTCTTTTCATGTAAGAATCAAGCATGTCAATGATGGTAAAGTATATGGTTACTTGAAATTGATCTCTGGCACTGAAGAATACTTCTGGAGCACTCCATCATTTACTTGTTTCTTTCTAACGCTTCTGCAATGGTGAACTGCTTGATAGTCAGTATCTGGCAGCAGTTGTTTTGTTATGTTTTCAAATTCAAAATCTTCTCTTAAATTATGTAAACACCCTGTTAATGACTGGTAGAGATCTGCGCATGTCTTTAAATTTACTTCGGAATCTTGGAGAGCTTGACTTATCCGATGAAAACGCTGCAATATATTATTCCCTGTAACCAACGCAAATACGTGCTATAGTGTTTGCATTTTGTTGGCGATGTTTCCAGCTCTTCTTTTACTGTCTCCTTTTTGTATCTGGTCTTCAGTAATATTTTCTAAGGCATCTAGAATCCGAGTGTACGATTCTAGGATTGCACTTGTTGCTACAGCATGCCCTTCCCAACATGTAGTGGAAAGACATTTTGATACTCAATCATTGCCTAAATATATTTTAAGAACTGCCCATCGGTGAGTGGAGGTGGCAAAAAATGTGTAGAGTAACTGAATAGTAGGAAAAAAAGTCAACTTCTTCTGGACAACAATCTACTGCGATACATGTCCTACAAGATTAAGGGAATGCATAGCACATGGTATGAAAATGGCATATTCATTATGTTCTAAACTTTTCTGTTGCATGCCTTTATCACACCCTGACATAATGGCAGCATTGTCATAGGGCTGGCCTCTGCACTTAGACAAATCAATTTCGCAAACTTCACACAAATAGTGAAGTACTTGATTTGCAATTTCTTCACCAGTATAACTTTTTAAGCTAGTAAATGTGATAAATCGCTCTACAGGTTTTCCATCTGTTGGAGATATGTATCTTAAAACAATGCTTAGCTGATCTGTATGAGAAAGATAAGGAGTGGAATCTACAAACTAAAATATCAAGCTATACTTATTTCACTGAAAATAGTTGATCGAACTTTATCACTTATTAAGTTTATTAATTCTTCACACATTGTTTTAGACATATATGATGGGTTGCCCTTCCTGTTACCATGTTTTGAGAAGTGACCTGCTAAAAATGGATCAAACTTAGCAACAAGTTCAAATACACTCCAAAATTTTCCATTTTGTGGGGACCCAAGCACTTAATCTCTTCCTTGAAAAGATAGTCCACGTTCAGCAATTGTTATGACAGCAACAACACGTTGCAAAATGACTTTCCAGTACTTACGTTCTTCATGAATTTGTGTTTCCAATTCATGAGTTAAGCCAAAACTATGTCTTCGGTTCAACTATGACAGCATACAATCTCTGTGAATTGAACTGTTTTCGTGTTTATCAATCATACTCAACTTACACCAGTCGATAATTCCATCCTTAGCAAACCAAGAATTAAAGGACTCACTGGTTTGCAAACAAAACAATATACAGAGCTGACTGATAGAGAACACCGTAGCTACTCCCTCTTATAATTTTCCCCATTAGCTTTGCACTCCCAGAAATATATTCTGGCTACAGAACCTTGTTTGTTTACCGTCCAGAAATTTTTGACATAAATTTTCAAATGGTCCACTGTGATGTTGACAATCACTTGGCCCTTGTCCTAGTCATCTAGTGCTGCTATAACAGAAATACCACAAGTGGAGGGCTTTAACATACAGAAATTTATTCTCTGACAGTCTAGGAGGCTGAAAGTCTGAATTCAGGTGCCAGCTCCAGGGGAGAGCTTACTCCCTCTGTTGGCTCTGGGGGAAGGTCCTTGTCATCAATCTTCCCCTGGTCCAGGAGCTTCTTAGCACAGGGGCTCCAGGTCCAAAGAACCTGCTCCCCTCCGGGTTCTTCATTCTTGGTGGTAGGGGGTTCCTATGTCTCTCTGCTCACTGCTCTCTTTTATATCTCAGAAGAGATTGACTCAAGACACAATCTCATCTTGTAGATTGAGTCTTGCCTCATTAACATAACTGCTTCTAATCCTGCCTCATAAACATCATAGAGGTAGGATTTACAACACATAGGAAAATCACATCAGATGATAAAATGGTGGACAATCACACAGTACTGGAAATCATGGCCTAGCCAAGTTGACACACATTTTGGGGGGACACAATTCAATCCATAACAGCCCTTTTTAGATCCAGTAATTTAAACGATTGGAAGAAAAATTATTCCACAAAGCAGAATCTGTATTTCTATTATTTATAGGGTCTGAGGATGTGACAATTTCAGATTCTAAAATAGTTTCACTTTCTACACCGTTATTGTTTTACTACAGCAGGGAATGGATGCAGAATTTGGAAAAAATTCTTTTATATTTGTATTGTTATTAGTAATTCCAGCACTAGCACAACGATTTGCACTCATTCAACTCCAGAGTTCAATGATAAAGGAACTTAATTTTGGAATTGTCTTCAGGGATTCATAAATCCGTTTCTTTTTATATTCTGCAAGCTTTCATTTTTACAATCAGCTTAGTTGTTGCCATTTCATTATACCTGGATATAAAATTGTGTCACTTTTTAAATTTGTTTTTAAAATAAATTTGAATAATTGAAAATAAATAAAATTTACATTCAAATTTGGGCATTAACACAAAAAATCATAACTGAGAATTAGTTTTAAAAAAATTGATTTGGAACATGTAATTTTGTTCTTCAGGTCTGAGACAGTCAAAAGAAATAGTATTTACAAGGCAGTTGAAAGTAACTTAATTTGTCACATGATGTTTATTGGCAGGCCCTTCGCAGATCTCCATGAGTGTTTTTTGTCTTGAAATAATACTTGAAAACTTGCACACTCACTTTCCATCCTTTGATGCTGCATCTTCACAGGTCATTGGACTACTGCTGATACCCAGCGGGGAGAAAGCGATCACAAAGAGCCTAAAACAAAACAAGGGTATGCTCATTGAAGACACGTTTTGGTTCGCTTTGCACAGGACCAGGTAGTCACGAGTCAGATGATTATAGTGCCACTGGAGCGTTCTTGTGTGGTCGATGAGAGATCAGTTATACCCAGTCAGTCTGAAATGAAAAGGAAAATATAATTGTTACCGTATACAAAATTATAAAATGGTATCAATTTCATTTAGCGCCCTGCCAGTTCCCTTCCGCTGCGGCACTAGCTTTTCCTTGTGTCCTGTCTGCTTGACATCTAGGGGTCTTTGCTTTGGACCACTGATGCCCCTGTTTTGTTGATGCCCTAAGCACGTGCTTACCTTGTTTATTGGGTAATTCATCCCTGTGAGGGACTCTGCAACTCGGATGTTCAGGCCTCAGCTTCCATTGCTCACCTAGAAAAAGCCAAATGGCCAGCCCTGCCTGCGCAAAAAGACTCCTGAAATAAGGGGCAGAAGGGTAGCAACATGCTGATGGGAAATTGTTGATGTTTCTATAGTTCCTCCAGTGATTTGTTAGCCTCCCAGGCAAACAGGACCTCATTTGGGGAAAGCGTGTATGCTACGCAGGCAAGAATTCTCATGCCATCACTCCCTGGCAGGAAATAAGGGGGCACACTTATGTGGCACCGCCAGCCAGGGCAGCAAACTAATTGACCCTGCTCCCCACGGCCTTAATGGAGGGTGGTGTGTGGGAAAAGGGAGCTGAGTGACAACAATGGGACCAAGGAAAGGAAGCCAGCAGGCTCTGCCCTGTAGAGGAGGCCATGGGGGAAGCTAGCAGGGATTCCTGTTTGACAGATGGGGAAATTGAGGCATGGAGAAATTCTGATGGAAACAGGGCCACCAGTGTGCCTGAGAAACACCCCCTCCCTGTGCAGCTGTGCCGATGGGGCATTTCCGAGCATCCTCCCTTTGATCTGGGCACATGGAAGATGCTCTGGAAGGCTTTAGGATGCCACTGTGGCAAGAGCAGTACCTGGCACAAATGGGCACTCAATAAACACCTCACTTTACAGGTTTGCATCCAAGCTTGCTCCTGGGCGACCCTGGACAAGGAAGGGCTGGCCAAAAGAGCCTCACGGAGCGATTGGGAAGATGATCCGAGATCATGCAAGGAGAGAGCTTAGACCCCAGTTGGCACTAACAGCCAACATGCTCAGCTGCTAAATAACCAAAAGGTTGGAGGCTCAAGTCCACTCAGAGGTGTCTCGGAAGAAAGGTCTGGCAATCTACTTTCAAAAAATCAGCCATTGAGATCTCTATGGAGCACAGTTCTATTCTGCACACAGGAGGTCACCATGAGTCAGATGGACTTGACAGCAACTGGGTTATGATGTGGATGAAGATGAGGGTAAGGATTCCACCTGACTCTAGAGCCCTCATTTCCACCTGATCCATCTTTGGCATCCGTCTGGTCTCATTACCCATGCTAGGACAGCAGTGTGTCTAGACAGATGATTCTGAGCACGGGGACTGTGGCTTGGGGCATACCCCGGCTCCTCTTCCAGAGGTCCTGCCCAGTGCTGTCGAGTTCTGCTCCCATATCCACAGAGTGCCGGCCACTGTCCCAGGATCTTGCTCTACTCCCCTCACAAGAACCCACAATAGGGCACCCCATGAGTATCAGACAGCATGTGGTGGGACTCCACCCAGGAAGGTCTTGACTCCGGCAATGCCAGCAACCCAAACCCTCTCAGCAGGACACTTCCCCGTCAGTGACCCAGAGGCTCTCCCCCTCTTGCCCTCGAATGACTGAGAGTCACTGCTTCTAGTGATTCTGGCATTCGAGACCCCTGTGACAAGGAACCTGGGGTATGAGGGGCCAGTAGGGCCTCTTAAATGACCCTCACCACACCACCTGCTCGCTCCACTCCCCAAACTCAAAGACTACAGAACACAAGGGCGAGAACAGAGGTCCTACCAAGCTGAAATCCTCCCCTGGATAATGAGCAGAGCCAGGCCTGTTGCCAGAGTAACCAGGAAATCTATTTATTTGAGGGAATCAAGAGTCTTGTTTACCATTCATCTGTATCAACAAGCCCTCATGGGCAGAGGACTCCGGGGTACCTTTCTGAGAAACTCAAGGCAGCAGTGAGGGTCTGTGAGGTGATGAGCTCGCCTCCAGGGCCTTCCTGGCTTCTGGAGGCTGAGTTTCTGTTCCCACCCTCCTCACTCCCAGTCTGCACAGACAAGGGAGAGGAGCAGGAAACGCGAGCCCCAGCTTTGCTCCCAGACCTGCGCACCCCAACGCTTTCCGCGGGCTCTGGCTGGGGACAGGATGCTCCAATCCCTCCCTTCCCCAGACTCCTTGCTTGGGAAGGGGCTGCCAGCCCCCACCAGCTAAGTGCTAGCTGCTTCTCTGCTTTATTAATCACGCCTTTACCCATTGGACCAGAGGGAGACGCCCACGGCGGCCGTGCGGAGCTCATAGCGTTTCCGCTCCAATGCGAGAAGCTGCCGCGTGGGCCCGTCCCAGCAGCATTTTGGGGTAAATTCTGGGATCCTCTAAAGCGTCCTGAAACGTTGAAGTGGCTCAGAGCCTCATTCTGACGGTGACACCCCCAGAGTCGGCAGTGCGGCCCAGGACTCGAGACCACAGCCTTTGGGGTCCGATCGGAGTTGGACCCCAGTGCTAGGCCCTGGTGGCTGAGGGGCTTTGGATAAGTTACTGAATTTCCCCGAACCTCACTTACCTCATCTGTAAACTAGAGTTGGAAACAAGCGTCAGTAGCTCCCTCATGGGGGTGGGGCTTGGGAATCAAATGCCACGTGCATGTCAAGTGTTTCATGCACATCCTGACACCGGAAGCGCCCAGTAATTGGAAGCTACTGTTTTTATCCAAGGACTTCCATTTGGGACTGCAGCCTTGGAGGCGGCTTAGGTTCAGATCTAATAAAACGGGCGCTTCAGATTACCATGGAGATGGTCTTGTCTAATAGCCGGAGGCTGCTCAGTGACTGTTTATCGAGTTAAAAGAACACAGGAATCTAATTTTAGTCCAAAGAAGGGTAAATTGAAAGGCAACTTGAATAATGGGCTTTAGCTAGACAAAATGATAATACCGTAATTGCTACTGTTTTTTTAGCACTTACTATGTGATGATTGCTTTCCTTTAAAGAAAAAAGTCACTTGAACTCACTATTATCACAGTCCCTGCATGGTACAAATGGTAACATGCTCAGCTGCTCACTCAGAGGTTGGCAGTTTGAGTTCACCTAGAGGCATGTCAGAAGAAAAGTCTGGCAATCTACTTCTGAAAAATCAGCCATTGAAAACCCTATGGAGCCCAGTTCCACTCTGACACACGTGGGGTCATCATGAGTCAGAATTGACGGCAACTAACAACAACATTATTGCAGCTACTATCATGTCCCCAGGAGCATCACTAGTCCCATGGCTCGTACAAGCCCCAGTGAGGACCACAGTCACACTGCCATAAGTAGCCAGGCCCAGAGCTGCCTGCCGCCAAAGCCAGAGCTCCCAACTAGCACCTTATATCCAGCAACCCAGAGATGAGCCAGCAGCCTCTACCTGCTGCTGTGGAGCAGCCCTAACCCGCTGCCCGGGGTGCCTGCTCTGTGCCAGGCCCCAGGTTAGGATCGCTTCTTGAAACCCTTGCACCAGCCCCTGACAGTGGGCGATTGCTAAGGACCAGGCTCTGGAACAGACCCCTCTGGGTATGGGTCCTGGCTCTGCCTTGTCATAGCTGGGAGACCTTGGACCAGTCATTCACATCGGTGAGCTCAGCCAGCTCACTGGAAAACAGGGCTGTTGTGGGAGGTGGTTGGGAGACAGATATAGAGCGCTGCGCACAGCAAGCACTCAGTAAAGAGTAGCACTGGAAGTAGTAACAGTGGTATTTCTGAGATCTGCAGGATCAAAAACATCCAGCCACAGGAAAGTGAAGGCAATCCTCTGGCTTACAGCTGAGGAAACTGAGGCTCGGAGAACCAAAGTAATTTGTACAGGGACACACAACTCATAGGAACTGGAGCTGGCACACCCCAAAGGTCCCTCTGAGTCTGAAGCTTATATCCTTTCAGCTACACCTCTGAGAGTCTGGTCAGTGTCCCAGCCCTGCTGCTGCTCACCCCTTAGCTCTTCTGAGTCTCAGGTGCCTACGAGGGTGCATCCTGCGTCCTGTCTCTGGGCTGAGGGGGTCTGCCCTGCTGAATGGGGCTAGGCTGGGTGCCATTGCAGACTCACCTCCTAAACATGCTTTCATATCCATCTTGCCCTGAGCACCTGGCGCTAGTGTGAATTTTCCCACTCTTCTTTCGAAGGCCCCCTTGCACCTCTGGTAAGATGGCACCCCCAGGAGAAAGCCCTTTCATGCTGCCTGCTTTCTTGTCTTTGATGTTCTTGCTAATGTAGATGGGGCTGGTGCCTTTCATCTTCTCTTTGCTGTGCTTGTAGCTCTGGAGCAATTCCCTACTTCACACAGCCACGCTGGATTAGCTTGATTTGGCATGACTTTCAGTAGACTTGAGAATGCCCAGGTCTGTAACCATGTTATCCTGGGAACGTGTGAGGAACCCATAAGAGAGGGACCCTCTCATTGCCCAGAGAAGATCCCTAGGTGCCAAGGACTTCAACTCCCTCTTTCAGAGCTTCCCGTGAGCAGCTGAAACAGCGTTTTTTGCTTACGGCTAGGCCAGTAACCAGGTCCCTGGGTGGCGCAAACCATTTTCGCTCAACTAGTAACCTAAGTTGCCAAAAATTTCATTTTACTTGGAGGTACAATCAACGCCCATGAAGCAGCAGTCAAGATATCAAACAATATATTGCATTGGGTAAATCTGCTGCAAAAGACCTCTTTAAAGTGTTAAGAAGCAAAGATGTCACTTTGAGGACTAAGGTGGCCTGACCCCAGCCATGGTCTTTTCAATCACCTCACATGCATGCGAAAGCTGAACAATAAATAAGGAAGACTGAAGAAGAATCGATGCCTTTGAAATATGGTGTTGGCAAAGAATATCGAATATACCATGGGCTGCCAGAAGAATGAAGAAATCTGTCTTGGAAGGGGTACAGCCATAATGCTCCTTAGGAGCGAGGATGACAAGACTCTGCCTCACGCAGTTCGGACATATCATCAGAAGGGATCAGCCCCTGAAGAAGGATATTATGTTTGGTAAAGTAGGAGATCAGCAAAAAGGAACACCCTCAACAAGATGGATTGACACATTGGCTGCAACAATGGGCTCAAACATAGCAAAAGTTGTGAGGAGGAAGCAGGACCTGGCAGTGTTTCGTTCTGTTGTCCACGGGGTTGCTATGAGTTACCTAACAACAACAATAACCAAAAAGTTGGTAGTTTGAACCCACATAGCGATGCCATAGAAGAAAGGTCTGGCAATCTGCTTCCATAAAGATTGTCGTTGTTGTTAGGTGCCATCAAGTCGGTTCCAATTCATAGCGAATATAGCTAAGAAAACTCTATGGCAACGTGGGGTCGCCATTAGTCAGAATCTACTTGACAGCAATGGGTTTGGTTTTTTTTGGTGTTTAGGCCAGTCATACCTATGGCAAGTCAACTCTTCAATCCCTGATTAGAAGCCAAATATGTACTGTCAAAACCAGCAAGATACCACTGTGCATGAAACATAGGTGACTTCACATGTCAGGTTCTTAGGTTCAGACTCTTTGATTTGAAGAGTTAACATTTCAATCATCTTAACACAAATATTTTTTATGACAGAGCTTGTAAATCAGCTATCAGGCCTAATAGCAGCGTGCAGACTGGCGTTATTGCTGCTCCCCATATGGCTTCTCAGAGAGGAAATAGAAAAGCTCAGATTCTGGTGAGAACGCTTACTTCAGACCCTTTTGTAATCCTCTGAGAATCTCAGGGGATTTTTAAAAGCTTTTTATTTTGAAATAATTTTAGATTTATAAAAGAGTTGCAAAGACAGTACAGAGAGATGCCGGTACACTCCACCCAGCTTCTCCTGTTGTTACACCTTACAAAACCTAGAAATCATCATCAGTAGTACACAATTAACTAAACCACAGATTTTATATGGATTTCACTAGTTTTTCCACTATGTTCTTCTTGTTCCTAGATCCCATCCAGGATCCCACATGGTGTCGTCTCCTTAGTCCCCTCCAATCTGTGACAGCTCCTCAGTCTCTCCTAGTGTTCCATGACCTTGACATACAGTGTCCTGGTCAGCTATCCTGTAGAATGTCCCTCCGTTTGGTTTGTCTGGTGTTTTCTCATGTATAAACAGATGTTATGGATTTTTGGAAAAATATCACCAAGGTGATTATGGACGTGTCCTTCTCAGTGCATCCTGTCAGGGTCCATGATAACAACATGACTCATCACTTGGTGATCCCTTGGTGAAGGTGCTATCTACCAGGTTTCTCCACTGTAAAGTTATTATTTTCCCTTTCTGTACTCTATTTTGCTAGAAGCTAGTCACTAAGTCCAGCCCACACTAGAGAGGAGCGTAATTAAGCTCCATCTCCTGGGGGGAAGAGTATCAAAGAATCTGTTGTTGTTAGGTGCTGTCGAGTCGGTTCCGACTCATAGCAACGCTATGTACAACAGAACGAAACCCTGCCCAGTCCTGCGCCATCCTCACAATCGTCATGCTTGAGCTCATTGTTGCAGCCACTGTGTCAATCCATCTAGTTGAAGGTCTTCCTCTTTCTCACTGACCCTCTACTTTGCCAAGCATGATGTCCTTCCCCAGGGACTGATCCCTCCTAATAACACATCCAAAGTATGTGAGACAAAAAATGTGTAGACATATGTTAAAACCACCACAGTAATGGTTTTTTTTTTTTTTGGAGAGGATAACTTGGAGGCTATGCAACCATGTTGTTTTTCCCTAAACTTTCACCCACGAATTTAGCATTCACCAGTGATGCTGCCTACAGTCATTATCACTGGGGTGTTCTAATGGTGGTTGTTTTATTCCTCCCCATTCCTGCTACATTTATTATTTGGAATACTTCTGTAAGGAAGATGTATCCCTTAAATTCGTGAGATCTTGAAGGCTTCTTTTGGACTTCTACCTTCTTTCCAGCTGGATCCAGGGATTCCATCAGTTCCTGAAAAACTGAAAAGGGTCTCAGGAGGAGCTCTCTCACCTCCTGAGTCTCATCTTCTGTAGTGGGTGGTGGGTGGTGGGACCCAATCGTTTTACCCTAATTAACACCACAGGCCCAAGAAGTTAAGTCTAATCTAAAAACAAAAACAAAAATCCAAAACCTCCCTTTTTGCCTGAAATAAAACATTTTATTAGTCTACCGGACATCTCTTCAAATCCCCATGCCGTTTCCTTCCCCAAATATTACAGGCCTGAATCTCCGATTTATTATCTTGTATGAAGGGTAAGCGAGGTTTAGGCTCAAGTACTGCCAAATGCTGCTTTAATGTGTTTTATCTCATGGAAAGGATGGTGACAAAAACAATGAAATTGTGTGTCATCCTTTGGTGAGCCATCTGCTCACCAAGCTGTCTATCTGTAGGCCATAAATGCTTCTTTAAAGCCTGTGCTTGCACCACTGTCCAAATCCGAGGGGCCACAACAAGCTCTTGATAAATGAAAATCAGACTTGAATGATGTTGAGGATTCAGTCCTAGCCCTGACTTATTCTATTAAATTTCCTTTGGTACAGCTGTTAGATAAGTTAATACAGACCCAACAGCCATTGCACAGGGAAGCTAAGCATTTTCCCTTCTGATGTGATTTTATCTTCACAAAACAGAAGTTCTAAAACTTGTCTTGGTGGTGGGTTGGAGGCAGAAAGAACGACTGGGCATCAATTGCCTAAAAGGAACCATTTTATCTGGAAGATGGTCTCCCCATTGCAGTCGAGTCGATTCTGACTCATAGCGACCCTTTAGGACACAGTAGAATTGCCCCATAGGATTTCCAAGGAGCGGCTGGTGGATTCAAACTGCCATTTTGGTTAGCAGCCAAGCTCTTAACCACTCTACCACAATAGTCTCCAGGATTCAGGAAATGATCCTACTAACTCTACCAGGATCTATTCTTCAGTACCTTGGAGACTCCACTTAGACTTGGTTTGGACTAACCAGCCATGCTGGGAGTGAGCTGACCATTTCCAGGTGCCTGCTAAGTGCCCAGGACTCTGTTAGTTGACTGCCATGCAGTTTCTCCTTTAATGCTCACAACAATCCCACGAGCCGGGTGCTATTAGCCCCACTTCAGGTAGAGGAAATCAAGGCTCCAAGCTGAGACTGAACTCAGTCAGCTCTTTATAACTCCAAAGCCCAAGTTCTACCACCAGACCCAAACAGAGATCACGACTTCTGCCTGCTAACAGCAAGGGCCAGATAACGGGAAGAAGTGCCCAAGAAGTATGAAGTACTCTATATGTTTTGAGAGGTTTTCTTAGGTACATGGAGTCAGAGTTATGTGCAAAGAACCACTTGGCTGAAAAACTCTATCCAAAATCTCACTTTCCAAAACCTCCATGTGACTTCATACCGATTGACAGGTGCTGCATGAGTGGCTAGCCCCCACAGGGTTATGGAGTATTGGTCTAGGAGGTTAGGAAACAAGATAGCAATCACATGGAGAGAAACCTTTTCCAGAAAGAGACTCAGACTTGTCCATCCCAGCCCCTCTGAAATAAGAAAGCGATGAGTGGAGCCATTGGGAATAAACCGGATGTGCAGGCCCATTTGGAGTCCCTGGGGGGTGCAAATGGTTAACACACTCCACTGCTAACTGAAAGGTGGAGGTTCAGATCCATCCAGCGGCACCTCAGAAGAAAGGACTGGTGTGGTGATCTAGTTCCAAAAAATCAGCCATTAAAAACCCTATGAGCACAGTTCCAAACATGGAGTTGCCATGAGTCAAGAGTCGACTCACTGGCAACTGGTTTGGGCAGGGCCATTTGCTGATAGGCCCTGTAATCTGCACTGTGGATCCTCCAGCAAGCAGTCAGGCCGACAGCTGCTGCCTCTAGAAACGCCAACCTACAAGCTTGTATGGATCCTTATAGCTGTGGGCTACAGCCCCGTCCCTGAAACACCAACTCACACCCAACTATGTTTTTTCCATAGGATATCTTCCACTCTTACTAACAAGGAGCCTGAAAGGCAGACACACACAGGGAGGGGGTTTTATGGTGGTCCAGTAACTGCTCTTGCTACAGATGCAGCCATACTGTCCTACTAGGAATGGGCCCTGGGCCGCCGTTTGCTTGGCAGACACAGCACTTCTGCCCCAACCAGCGCTCTGCCTAGGGAAGAGGTCGGGAGACACCTCTAAGGTCCAAGAAACCACCTTAGCCTCTGCACTCCCTCCTCCTGGGCGCTACAAAGCGTGCTCTTAAGTCATCCTTGCAGAAATTGCCTCAGTGGGAAGTGGCTAGGCAATTCAGAGCGAGATGAGGGAGGGGAAGCCTGGTAACTGGTCCACAGGTCCCAGCCAAAGCAGCAGCACTGGGGGACTCTCTCCCTCCTCAGCCTTTCACGTGGCTCCTCCCACCTCAGGAGGCTCCTGGAAAACACAACTCTTGGGGTGATTGGGGTGATTGTCCATGATTATCTCATTAAATCCTTCTTTTCTAATTAAAGTGCTTAGTGATAAATCTCCCTGTAAATACCATGTTAGCTGCATCCTATATGTTTTGTAGTACTTCATTAAAATTGTTATTTTCTAATTTCTATTATGATTTCTTCATTGACTCATTGTGTAGTTTTATTTTAAAATTTATATACTTATGAGTCTTTCTTGTTATCTTTTTGTTCTTGATTTCTAACAATTGCATTGTGATCAGGACTCCACAGCAGTGAACAATTTCACATCAAAGATGTGGTGAAAACCACGTGAAACTGTTCATACAAATCAGTAAGTACACACAAGGACGGCCGTGCTTACTTTGCTTCCTGGATCATCCGTCCGTGTCAGGGACTGTCAATTTGAAAAGCAGCTCTGAGTCTGTAGGAAGGTGCTGTGGGGTTGGGAGAGAGGCAGATGCCAACCTTATCTAGAAGCAAATCTTCGATGACGTGAAAAAAATGTGAAATTGTTCACTACAGATTAGTAAGCAAGCACAAGTAAGCCTACACGCAGTAAATATTTTTGGAGGGTAGCAGTATGACCTAGCACAAGAGCAATTCTGTAAGAATTCTAGATGTGCATTAAAAAATGCTTATTTCCTTACTGAAGGGCATAATGTCATATATACACGTGTACCCATCAGATCAAATTTATTAGCTATTTACATTTTCTACATCCTAAATGATGTTGTTTTCTGCTTGATTAATTATTGAGGGGTGTTAAAAATGTCTATTATATTGGTTGATTAATCTATTTCTCTTTATACTTGTGCCCATTTTTTCTTTATGTATTTTCCAGAACATTATTAGGCACTTAAGGACATTATTATGGAGTTCATAATTGTTAAATCCTTCAGGTAGATGAAGCCTTTTACCATATGTAGGGGGCCTCTATCACCATCATTTAGGGGAGAGGCCCAATATTACTAGGGGAAAATGGAGGTTCAGAAAAATAACCTATCCAAGAACACACAGGTAGTTATGCTGAGACTTAAACTTTCACTCTCGGATTCTACACGTGGTATTCTACTATGTCATGCTTTTTGCAATCTAGAATGTTTTAGAATTTTAGATTATTGTGGAATGGGTAAATTGAAGAAATAAACACACATAAACACACAGAACTGGCTCTATCTAAAAGAAGCATGTACTCAGTAAAAAAAAAAAAAAAAAAAAACCCATCTGCTAAGAAAAAGGAGAGGGTTTGAAGAGCAACCTACATGACTGAAAAAAAAAAAAAGCTAAAGGAACTGTCAGATGCAAAGAAAAAGCAAAAAGTCACTGAATCCCGCTGTATGTGGTTAAACAAAAAGCAGATACCGTTACAACACAGCATAGCTTAAAAGAGAGGGGGAGGGTGGGCGAGGGGTAGATGAGAACTGGCATTCTGAGAACACGGTAGGAACACACACTTCAAAAGGACAGCGTAAGAAAATAACATTATAAAGCAAGGTTAGATGAAACTTAGGGGATATTACTAATTTCATAGGAAACAAACAGTGTTTCAGAAAGAGCATCATAAAATCAATGCAAAAACATCAAGTTGGAAAGTTGATTAAAGATCCACAAAGGAAACTGTACTAGTGTTTCAGAAACACTGACAATAAAAAACAAAAAACCTACACATGTATGTATGTGTGTATATACAATTGTACACACACACAGTTTACTAGGTACAGAAGTCAAGATCAGCACGCACCCTACAGGCTCATTGTAACCACCGTAGAATAAACATGGGCTGAGGATGGTTACTGTTTAGGAGGCATTATGAATACATTGTAAGCAAAAGTCTATGTTCTGTATTATAACAAAGTTCCAGTGTGCCAGGTATCAACATAACAAGGCCAAAGACATCTGTACATGATTTATTTCATAAGCCACAATGTTTTAGTGATGGTAAATATGCTAACACAGAAGGAGTGATTCTAATCCATAAAAAGGTTAAAGGTCAGAGCCAAAGTCAGTGGCTTTGAATCCCAGGTCAGTAAGAGTTTCATCCACCTTTTTTTTTTTTTTTTCCTTGATTTAATAAGAGTTGATGTAGAGAATACCCTGTTCTAAACTCCTCCACGTCTCTGACAAGAAGCACCAGCAGGGATAATACTTCATTGCTTCATCCTGGCTCTGGCTGTGCTGGTGGGAGGCAGAAGCCTCTTGCCTGCATCTGACCTCCAGCTGACCCACAAGTGTCCCGTTCCCAGCCATAGCTCCCTACAACTTCCCATTTGAAGAATTTCTCCTGAATTGTTTGGCTGTAAAATTGACAACCAGGGCTAACGAGAGCAATCAAGTTGCCATCTGTTTAACAAATACACCCTCCTAAGAGACTATTCAGTCTTACTGCGGTTACTACAGTCACAACATTGACAGGGCACGTGACAATCAATACAAAATATTTATTTTTTTCAATCCACAGAATTCTTAACCCCAAAGCTACATTATAAATTTCCCAGAATTGTAAGCCATTAACATTTTTCTAAACAAGACAGTCCAAGCTAATTTCCAGCCAGCATGGTGCAGCACACAGGAGGGTTCTAGGAAAATGGACCTCTGACCAGCACTTACTTTCATTCTCCCGCAGCTGCTCCATCGACAAGTAGAAATATGGACTGACTGTGCCACTTGGCTCTGGGAAGAAGTTCAAACTCAAAATCAGGTCTCAGGCAGTGGAAGGGGGTGTGTCAGTGACTCAGTTAAGAAACAGTGGGGACAGAATAGGAATCACTTCCCTTGTGAAAGCATAGGGCTTCTTTCGTCTATTCTGGTGGCCAGAAGCTGGGGCAAATTTCAACAGGTAATGAAAGTAACAGGAGGGCCTTCTCTCCATGAACTCTTGTGCCTTCCATTACCTTCTGATAAAAGTGACCTGCATCTGATGTGCTCTTATTAAAAACAGTAATCATAGCCCCAAAGGTCCTATACACTCCAATAGGTGTCAGTATTGGGATTCACATTCTGACCTTAAATTTTAAAGTCCCCTTAAGAGGCCCAGACTTGGACTAAGTAAACGTAAGACTCCAAGCTAAGAAGCTGAATGAGACACCATAGAAAAACCAACTCAAAACATCCGAACAGTGGCCAGAGAGCTAATACAGGTTTTCTCTGTTTTGCTTTTTTAGTTGTAAAGTTTTTAATATCTCAGATTAGTGTGTACTCATAAAACAGTGATCAGTTATTTTAATAATAGCTGCTTATTAAAAAACTGAATTTTAGCTCAAAGGCAGTAATGCTTGCATAATAGTCACAGAAATAATTAGCTGCTGTTCAACAGAAAACAAACATAGAAGAAAATACAGCCAGCCTCAATAATATGACAAAATCTGGACAGGTACACTGGTCAATTAAACAGCATTATTTAAATACTATGATACAAGTGCTCCTGCTCACATACAGTTGCAGAAACCACTTCTGTTTGCTAGATCACCATTATCTTTGCTAGTACGTGTACAGACCACACTCTGAAGTAATCCTTTTGTGCTGACAGACTTTCAAATCCCTTTTTTGGTCAGTACAAAATATTGCGAGGTGATGCAAGTGCAAACTCTTCCTGAGGAATTATTTATGTGTGCAAATCTGCAACCTGACAGAAAGCAGGGTGTGAAGCCAAGGGGGTGGCAGCGGACACATCTGCAGCACAGGAGACGCGTGCGCAGCCTTCACGCCTGCAGCGCGGGGGACGCGTGCGCAGCCTTCACGCCTGCAGCGCGGGGGACGCGTGCGCAGCCTTCACGCCTGCAGCGCGGGGGACGCGTGCGCAGCGTTCACAGCCGGCCGAGGGCATCGAAACTTCCGCCAACCATTCACTCACAAATTCGTTTCCATCCTACGTCCCCCCTAAAGGAAGGGAGGATAACTGCCTCAAACTTGTAAAAGGGACAGAAAAGGCAACTTTTCTACCAAGTTTAAAAATGCACAACTCATGCAATCCAGGTTTATGTTTATTTTCCTTAACCCCAAGAACTATTAGGTAAGAGTCACTATCCCAGGTTTACCTTTCTGCCCCCAGAAAACAAGGTAGTAGTTCCTGTCAGGTCCGGGTGCAGCTGTGACAACAGAGGTAATGAGATGGCACTGTGACTGAAGCTTAAGGCCAACCTTTAAAAGACAGTACCGTCTCTGAAAACAGTGATCACCTATTTACTTTTATAGGTCATGACTTCAAGGTGATTCTAGAGCTGAAAAGGACTAGGGTATGAAGTGGCTTTTGTTTAAGGGTCTAGTTTCAGTATACATCCTAGTCAGTTTAGCCAAATCAGCTGCACGTGTTGACGAAGCAGACAATCAGTCTGCATGCACAATTCAATGATCTGGGCTCCACAAAAGCCAGCGCTTAACTGAGCTTCTCAGCTCTGTACACTGCACTGGCTAGAATACAAGTAAACATGACAGGAGAATACTTTCTGGCAAACAGTGCTCATCAGTACACAACGGAGGGTAAATCCGATTTCTTTTCTTGTTGCAAACGAAGGACTCTGATAAGAATCCTGATTAAATAAGCAAGGTCAATTTCAACTTAAGAAGTTCTTCATCTTGCAGTGTACCTCAAGGGGCCGAGGTGAGTGACAAGGTGCACCAGGAAGATGTGTAACCCTTTCTATAGAGCCTTCCAGTCATGGCTCTGCAGTACCAAGCCCTGCCTCATAGTTGGCTGCAGACACTGTGCAAAAATTTACAGAAACTGTATTTTGTCCACTTTTTGTAACACATACACAATAAAAAGACAATAAGAAATACTTCTGCAATTAACTTAAAAATGCAAAAGCATCCAAAGATTTTAATGCTAATTCACATCAGAGTACAATGCTTTTATAGGCAAAGTTCTGCTGCTGCTGGCCAAAAAAGTGTGCTCTCTCCCAGAAAAAGCATTTGGGTATATTATCAGGATACTTGAAGAACTCATCCACATTTAAAGAAATGTTCCAATTTTACTTTCGTTCAGAATTATTATCAAAAGTAATCAGGAATCACTTCCATTGTGAAAGCACAGGGCTTCTCTTGTCTATTCTGGTGGCCAGAAGCTGGGCAAATTTCAACAGGTAATGAAAATAATAGGAGAGCCAGGTGTAAATTATAAGCCTGGAGCCAACAAATTCCACTGAGAAAAGGAAAATTTGGACTTCATGATAAGGGAGTATCAATACTCTTCCTTGAAACTAGAACGTTACTGATGTAGCAAATCAAACGGTACAGGTCATACTGAGAGTCTGTCTATATTCCTATGGTCATTCAGCGTTTACCAATATAATCTCAGATGCTCACAGAGTTAAATAAGTCCAATTCAAAGTCCTCCACAAAACCCACCAATGCTGGTTGATAAGTACTTAGAAAAATAAATCTGACAACCTTTACCTTTACTTCTCTGTCTAGTAATTTCACAGAGGACTTATTAGATGACTTCCTTGCTTCCAGTATCGCACTTCTAACTCTCCCACTCACCCCACTCCCCCAAAAATGACAAACTGAACTTGTAGAGGCAACTCTATAGAAAAGCCTGCAAATCAGAAGTGTGACAGTAGCCCTGGTATGTTTTCATTGCCTCAACTTCTCCGGAAAAGTAAATATTAGTCTGACACCGCCGAACAGAGTGAAACCTATGCTCAATTTAGATTCAGGCAAAATCGAAAAGAAAACCACTTTTCCCTTGCTACATCTTTGCATTTCAAAAACAACGAGAATAAGCTTCAAAGACTTTTTATAAAGAAGGCAATAGCACTGTGGGTGTAAAAGAGCAGAAAAGACAGCTTTGCTTCAGCTGGAAGGCAGCCTTAAAACAGCAGTGCTACTTCTTTCCTGTTACACTCAATATAGTGTTTAAAAGATGCAGACTGTAGACTTTTTAAAGTACTTATCTCACCCATTTAAAATGCAATGGATCAGGAGCCCCACACCACTGATTAATAACCGTATCTGCTTCCTAGAGCATCAGAGGAAACAGCTCTTACTGCTGGATAACTCGCAACGCTATTTAGAGGGGAGCTTTAGTGCTGAAGCACCCCACCCCAAACTAGCATACGGACAACATTACAGTAGCTGGTGAAACCGTGTTAAGGGACAGACTGGAAATGTTCTACACGAGTTGGTCCCTGACATCAACATGAATATGCTAATAGTGAAGCAGGAAGAGAATCTGACCCATGTGCAGCCTGCTTCTATTTTCCCACTTAATCAGCATCGCGCTCCGAAGCCACACCTGACATTTTGGTAGGTTCTTTTGTGATACCATTAACTTCTTCAGGAAGCACTGGTGAGTTTGACATGATCACACAGTTGCAAAGTGCACAAAGCTCAAGGCACAGAGTAGAAAAGAGAACTGATGGGGGGAAAAGGTATAGCAAAAGCTGAGTTAGCATTTTTCTTTAACAAGACTTTCTAATGCTAAACAAAGACCAATTCTTTTAAAAGGGGTTGTTTTGGTTATGGGCAAAAAATACTGCATTGTAATGATATGCTTGTTTTCAAAGCAAAAGATATCTTGACATGTGAAACCAATACACCAAAGAGCCAAGTCCACGAATGAACAAAACGAGTGCTTTAAAATAGAGAGATTCTTCTGCTCCTGTATTTTTGGAGGAAGCTGCTGATTTTGGCTGCCGGTTCTCACTTAGCTATGGTCACTTTCCAAGATGATTGTTCCTCATGGAATCCATAGATAAACTCATTAGGAGATTGTCCCATTTCCAAATCATCCCGAAGTCTAGCAGCAACTGTTTTTGTTTTTTTAAAATTACAAACCGAAGTCAGAAGTCCAACATCTCCTTCCAAGAACAGCTTTGTGACAGAGCTCCTGCATGTGTACAGGATGCCTGCTGTGCCCTGAAGAGTCTGCAGCTCCAGTGTGTCCTCTTTGCAGGAACCAAAGTACATTCAATACATTCACTATCTGTAGCCTCTGGAACTTGCACATGCTGATGAGCCACCTAAAAAACATTGGAACAGGAAGAAGTATGAAGAGCAGACAGCATGGGACCATGGCAGGCAATCTGCTTATTCAACACATTTTATCACCCCTCTCCCAATGCCCTAAAAGGGGACTTTAAAAAAAAATAATAACCTCAAAACCATGTGGAATAATGTATACAGTGAAGGGAAGGGGGGCTGGCTCATCAGGAACTGAAACTGGAACACTTTCCTATTCTAGTAGATGCTAATAAGGAGCCCTGGTAATGCAAACAGTTAAGCACCTGGCTGCTAACCAAAAGGCTGGTGGTTCGAACCCACCCAGCAGCTCCTTAGGAGAAAGACCTGGCAATCTGCTCCTGTAATGATTACAGCCTAAAAAACCCTATGGGGCATATAGGGTTGTCTATATGTCATATGGGGTCACTAAGAGTCAGAAGCAACTCAATGGCACCAACAAGTAGATGCTAAAGACTGAGCTTTGGTGGCCTCTGGACAACTGCCATCAACTGGGTTTCAGAGCTGCCACAGCTTGCAGAACACTCAGTTTGCCCTTGATCACATACCATGCCTCATGGGAGCACCATCAGGAACATGACAGGTATTGTTATACTCACTGCAGTCACTGCCAGTGGCTACCTAACATCACAGAACCATCGGAGATGTGAAGGAACACCAGTACTTACTATAAGCCAACTCATCCCCAGCTCTCTTCCGGGACTGGTCACCTCTGGAGACAAGAAAATAAGAGGGAGTCAACAGGCTTCTTCACACACCAAAACAGGAGCAATGAACTGATATAATACTGGAAGTATAGTTTATAGCAGATATTATATTACAATTCTAACCAACAATCTATTAAAAATAGACATTTAAGCTTAAACATAACACCCGTTGCTGTCGAGTCGACTCATAGCGATCCTACAGGACAGAGTAGAACTGCCCCATAGGGTTTCCAAGGAGCAGCTGGTGGATTTGAACTGCCGAACTTCTGGTCAGCAGCTGAGCTCTTAACCACTGTACCATCAGGGCTCCCTTTTAAATAAAGAAAGCTATTAAATGGAGGAAGGATCATCTATAAAGATGGTTTTCACTGGGTTCTGGAAATAAGTACAGACTAACATATGTCTTTGAAGATAAATCTGGGTTCTGCTATCAACATTCCTAGTGACCATATAAAAAAACCCAAAACCAAACCCGCCACTGTGGAGTTGATTCCAACTCATAGTGACCCTACAGGACAGAGAAGAACTGCCTCATAAGGTTTCCAAGGAGCAGCTGGTGGATTCGAACTGCCAGTCTTTTGGTTAGCAGCCAAACACTTAACCACTGAACCACTATATATTAAGGCAAATCTCAAATATGAAGTAACCCAAAAACCACTGCCGTCAAGTTGATTCCAACTCATAGTGACCCTACAGCACAGAGCAGAACTGCCCCATAGGGTTTCCAAGGCTGTAAATCTATACAGAAGCTGACTGCCACATCTTTTTCCCGTGGAGCAGCTGGTGGGTTTGAACCGCCGAACTTTTGGTTAGCAGCCAAGTGCTTTAAACATAAACACCTCAAAAGTCCTATTATAAGACCCAACATTGCCTAAAACCTTTGAAAAATTCCCGAATCTTAATGTACCTTAATGGCCTTCTTGCAGGTAGAAGAGCATGAACCTTTGCACATATTACTCAGTCCATCTCCAAACACCTATAGAAGAAGCTAACCCACTTTAGAGATATTCTGATTAGGCCTGATACAACCTGTAAATCCTATTTAAGTCTCCCAGCTTCTCAGACAATAATCCAGACAAACGACCAAGATGCTCAAGTAATGAGTAATAATGGCCAGTTGACTAGCTTTTTCTTCCTTGATCTCTTGGCAGCATTTACATAGTTGATCTCGTCCTTCCTGAAACACTTCTTCTCTTTAGGCTTCTGTGATACTATACAATTCTGACTTTCTTTCTACCTCGTTGCCATTCCTCTGTAGTCTTCTTTGTTGGTTCTGTCCACTCTGGCCTTGGCCATCTTTTCTTCTTGATGTACATTCTCCTTAGTCTAGGAGAGTGTTCATGTCCAGTCCTGTGGCTTTAAATACCACTCAAATGCCAGTGACTCCCAGATTTGTATCTTCAACCTCAATTTTTTCCCTGTATTTCAAATGTCTAGGTCTAACTGCTTCATCATCTTTTCTACTTGGATGATTTATACATACCACAAATCTACTATGGCCAGAACAGAATGCTTCGACTCCACTCCATACCCATTCCTTCCTCAGTCTCCATCTCAATAAATGGCACCACCATCCAACCAATTATTTAGGCCAGAATCCTAGATCATCCTTGATTCCACTTGACCTCGATCTGGAGCATTCTGTCCCCAAACATAATCCAAAATCAACCACTCCTCATCAATTCTACTGCTACAATCCTAATCTCCAAGTCACTATCAACTCTTCCCTACACAAGTGCAAGAGTCTTATTATTACTTCCACTCTCACCCCTCAACTGCTCTTTCTCCAAACAAGAGTCAGAGTGATTTTATGTAAAAGCATAAATAAGATTATTTCATACCTCTGTTTAAGCCCTTCCGTGGCTTTCCACTGCAGTTAAAATCAATTCAAATTCATTTCCCCAGCCTACAAGGCCCTCTGTGATATGTCTCCTGCTTACCTCTCAACCTCATTTTCTACCTCTTTCCACCTCTGTTCACTATACTTCTGCCACCCTGGCTCCCTTTCTGTCCCTTGGACATGTCAGCCTTTTGTACTCTTTTCTCTGCCTGCAACACTCCTCCTCCCAGCAGACCACATGACTGTCCAATTATCATCCAGGCCCTAGCTGGACTGTGGCTTCCTCAGAAGGCATTACATGACCAAGTGAGCTGAAGAGCCCCTCACACATTGCCTGGTGACTCACTCTCGACCCCATTCTGTTTTATTCTCCCCCTAGCACTGTTACCTGAAGTGATTCACTTATTTAAATGCTTAGTGGTTATCTCCCAACACTAGAACTGAAACTCCCTAAAAGCAGGGACTCTGCCTGTCTTGTTCACCCCCGTGTCTACAACAGTGTTTAACATACTGTAGATATTCAATACATATTTGTCAGATTAACAAATGAGTGCATAATTCATCGTCTCTAGAAATTATTAAAATGCTAGCCCAAATAATTATTTCCTGCTTTTGAATAATCTTTCAGATAACCAAAGTTTCCCACTTTCTTTTCTGGTTAAGCTTAAGACTAGGGCAGAAGCTTCTTGCTGAGGGGTGTGAGGAGCCTTGATGACTGGCAGGAAGGAAAACACACGAAAAGGCCTCTGGAGGTTTTTGTTCCAGGCGAGAAAAACATGCACGACGTTCAGTATGAACTAGCCTCTGGCAGCCTAAAGAGTCCTAAACAGATTCGCTCCCGTGCCGCTTTTTAAACACCTCTCCTGTTAACACCCCACCTAGCCAAAGCCAGCTGCATGTCTTACAGTGTTACTTACACCAGTACCATCACAGTAGCATTCACCAAATATCCTGAAACAAGTTAATGCTAACCAAAAAGGAAGATACAGAATTTTATATCTAGAACCTCAACTTCCACAGACTACCTTCATTCCCAATCCCCAAAGGCTAAATAAAAAACAAACATGCAAAAACAACAGAAGAAAAATACAAGCATGAAAACAACAGGAGGCAAGAAGAAAGAATATAAACGTGGTGTATGGAACAGGCTGCCAAAGATAATATCTAATCTCACAAGTTCGGAAGGCTATATGCTGCCCTGAAAACCAGATCTCTGCTACCAAATGAAAAAGCCCCCAATTATAGTATGACCCACTCAGGTAAAAAGACTGGAAATACCCCACAAGGCTCTATTTAGGTAATTGAGGTTATCATTTTAGAAAGAACATTTTATTTCCTTTAAAAGTTATTTGGTACCTTCTTGAAGGAGACCATAGGTTGGTGTGAATGAGGCTGCTCCAGCTGAGGCCTACATTTTAAAAGTTCCCAAATGAGCTTTTTTTCCAGAATGTAATCTTTGACATCAGACATTAATCCAACCCCATCCCCAAACTGAGTAAATTATGCAGGTAGCAGATAAAAAGAAAGCATTGTTTTTAGCTTGTATGTTAATTCTAGCTTTGAAATAAGTTCACTCTGTATTTCCATGAACCTCAAGATCATGTTTCACATAAACTCCAGCTCAGATGAAAATCTGTCCACTAACTGCCAATATTCACTTATTATTTCAAAACACTTCAGAGACTTACTCTGTGCCGTCCACATTAAGTCTGTACTGCCTATCCAGAACCCCTACACCAAGTAAGTGGAACATAATCTTAAATGAAAAAAGTAGTCTGCAAAGCTGAGCAGGAATCATGTTGGCTAGGCATAAACCATAAAATGACTGCTCATATCAGAATAGCCAGTAACAGAATTCTTGCAATATCCTGTACTGTATTCTCAATGTTATTTTTACATCAGTGGACACCATATCTTCCAGAACTATCCTAGCCAAATAAGATCAAAGGTGGCATCATGTCTGGCAGGGCAGGCTGTGGAAGGCCATCCACAAGAGCTGGAAATGTAAGCGGGCCTTCCATCAGCTGCTGAGTATGGTTTGTGCAAGCCCTTTCTGACCGATACTAGTAAACACAGAGAGCAATGGAGTGAATATGAGAATGTCAGCTTTGGTAGGCTACCATCAGAATAATTTATGAGGCGGAGTTTAATCCTCATAGTAAATGTATAATAAATTATTAGTTTAATAATAAAAATGGCCCAATTAAGTTTGTAAACTAAAACATTTTAATTTCATTACCTCTTGGAATATTGTTTAAATTGCAGCCGGAAGTTGTAGGAAAGCATTCCATTCGAGAGAAACAAAAATTCCAATTCCCTGAATGTGACTAACGTGGCCTTCGCTGACCAGTGGTATGTTCAGACCTTCATGTACAAAGGTAATGTTACCAGGAGGGCTATTTATGGAGTCAATACTCATCTCATCCAAGCAAATTTTACACGAGAGCTACTATACCAAGCAGCCCTGCACCCTGCTCTCTTATTCCAGTTCTAGAATGAAGATTAGGGGAATGTCTCTGGACGTGTTTAAACATTTCCACACAGTTCTGGAAGGTGAACTCAGGGTGCTCTGAGAAATCCTCACGAGCTATAGTCCTCCACTGCTTCACAGTGATAAAAACATTCAGAAGAAAGCTTTTAAAAGTATTAGTAAGCTCAACTCTCGAATTAGAAGCAAACATTCAAATAAAACAGGAACGAAAACATAAAAGACTTCAAAGTTTTGGTGAAATTGACAAAAACATAAACGGTACACACAGATCACCTGGCATACATTCAAAATTATTTATGGAAAAACTTAGCTATAACTCAAGACTGGTTCTCCTGAGATGGCTTGGCCTCGGAACCTTTGGAAGGGAATGCGCGCCCCAGCCCTAGCCCTACGTGAGCCAGCGCTCAACCTATTTGTGGACACAACTGGGCCTAAGTTAGGACTCAGTGTCTTCCTTACCACACCTTTCTTCCTTTATGCCAGGGATTCAAATAAGAGAGGGATATGTAAAAGTGCTAAGTAAACAGTAAAGATTATGGAATGTAAGGTATTACCATGCCCTTCAATGATCCGGCAACATAAATCGGTGTTTCCCCATAAGGAGTCACAAAATCTTTATTTTAATTTACTTTAGTTGAAAATATGCACTTTGCAAGACTTTCTGGGATATGTGCATAATACTAAATAGCAAATTTTAGAAAAATTAATAAAGTGTATACATCAAAACCCAGGAATGCAAAATTTTGACATGTATAAAGAGACACTGCACCTCTTAAGAAGAAGCAACTAGAATTTAGGGCTAAAGTGAAAATATGAAATACAGAATCTAAAGCCTCTTTGCAAGTTTAAGGATATAAGTACATTATAACTAACTATAACTTTTCTACAATGTTCTTTCAAATGTTCAGAACGAACAAGAGAGAATCAGAATTAAAAGAGTTCTTGGAGGTTGCCCAGCCAATGAGAAGTCCTTTCTTTAAAATCTATTTAGTGAAGAGCACCTTCATAAAATCAAAACACAGCTTCAACATTCCCAGCCATAGGGAGCTAACTTCTCTCCCTGGGTAGCACCTTTCACTCTTGGGTAGTTATTTCCCTTCTAACCCTTGCACCCCGCCCCTGCCAAGCCAAACTGGCCTAGGTAATGGATATATTTGGTCATTAAAGAAGGAAGGAAAAAAAAAAAAAAAACTTGCCTCATAAAACCATTCTGTATAAGTTCTCTTTGAAGTTTCTGATCTTGAGCAGCATATTCAGAAAGTTCAGATTCTACCGCCGGAGGGAGAATGTTTGGAATAAATTTAGAAAACAGAGTTGGAGCCATCTGAACCCATTCTGTAAGAAAAGGAAAAAATTCATTAAGAAAATCATATAGACAGATTAAATCAGCTGGAAAAGGGAAATTTTTTTTGTTCAAAGAATAAAAAGGTGTATTAAATCAAATTTAAAATGGGGGAAAAATGCAACCCTATTCTGGAAAGCACATATGTAGAGGTTAAACTTCTTTCTAAAAAGAACTTGCAATATGAAGAAAGCAGGCAATTTTATATTTTATACATTCTACTGATTTAACAGAATTTAATGAAAATTCCTAGAGAATTTTCAAATGGATCTTGTCAAAAAGTCTAAATACAGAGAAAAGCAGGAATGGGATTATCAAACAATTCTAAGTGGGCCCTCCCATTTAGAATTGGAGAGAAGGAGCTTGGTGGAAATACCAGCCCTACTAGGCATTAATTAAAACAATATACTGGCCCAAGAATAGAAGAGTACAGGTAGTAATAAGCAGACATATAAAAAAGGCAGAGTCACAAAAAGGGGGAGGCTGAAAAGTTAAACAGTGGCTGGGATAACTGGTTAGTATTGTGGAAATAAAAATCTATTTTGATCCACGTTAAGTTACAGCAAATTAAATAGTGTAAGAGAATCAAATGGTTATCAAATTATTAAGAAAAAGATCAAGAGAATAATCTACAGACAAAAAAATTTCATGTATCAAAATGAAAAGGCAAAACAAAGGCTGAGAAGAGTATCTGCATTAGATATGACAAAGATGAATCAGTATCTTTAATAAAAAGCACTTGTACAAATCAATAAGACCAAATAAATGGGTGAAAAACAAGACTGGATAATTTGCAAGAAAGAAAAAAAACAAACATTAATAAGTAGATTTTTTAATATTTAGAAAAATTAAAGCAAACATAAATACTCTCACTTCCCTACTCAATGAGAATTAAATTCAAATAATGCCCACCTGCATCAAAAGCATGACGAAACCAGGATTCTCCTTCCTTGCTGGCCCTAAATTAGCATTGTTAACCCTTTTGAATTCTTTTAATCCAGCTCTTTCAAATGTTCCCCTTTGGAAAACATTGTGACTGTCTATATTAAAAACCATAAAAATGCCAATGCTCTTTAATTCAGTAAGTTCATCTTAAAAAGTGTAATTTGAGTTAGCGGTCAAGTGCGTTAGCCGTTTGCATCACCCAGGGACTCCAAATAATTTTAAATACCAAAAAAGCCACATTTGACACTGTTCAATGCTGCATCAGTGGAAGTAATCTCAACACCCACTGATGCTGAGAGCAGCTAAACCAGAGCCAGCAAATGAACAAGCACCTCGAATGACACAAAGGTCAATGCACTCCCCCACACAAACTCATGGCAAAATGTTGGCAACAGCGTCCCCCCTTCCAGCTTTGTTCAGATATGGCTTTAGAAGAGTCTTAATACTGTTTCAACTGGTTAGTGGTTACCAACCAACCAATCAGTCACAGCTGGCAGGAGTCAAACCTATCTGCCACTCGATAGAACTCCACTCCAGGCAGGTGTTAAAATAAAGACAAAGAAAGTGCATGCGTGTTAAATGAAGAAAGGCAGGATGGGAGTGCTGGAGCGACTTCTAAACAAAGCTTCTACAGACTGGATGGAAACACACCAAAAACGGAAACAGTCATCAGAATCTCCAAGGATGAGAGCCCAGGAATCTGCAGTTTAAAAAACTTCCTTAAGGTGATTTAGATGCAGCCTACATAGACCGGCACCTGAGAACCACTGCAATGGCAGAAACTTTCACACTTGAAAATACTCTAACCTTAATCTGTCAGGTGAATAAAAATGCTTTAATAAACTAGGAATACAAAGGGTACTGGCAAGGCACATAAATGTCAAAATATGTTTAAAAGTATCTCAGAAAATGCCTGAGGCAGCAAAAGGTTAGCCTGTGATAAAGTTCACCTTTTTCAAAAGGCAAATTCTCGAATACAGAATTCTCCTCAGAAGTACTATGAACTCCACTATAAGAGCTGAAACTTGGATAAAACAGCATTCAGAGAAACATGTACCTACAATTTTTTATACTCTTAGTGATTAGCTTTATTCTGAGATTTTGTTATTTATGATAAAAACCAGAGCTGAGTTATGCTAAAACTGCCTGCATGGGAGGTAGAATTTAGAAGTTTGCCATACTGCATATGGATAGATGCCGTCCAACAGAAAAAAAATTCATAAACTAGCACAAAAAAAAATTCATGAGCCATTCTCATCACACGGTAATAAAATTTAAAATTCTGAGAAACTAGACAAATATTCAGTTGATCGGACACACGTGATAAAATATTTCTGCTATTTTATACAAGTAATTTCTTTTAAAAATTACGAGGTCTAGAGCTCAAGACCTGATCCAAATTTAGGTAACAGAAAACGTGAATACTCTAGAAGTCACTAGTAGTTTAAAGTAGCCTGAGAAAGAAGGTAATTTCTGACATCACAGTCTGTCCTGATACCACAGTTTTCACTGGATTTCCATTTTAACAAGCTAAATCCTGATACATGTTGTCTTTTAAATTAATTAATCAAATAATCAAGCCATCAATTAAAATAATCATTAAACCCAACTGGCTAGTAATAATAACAGTTAATGTTTTTATGCTTATTATGTGTTGGGTACTGTGTTAAGCTCTTATTTCACATTTTATTTCATTTAGTTCTCAGATGATAAAATATTTTGACGAAAAGGCAATTACTAAAAAGAAGCATCCCTTCTGTTTACAGACTGGAGAACAATGTCCTACTCTGAGAACTTTTGCAATCTCTCTCCCATGGACATTTTTTAATTGGCTAAAGAATTGTAAAGGGAGTTTTAGGTTCTGGCTTACAAATAAAACAAACAAAAAAAGAAAATCCAAATTTGTCAAGTCGTCAATTCTGACCATGGAGGTCTCATGTGTGTCAAAGCAGAGCTGCACTCCATAGGGTTTTCAATGGCCGGAGTCTTACAGAAATAGATCACCAGGCCTTCCTTCCACAGTACCACTGAGTGGATTCAAACCACCAACCTTTCAGTTAGTAGCCCAGAGCAAACCATTTGTGCCACCCAGGGATCTCTGGCTTACAGACAGACAGGAGGATATGTAAGAAATTATCTTGAGATTCCTTTAAACGTATGTTGTTATTCTAAGATCAAACCAAAAACCAAACCCACTGTCTTTGAGTCGAATTCCAACTCATAACAACCCTATAGCACAGAGAAGAATTTCCCCATAAGGTTTCCAAACCTGTAAATTTTTACAGTAGCAGACTGCCACATCTTTCTCCTGCAGAGCAGCTGGTGGGTTTGAATCTCTGACCTTTCAGTTAACAGTTGAGTGCTTAACCACTGTGCCACCAGGGCTCCATTATTCCAAAACAGATTACATTCATTTACAAATCATGCCTTTGAATATAGTGATCCTTGATTTTTGGTTCTGCTATTCTGATTATTTCTCTCCCTAAAACATCCTTATAATATGACTGCAACTTTGCCAACACTGCTAGACTCCTTGCAAGTTACACAACAGGCCTAAGAAAATGGAGCTGTGAATGTCTGTGCATATTTGCAGTGCGGGGTAGAAAGTGAAAGAGAAAGTTCATAAAAATAAAAACAAAAATTAAGGCCAGATTCAATTTATCTAGTGTCTCCTACAAATTATTTCTTGTATTTTCCTCACAGGCGCTACAAAAACCAAATTATTTTGTTTTCAGTAATAGAGAAAGAATTCCAAGTGAGTCCTGAGTTTACATTCTACAACAATGAATGTCTATTCAATTTTTTTGCTATAGCAAATCTAAATACCATTAAAAAACAAAAACCCATTGCTGTCAAGTCGATTCCAACTCATAGCGACCCGAGAGGACAGAGAACTACCCCCATAGGGTTTCCAAAGAGTGGCTGGTGGACTGAACTACTGACCTTTTTGTTAGCGGCCAAACGCTTAACCATAGTGCCACCAGGGCTCCCTAAATACCATTAGCGCTCATAAAACACATATGGAAACACCGCCTCTTGGACAAGGCTGGAACTGCCATAAACAAACAAGTCCAATACCAAAAGAAATTATGAAAGTTTACCTGGTCTGAGAGTATACAGGCCTTTCACAATATTTGCCATAGTTGAAGGCGTGACCTGAAATGGTGTTGACTGGGCTTCTAAAAGTAAAGCTGAAATAAAGAAAGGATGTTATAAGAAGGATGTAACACTGCCAATGTTTCTCTTTATATTACTTTCTCTCCCAAAGACTAAAGGGTAAACAAGTGCAAGAGAAGAACGTCCTAAGAAGACAAACCAAGAGTTTATACTAAAGGTTTTTTTTTTTTTAAATAAATCTGATGCAGTAGTTCAATCTACCAAGTAAATATGTGCAGGTCTGTTGGAACACTAATGGGAATGAATGATTCATTTCACAGAAGTTCTAAAAATAACTAAGCAAAGCTTTCTAAAAGCAATAGTATTTGTCTTAGTTATCTAGTGCTGCTATAACAGAAATAGCACAAGCGGATGCCTTTAACAAACAGCAACTTTCTCTCAGTTTACGAGGCTAGAAATCCAAAGTCAGGGCACCAGCTCTAGGGGAAGGCTTTCTCTCTGTGTCAGCTCTGGGGAAAGGTCCTTGTCTCCTTTCAGTATCTGTGAGCCTATCTTTCCTTGGAAATCTCCTTGTGTCTTGGCAACAACCCTCCCCCGGCTCTAGGAGGTTCTCAGAGCAGGGACAGCGGGTCCAAAGGATGCGCTCTGCTGCTGGTGCTTCTTTCTTGGAGGTAGTGGGTCTCTCGATCTCTGCTAGCTTGTTTAATCTCTTTTAGATCTCAAAAGAGATTTACTCAAGGTCCAACCTAATCCTGTAGATTGTGTCCTGCCTCATTAACATCATACAGGTTAGAATTTCCAACACATAGGATAATTACATCAGATGACAAAATGGAGGATAATCACATGAAGAGCACAAAATGGAGGATAATTATGTAATACTGAGAATCATGGCCTAGCCAAGTTGACATATATTTTTGGGGTGGACACAATTCAATCTGTAACAGTATTCATGCTACTTAGTGAGTGAGCTGAAAGTGCTTCTATTAAGTTCGTGATACAAAAGATTTACATCTGGGGACTAAAATGTTCTCTAGACTTTATAACATTTCACAGTAAACTCCCTCAATCATTTCTCCTTCCACCAAATCATCACATCTGAGGCTCTTGGCCTTTTCTGAAAGGCACGTACTAGTAACTTTAGTAACTGTGCTCAGAGTCAGAGACTCACTTTCCTAAATGCGATGGCTGCAAGTGCATTTTTTCTAACTGAGGGTATCCTGCTCACCTTCACAACCCTGGTAACCACGTGACCCTGCCTCTGCCCATGACCAAAGAGCCAGTTTTCTTTCACTTTCTCTACTACCACACAAACACTTTATAATTTTTTTTTAATAAAAAATGAGTAGGAATATTCCTCTAGATAGCAGATATGGACTATTATATTTTCTTTTGAATATTCCCTTTGTATACACCCAACAAAGTTGATTTCCAAATTACCAGGAAATATAAACATAGTTACAAAGTAAATAAGCTTTTTACCAGACGGCAGCATTTCTCTATAGCATTTTAAGAGGAAAGACTTCAAAATGCTATGTTTTATTTTACAATGAAAGCAAAATAGCAATGTCAACATCAAAGGAAATGCTTGAATGGCTATAATTAATAGCTGGAATAACTCATGAGATAATGTTTAAAGATGTTTGTAAACATCTCTCCAACCTTCAAAAAAAAATACATGTCATATCCCAAGATTCTAGAATTTATTGGAAACATAAAAATGAAACATATTATCCTCATCTACAGTATGATTTGAAAACCCTACCTTTCTAAACTAAAGTGGCCCAATGTTTAAAAGTTCCATCTCTTAATTTAAATGAAAAGGAGTTTGTGGTTAATAACAGAACAATCCTTTTGTAAATTCTAGTAAAAGTTCACTGTAAAACCCATTGCCGTCCAGTTGATTCCAACTCACAGCAAGCCTATAGGACAAAGCAGAACTGCCCCATAGGGTTTCCAAGGAGCAGCTGGTGGATTTGAACTGCCAACCTTTTGGTTAGCAGCCGAGCTCTTAACCACTACACCATCAGGGCTCACTGTAGTAGAAACTAATTATGACTAAAAGGAAAGCAAAACCAGTACATACTGCAAATTCAAATATTATGTATGCAAAATTCTGAACAATGACTTGATGTATTACATAAAATATGAGCTTTTAAAGAATGCCAACACACTGGGTTATAGGGACTTCCTAAATCCCACTTGGAGAGGTATATTCTTAACATGAGAATCCACCTACTATGAGGGGCCGGGAGTACAGGAATGTGAAGACAAGAGAAACTAGCTGGGCTTGACACTTTGATCTGCTTTCTTGATTATGCACACTGCCACGTCATGGATTAAATTTTGTCCCCCAAAAATATGTGTCCGCTTGGCTGGGTCATGATTCTCAGTATTGTATGATTGTGTACCATTCTGTACTCTGATATGATTTCCTTACGAGTTGTAAACTCTATCACTAAGATGTAATAAGACAGATTAGCAGGCAGTTATTCTGATGACATATACAAGATTAGTTAGTGTCTTATGATAATCTCTTTTGAGATATAAAAGAGAGAAGCAAGCAGAGACACATGGGGACCTCATACCACCAAGAAAGCTGTGTTGGGAGCAGAGCGGGTCCTTTGGACCCAAGGTTCCTCTGCAGAGAAGCTCCTAGTCCAGGGGAAGATTGATGACGACGAGGACCTTCCTCCAGAGCCAACAGAAAGAAAGCCTTCCACTGGAGCTGATGTCCTGAATTTGGACTTGTAGCCTACCAGGCTGTGAGAAAATAAACCTCTCTTTGTTAAAGCCATCCACTTGGGGTATTTCTGTTACAGCACCACTAGATGACTAAGACACCACATTAAACACTTTACAAATCCCAACTTCACAGAAAACACAGGACCACAAGAGACTAAGAAGCCTCCCTGAGATACACAGTAAATGACAGAACTGACCAACTGACTGGCCCACTGCCATCGAGTTGATTCCGACTCATAGTGACCCTACAGGACAAAGTAGAACTGCCCTACAGGGTTGCCAAGGCTGTAAATCTTTACAGAAACAATCTGCCACATCTTCCTCCCACAGAGCGGCTGATGGGTTCAAACCACCGACCTTTTGGTTAGCAATCGAGCGCTTTACTCACTGCACCACCAGGGCTCCATGATACAGCCAAAAGAGTCAAAATCAGAAAGCATTTTAGAGATTGCAATCCTTCTAAAATTACTGGTAACAAAGTTAGGGGTGACCCCCCAATAATATTTCTCCAGTTACTGGGGGGAGGGGAAGATAGCAAGTATCAGGCCAGACATGAGGGCACTGTCCAATGAATGACCTCGCTAAGTTGCTGTCAACTTACTGGGTGACCTTCAAGTCACATTTTCAATTTCTCAGTCTCTCTCTATAAAACGAGGCTTCAACACTTCTTAAGAACTGGTTCCAAAGCTGTCAATATTAGAGTTTATATGGCAATGCTCTCATACAAAAAATAGATCACTATCTCATCCCTATAATAAATTCAACGACTTACGCATTAGGCTGTAGATGTGCTTTTCTGCAACATGTTCCGTAAACAGCTTTATAAGGTCGTCCTTTAAGTCTCTGTTAAGCTTGGTTTCAATGTAAAATTTATTCTGGAAAAAAAAAAAAAAAACAATTATTTTTCAGTGCATCAATTAGAAGAAAATGATTAGTTATTCTAATGAACTGAAGATCCTCCCCCTCAAAAAGAAAAAATTACTTTAGGAAACAATGCATAAAGATGGTCCTACCCATTAACATAAAAACGCAACATCAACAGCAAAAACCCGGCCACTATAGTTCAATGTCTTTCTGGCATGGGATTAGAAGTATATAAAGATAAAATATAACGAGCCATACACCTCCAAAAGAACACTGGAAGACAGCCCAACATTAACTAGACAGGGAAGTACAGACATTCTGGAATCACACTGTGTGACAGGCACTTAGTGTGCCCTTTAAAAATACCATATCATCATCTAAAGGCAACCCTGGGAAACACTAATGAAAAAAAACAAAAACAAAAACGTGTTGCCGTCGAGTCGATTCGACTCACACTAATGAAAGGTATCCCATTTATCAACGACCTAGGCTGAAAGCAGGCAGTGGACGTGGACTAGTTGATTCCCCAACATACTTTCTACTCCAATGATTAGTCCAAGTCATTTAGCTTATGGCATTCCCTAGAGACCATCTTTGGTTCAGAGGTAGACATATGACTCAAGATAGCCCAGTGAGACTGAGAGAAACCTAGGCATGAGGGAGGAGCTTCTCAGAGTCATTTCACAACTACAAGGAGAATAAGATGAAGCAGGTATTGAGGACAGCAAAGACACAGAAAGAACCTGAGCCCTCGGTAACACTGTTGAAGGATGAATTCAACCAATCCTGGAGACTGCATTATTTCTGGCATTCTATTGCAGGAGATAATACTTTTCTTCATTTACTTAAATCGCTTTGAACCAGGTTTTCCATTTCCTGTAGCCCAAAGCATCCTGACTAAAATGATTTACAAATCCCAGATCAAATTTGTTCAGGTTTAAATGTTAACCCAATGCATAAGAGTGGAAAATATAAAAAGGACGCTCACTGATTCTCTCTTAATTCTTAACACAACAGTTTTTTTTTCTCTTTAAAAATTTTATAAAGATAACAGGCACATGGTTAAAAAATAAAACCACGTAAAAGAGTATGCAATAAAAACAAGTCTCCCACCCTAAACCCTCTTCCCATTGGTCCCATTCCACCACTGGGAAGACTTTTGCATATTCTTTCTAAACTAATCATTGCATAGATGTGGATATGCTTTTTTCTTAAAAAAGAAGGAAAAACTCATTAATGAGGGAATATTACACAATGCTTTGTACCTTGATTTTACACCTAACGTTTTATCTTCAGGATTTTTCTCTAAAAGAACACATAGACATGTCATTATTTTTAACTGCATATAAGTGTCTTCCATAAATTACTTAAATTATTCTGTTGATGTTAATTGCCGTTGAGTCAATTCTGACTCATGGCGACCCCATGTGTGCAGAGCAGACTTGCTCCACGGGGTTTTCAAGGCTGTGACCTTCCAGAAGGTGATCACCAGGAGGATCTTCCAAGGCACCTCTGGGTGGATTCAAACCATTAATCTTTTGGCTAGCAGTCAGCATTTAATCCTCTGAGCCACCCAGGGATTTCCCTACTGACGAGGTTATAGACTTTTTCCCCCAATGTTCTGTTAACTAAAAACAGTGCTACAATATTCTTGTACATACATATTTGCATATATTTGAGTTTATTTGTACGATAAATTCCAAATGTTACAATTACTTTGTCAGAGTTTGTGTATTTTTAACTTTGAACAATAATGCCAAATAATCTTCCAAAGAGATTTTACCAATTTACAAAAGCATGAAGAGCTTATTTCCCTATAGACTCAGCAGAACTGATTATCGACCTTTTCTACTTCCACTAATTGAAAGAGGTTTAAAAACTTTTGTTTTAATTTGTATTTCTTTAATTATGATGTTGAATATATTTTCATGTTTATAAGTCATCTGTATTTCTTTTTTCTGTAAACTATCTATTAATGTCCTTTCTCCACTTTTCAACAGAACAGGGTTCTTGAACTGTTTAAAATTAACTCCTAAGACCTGATTATTTACCAAGGAAAGCAATATTTTGTTTTATGTTTTACAAAATTTACTGCAATTCTTTCCACTTACTTTTGGTTTATGGTATTCTGCCGTACAAAAGTTCTTAAATTTTACATTGTCAAAGTCTAGTATCTTCCTTCAGGGCTTCTAGGTTTAAGGTCTTATTTAATTACTCCATCTAGAATTTATTAATAAAGAATAAGGTAGTGATTAGTCTCCCCTGACCCCAACCCCAAAATGACTGTCCCAATATCCAGCTATGGAGTAATTCATCTCTTCCTTACTGATCTGAAGCATCATCATAGTCTTTACTAAATTCCTATTTCTGAGCTCTATTCCATTGATCTCTTCCTGTACCGATGACACTTTTAATTACTGTAGCCTTATCATTCATTTTAATATCAGATAAGGATAGTCACCCCTTCATATTCATCTTCCATAGCAGTTTTTGTAGTTATTAGGTTTATTTTTCTACATGAATTTTATCACAAGAGACTAAGCTGACTGCCATGTTTTATATATAAGAATTTCTTTTCCCCTTTGGAAGTAAATATTATCTAGTAAAGCTGTTTATTTTTTAATTAAACTAATAAAAACCTCAATTATAAAGCTATTTTCACACTCGAGGTTTTTAAATCAAAATACAGTACAAAAATTGATTTGGTAGTAGTAATACTTTAAGTCTTTGAAATGAATCAGCATCTCTTTGAGAGCCCTGGTGGTCCAGTGGTTAAGAGCTTGGCTACAAACCAAAAGGTCAGCAATTCAAATCCACCAGCTGCTCCTTGGTAACTCTATGGGGTAGTTCTACTCTGTCCTATAGGGTTGCTGTGATCGACAGCATCGGCTTTGGTTTTTGGGTTTTGGTTGAGATTTTGAAGTTTATATATGAGAATAAAGAATAATGTAATTTTTTAACTCCCAAAGGAAAAGCTTCTGCATTCCTAGTACTTTTCACTCCTGGTATATTGTCCTCTTAACATTTAAGACCTCTGGCCCAGCATTCTAATGCGGCCTTCCTACTCTTTATTCAGTTTAACCAGAACCCATTAAAAGGTGAAATTATGAAAACCTCTAAAGGACTTAGAAACTCTTAAGTATTTCTACTTCTTTAACAGAGGATGTTTAACTTTTTCTCAGTATGATCATTTTAAGCTCCAATATTCTAAATAAATATATAACGTCTTTATTTGAGCGCTGTGCAACAGCAATCTTGTCTGGTAATTTAGGCTCTTAGACACAACTTACTTTCTACTTTAACAACTGTATTTCTTAAATATCACTATAGATAGGCCACCTAAGTCAAAGATACTAACTATGGCAAGAAATGCTTAACAAAATTCCTTTTCTGTTTCTGTAACTACAAATGACATTTTGCTGATTATGGCCCTCAAAAGGTTAACATTTCACACTGTTTTCTTAAATAATAAAATACTTTCCCAACAAAGCGCTGCCAAAGTTCAAAGCATTTCTATCTTCTGGTCAACAAAAAGTTTTCACAAGTAACTAGAAAGCAAATTTGAGCTCTTAAAATCTGTATGACAAGTTGTAGTTAAGCTTGATTTTACAACCAAAGATTCCTTAGTTGAATTCTGCTAGAAGAATAAGTTTGTGGTTCATTTACTCTTAAATGGTATCTACTTCTTAAGCCCTAGGATTGTACAATAAAGTTTAAGAAAGCAACTAGGGCACTACAGGAAAGTGTGAATGTGAATCACCTTCCTGATTCATTTAATCTAATTTTTAAAACAAGACAACAACAACAATTTTTTTTAAAATTGTTGTTGCTGTTGTTGTTGTTAGGTGCTGTCAAGTTGATTCCGAGTCATAGCAACCCCGTGTACAACAGAATGAAACACTGCTGGGTCCTGCGCCATCCTCACAATTCTTGCTATGTTTTAGTCCATTGTTGTAGCCACTGGATCAATCCCTCTCATTGAGGGTCCTCCTCTTTTTTGCTGACCTTCTACTTTACCAAGCATAATGTCCTACTCCAGAGACTGGTCCCTCCTGATAACATGCCCAAAGTACGTAAGACAAAGTCTTGCTGTCCTCGCCTCTAAGGAGCATTCTGGCTGTACTTCTTCCAAGACAGGTTTGTTCGTTCTTCTGCCCGTCCACGGTATGTTCAATATTCTTCGATAACACCATACTTCAAAGGCATCAATTCTTCTTTAGTCTTCCTTACTAACTGTCCAGCTTTCGCATGCGTATGAAGCAACTGAAAAGACCATAGCTTGGGTCAGGTGCACCTTAGTCCTTAACGTGACATCTTTGCTTTTTAACACTTTAAAGAGGTCTTTTGCAGCAGATATGCCCAATGCATCATTTTATTTCCTGACTGCTGCTTCCAGGGGTGTTGACTGTGGATCCAAGTAAAATGAAATCCTTAACAGCTTCAATATTTTCTCCGTTTATCATGATGTTGCTTATCGGCCCAATTGTGAGGATTTCTGTTTGCTTTATGTTGAGGTGTAATCTATACTGAAGGCTGTATAATGTTTGATCTTCATTAGTAAGTGCTTCAAGTCTTCTTCATTTTCAGCAAGCAAGGCTGGCATCTGCATATCACGGGTTGTTAATGTGCCTTCCTCCAATCCTGATGCGGTATTCTTCTTCAAATAGTCCAGCTTCTCAGATTATTTGCTCAGCAGACAGACTGAGTAAGTATGGTGAAAGATTACAACCCTGACACACAACTTTCCTGATTTTAAACCACGCCAGTATCGCCTTGTTCTGTTTGAACGGCTGCTTCTTTGTGTATGTACAGATTCCTCCTGAGTACAATTAAGTGTTCTGGAATTCCCATTCTTTGCAATGTTATCCACAATTTATTATGATCTACACAGGCGTATGCCTTTGCAGAATCAATAAAACACAGGTAAACATCTTTCTGGTATTCTCTGCTTTCAGTCAAGATCCATCTGACATCAGAAATGGTACCCCTCATTTTACGTCCTCTTCTAAATCTAGCCTGAATTTTTGGCTGTTTCCTGTCGATGTACTGCTGCAACTGCTTTTGAATGATCTTCAGCAAAATTTTACTTGCATGTGATATTAATGACAATGCTCGTTAATTTCCAAATCCCATTAGACCATCTTTCTTGGAATGGGCACAAATACGGATCTCTTTCAGTCAGTTGGCCACGTAGCTGTCTTCCAGATTTCTTGGCATAGACTGAGTGAGCACATCCGGCATTGCATCCAGTTGTTGAAACATCTCAACTGGTATTCCGTCAATTCCTGGAGCCTTGTTTGTCACCAGTGCCTTCAGTGCATCTTGGACTTCTTCCTTCAGCACCATTGGTACCTGATCATATGCTACCTCTTAAAATGGTTGAATGTCAACCAATTCTTTTTGAAACACTGACTTTGTGTATTCCTTCCATTTTTTAAAAATTAGCTACTCCCATTTTGCCTCAAAATCCATATCATGATAATTTATACTTTTTTATTACTAATGCCCCTAACTAATAAGCTCACTAAAAAATTCTGTTAAAACAGTAGACATGGAAATAAATCCTTTTGCCTACTCTTAACTCCCTTATCTACAAATAGGCCCTATCCTTCAGCTCCATTTCCATTCACAGTCTCCCCTCACTTAAAGCTTTAAAACAGCAATAAGGACTCTGTTCGCAATTCCTCTATCAGTACAAGATATTTATCTCACATACACTCCTAACAACATAACCCATGAGAGGATTTCACCAAAATGAGAAACATGATACAATGTGGCTACTTCCCAGGCTTTCCTGATCCTTTCCAAGAAGTTAATTCTGCTGACCCAGACACATTAATTTCTAATATCACCAATGATATTTTTGACTAAAGTTTCATGATTCAAAAAGGAATTCCAGATCTTAACAAAAAAGTCTTTAATTCACTTTCTTCCAAGGTAAGTCCTGTAAAATAAAAGGCAAAAAAAGTTTCTTCTGAATTATAATAACTAGAAACTGGACACTCTCCTCACTTATCTACCTGGTTAGGTTCCAAAGACCAGGTCATTATGTGAAATCGGTGTTATGCGAAAATGGAGGATGACCACATCAGATCACAAAATAGAGGATTACTACATCAATACATAACTGCCAAATTATATCATTACATAATTGCCAAACCACTGAGAATCATGGCTCAGCCAAGCTGACACATAACCATCATAGCCAGCATTACTCTTGTCGCACCTCGGTGTTTATTACTGCCAGAAGCATACATCCTTAATGTGCAAAATAGTCAGATTTTTTTTTTAACTATTGTTGTAAATGCAAAATGATAGTCAGTAAGTGAGAAGGTGTATTAACTTTTAAAATTGGTATTAATACTTGTCTTAGGTATCTAGTGCTGCTGTAACAGAAATACCACAAGTGGGTGGCTTTAACAAACAGAAGTTTATTTTCTTACGGTTTAGAAGACTAGAAGTTCGAATTCACGGTGCCAGATGTAGCGGAAGGCTTTCTCTGTCATCTTTGTCTCTTCTAAGCTTGTGCTCCTGGGCGATCTTCATATGGCTTGGCATGTGTCTTCCCCCATCTCTGCCTGCTCCCTTGCTTGTGTTTAATCTATTCTATATTTCAAGAGAGACTGACTCAAGACACACCCTATACTAATCCTGTCTCATTAACATAACAAACATAACCCATTCCCAAAGGGGATTATAACCTTAGCAACAGAGGTTAGGGTTTACAACACAGATTTTCGGGGTACACAAATCAATCCATTACATTCTACCCTCTGGCTCCAAAAAAATTCATGTCCTTATCGTATGAAAAACACATTCACCCCATCACATCATCCAAAAAGTCTTAAATCAACTCCAAGTCCAAAATCTCATCTTCTGAATCACCTAAATTAAATATAGGTGAGATTTTAAGTATATTCTATCCTGGGGCAAATTTCTCTTCGTCTGGGAACCTATGAAATCTAGAATACAAGTTATCTGTTTCCAAACTACAACAGTAGGACAGGTAGGTACAAGATAGACATTTCCATTACAAATGGGAGAAACTGTAGGGGAAAAAGGGATAACGAGCACCAAGCAAGTCCAAAACCCAGCAGAACAATTTACGTTAGCTCTCAAGGCTAATAATCCTCTGCTCTTATCTGGGCAAGGGTACAGTCCTCCAGACACTGGGTGTTACCCATGCTCTTTGGATTCTGAGTGGAGGCTCCTTGGCCCTGGGCTTAAGCTCAGCCTTCCAAGCCAACTGGGATAGCAACTCTGCTCCCTCGGCTTTGGGCAGGCCCCATTCTTCTGCCCTATGGGCATGACAGCCTCGCCCCCCTCAGCTTTGGGCAGAGGCCTCATTCTCTTGGCCCCACACTCCAGAACCTAGTTGGTGAAGATCTGACTCTTTGAAACCTAGAAGACCATGGCTCTACCCTTTGACGCCCCAGAGGCCCTGGCCACACTCTTTGAGACCCCTGAGGCCACAGCCCCACCCTTTGAGACCAAGGCAGTTCTGTTTCCTGTGCTCCTTCCAACAGTTCTGTTGATCTCCGAGCTGCTCCAGGGGTGGTTCTTTTCTTTTCTTGGGGGACAACAGATGTAGCTCCTTTGGCCTGTTTCCTGCCTGTAGAATTCCAAGAGGCAGACAGCATTCTCTCATTCGTTCTTTCTCTGTCCCCTTCGGTCTCAGCTGACGGGTTTTCTGCTGTGGTAGTTGGTTAGATCCATTAGTCACAGGCTTAATCTCTTTAACAAAAGATTGTGTAGCCATGTCATCCTTGGTGACTATTCTAGAGTAAGTGTCTTCAGTCCGTACAACAGAATTTTCCAAATCTTTAAGGTTGTTTTCATTTTATAAATTCATTTTTAAGTCTATCTCTTTCCTCTCACATTTTATTATAAGCAGCAAAATGAAACCACATGACCCCTTTAAGATCTTCAGCCAAATATTCGAGTTCATCCCTTACAAGTCCTACCTTCCACCAGACATTTGAACGTAATTCAGACAAGTTCTTTGCCAGTGCAGAAAAAGCGTCACCCTTCCTCCATTGTCCAAGCACGTTCGTCATTTCCTCTTAAAGCCTCACCAGAAGCACATTTAACGTCCACACTTCTAGCAACATTTTGTTGCTGGCACCACATGTATTCTCTAAGATGACAGAGACTTTCTCTATGGCTCTCCTCATTTCCTTCTGAGCCCTCATCAGAATCGTCTTTGATGTCCGTAATTCTACCAATAGTCTCTTTAAGGCAATCCAGGCTTTTACTATTAGGCACCTTAAAACTCTTCCAGCCTCTATCTGTTGCCCAAATTCAAAACTGCTTCCACATCTTAGGTATCTGTTAGAGCAGCACCCCACTCTTCTGATATCAAATTCTGTCTTAGTTACCTAGTGCTACTGTAACAGAAATACCACAAGTGCCGTGGCTTTAACAAGCAGAAATTTATTTTCTCACAGTTTAGGAGGCTAGAAGTCTAAATTCAGGATGCCAGCTCTAAAGAAAGGCTTTCTCTCTCTATTGGCTCTGGAGGAAGGTCCTTGTCTTTTCTGAGCTTCTGCTCCTAGACTATCTTCATGTGGCTTAGCATGTGTCTTTCTCCATCTCTTCTGCTTGCTTGCTTAATGATTTGCTTGAGAATGACTCAAGATACACCCTACAGTGATCCTATGTCATTAACATAACAAAGACAATCCATTCCCAAATGGGATTATAACTTTAGGCATAGAGGCTAGGATTTAAAACACATATTTTGGGGGGACACAATTCAATCCGTAACAGTACCTAAGGAATTAAGAAATATAAACGAAAATCATATACAACATGATCTTTTGTAAAGAATCTTCTAAATTAAAGATAGCTTCTTCAAAGTACACGCATGTGTTGCATATACATCCATGGTCCCATAAGGTTATACTAGAGTTCAGAAATTCCAATCAGAGAACGGGACACAGCGACGACGTACTTTGCTAGAGATCCAATCTGTCTCTCTCTAGCTCTCCGGGCTGTGCGTTCATCCTGGCCCTCGCAAGCAGGAGGAAGGCATCCAGGGGCCCATTCATGGCTTCCTGTACCACTGTGCTGCTCGCCTCAGGCAGGGACTGCACAGACTCTGCTGGAGCTGCTGAAGGGATGCTTCTCCAGAGGCTGCTGCCCAACTCCGCCAGGGTGCCCTGCATGTGACCCCCAGGCCTGAGGCTGCAGCTCCTCCCGTGGTGCCTAACGGTCTAGCAGACTGGGAAGGCAAGCAGAGAGAACGGACAGGAAGGGAGCCGGTGGTTGACTGGACAGCAAGTGTGCGCCGCACTCTTGGAGACCAGGGCAGTGACCATGCAGGACCACAGGACCAGCGGCGGTAGAACTCAAGTTTTCACACAGACCATCGGTGCGGCAGCGGCGTGAGTCCCGGGCCCAACCAGTGACCATCCTGAGTGCCTCTCTCCTGTATATAATATGGTTTTCGCATAACGTCCAAATCACATAACGAATCATGGACGTTAAGCAACACATACCTGTATATTTTATTTGAAATAAATCATTTTTAAGATTGGTATTCCACATATAACAATCTATATGCTACAGACTGTAGGATCAACCAAAATATCCTATTCCCTAATCTATTAAACAAAGAGGAGTTAAAATAGATGGTTTCTAAGAGCCCCTCCACTCAATGGAAACACTAACATTATAGGGCTCTATGATTTTACAGATTTAAAAGTGTAGGAGGTTAATCAACAAAGTCAACAGTGTATCAATTATACTCATGGCACAACTCTCCAAATGAAAAAGATCATCAGAATGAAACTAAATGTTTTACTGCACTACTTTTTAAGGAACTACTTACCTGGCATTTATCATGCATCATATTTTTAGATAGATGTTTTAAGCTCTCTGCTTTCTGAGGACAACAAATCAGTCTTATACATCTTTATCTTCCCAGGATCAAGCACAATGCCTTCCACATGGCAGAAATAAAATAAATGTGCATAGGGTGATTGCTGATTCTCAATGCCTAACTGTCTATTTAGCAATTGTTACTTATGGAACTTAATAACAAAAAGGAAAAGTAACTAACATGATTCTTCTATTTCAACAACAATTAAACATTATTGAAATAGTTTAACTTCCATTTCTAACATAATAGGAAAAGAAAAACAGAACATGCTTACATATTTGCATCTGTCTGTTTAGACCAACAGACCTACGGTCTTATTTGGAAAGGAAGAAACAGCTCTAACTTACCATATATATGAAAAGAGGCACAATGCTCTGCAATGCTCCCATATACTGTCCAAGAGCTATATTAAATCTTTCAATATAGAGATCAGGAGGGCTGGCCTGTGTGGAAGAACATAAATGTGATCACTCTGAGAAACCAGGTATAAAGCCCATCCACCCACAATCTGAAATGCAGATACGCTTAGAAGGAATTCAAAATGAATAATGAAATTCACAAAGAAAAGGAGGCGGCTTACACCCTGAAGTTTCTAAGACCTCTCCATCTTTGTTCCAAAATCTGCGACGCAAACTGAGATTTGGTTTAGCCATCTTTAAAACTGTGCAACCTTAATATGTTAAAAGGCTTGTTCTCTTAATGTGTAAAAGGGTGCATTCAAAATTAAGACAAAAGATATAATAAAATTATCAGTGAATTATATAGGCATTTCCTATAGAAAGCAAATCTGAGCTAGATGGCCCTTCAATGGGACATCACCACACTTACACACTTCTCCCACTTTGGTGGGGGGGGGAGGGGGTGTCCTGCCACTCAACTCCAAGCCCCTGGAGGGCAAGATCTGAGTCTTACACAGTAGGTCAAGATTAAGTATATTTATTGCAAGAATAGAGTCTGAAATTTTATTTAAAAACTATTTTACTATTTAACAAGGCTACATGACATTAGGCAATTCATTTAGCCCTCTCAATTTCAATTTCCACAGATATAAAATAGGAAAAACACTGTGTTATTTCCAAGACGTGTTGAGAATCAAAAGAATAATGTGTACGTGCTTTGAAAAATGTCAAATATTACACGCACAAATGCAACTAATAAAAATAAGTAAAACTCCTTTCTAAATTAACTATCCATTTGTCTAATATTTCAGAAAAACCCATTAACACTATTAATAGCATTCTTTGTTAACTAAAGAACTTGAAGGAAAATGGCTCCACATTACAGGCAAACTTTCAACTGTAACTAATGAGCAGAATTACCGGTAATATCTTCCTCTAAACTGCTTCAAAGAGCTCTGGAAATGATATTTCATTATTCAAAGAAATAAATTTTAGCAGTATTATATGAAAAAAGAAAATCTGAAGAGCTGATGTATTAAAATAATTTTCCCTTTTCATAAAAAGATACTTTATCTACCTGAAAGTTAAAAGTATGAACACTGATCAAAAGACACATTTAATCACAGACAGAATAAATAAAATTGAATTCCTTCATTATTCAAAAATTCCTAAAGCCTCAAAGTTATGAGCATTAAAAAGTACTTTCTGTACTAAATCAAACATCAGAACACTTACTTCACTTTTTTACTTCCACATTTCATGCAGCACATATTCCAAACCTTTTAAGTGACAGGACTATAAATTGTAAGTCTTCTAAAATAAACCCAATCTCTTTCCTAGGAACCTAGTAATAAACTGCCATTTAAAGAAAAAAAAAAAATCAAATTGTTCCTCTTTAAAACTTAAGTTCAATATACTTTGGGCACCACTGGGGAAATTGCTACCTATCTGATTTACATTATTTCAACATAAACGTATTTGTCTTGGACATTAAACAAGCTTTTCTACACCTAAAATAAACAAGCTTCACTTTCTTCTCAAATAAAACAAGAAAAAACAAGCTACCAGACAAGGAAAAACTATTATTCCAACTTTTTCATAACAGACCTAGATTTCCTGAAATTGGTCACCCAGCTGTGCAGGACTGTTTACATTTCTCTCTCTCTCTCTTTTTTTTTTTTAAGATGGGTAATGCATTCATCTGGTTTAAAATTCAGAAGAGTTCAACAGAGTTCACCTTTCATTCCTTCTCCCTAGCCACCCTATTCCCCTTCCTGAACCAACCAACACTTAAAGTTCTTTTATATCCTTCCAGAAGAATTTTATGTATATACAAAAAAATAAATATCCCATTCATAACCCTTTTCACACAAATGCTAGAGTACAATCCTACGGGTCTACACTTTCCTTAACAATGTATATGGGGACTGTTCTATTCCAGCAGTTCTCAAACATTTTGGTCTCAAGGACCCTTTAAAAAAAAAAAACAAAAACCTGTTGCCGTGGAGTCGATTACAACTTACAGGGATCCTGTAGGGCAGAGTAGAACTGCCCCATAGGGTTTCCAAGGCTGTAATCTTTACGGAAGCAGACTGCCACATCTTTCTTCCACGGAGTGGCTGCAGGGTTCAAACCGCCAACCTTTCACTTAGCAGATGAGTGCTTAACCACTGCACCACCAGGGCTCCTTCAAGGACCCTTTATATCCTTAAAAATAACTGATGATTCCAAAACGCTTTTGTTTATAGGTGGGTTAGATCTACCAATATTTACCATGTTAGATATTAAAACTAATTAAAATTTTAAAGGTACTTATTAATTCACACTAAACTGATAATAAACCTATTGCATATTAACATAGCATTTTTATGAAAAGTAACTATATTTTTTTAAAAATGTAGTGAAAAGAATGGTATTGTTTTTACATTCCTGCCAAGAAGACTGTTCTCAACAATCATTGTACATATGGTTGGTCATTTATTCCCTCTGTTTTCAATATCAGATCCACATTCTCACACTTCTGGTTTAACAGAAGACAGATAGATTCTTATGTCTCTTTCTATATTGAGTCTGTTGTGATACACTGTTTTGGCTGAAGTAAATAAAGAAAATCTAGCCTCACACAGATATGTAGATAGAAAAGGAAGGAATATTTTAATAGAAAGAATTGTAGATATTCTTCTTTGATACTACACCAAAACTTGACTAGTGGTAGTTTCTTAAATGTTAGTTCCAATATGAAACCCGAAACTGTATCAATGAGCTCTGTCTTCTACTCTGAATGGATCTTTTAACACACACATTTTACAACATCATACACTGGTCATCTGGAAAATATTCACTCACTAAGTCACACAGATCTTCAAAATGTTGACACTGTTCATTATACAATTTTTTTTAAAAAAATGTGACTATTACCACCTATCTCAACAGAAAAGATTTCTTTAAGCACTGGAAAACTGTCAAAGTCACGGTGGTAAATACAAGTTTGCCAAAATTCTAATTTCCATTTCAAAGCTTGAATTTTATCATTGTCAATACTATCAGTTATTTTCCTTGAAGTGACAGATTTACTTTATTCACCTTTGAGAAAATATCTGTCAAACAAACCAAAGTCTAAATAACCATAGGCTGTCAGTTGTTCTTTCAAGTAAAAATAGTGCTCCGGGCATGGGGCAGTGGACACGTAGTTTAGCTGAAATCTCCTGCAATGACACAGCACTTTTTCTTGAAACAACCACTGCACTTTGGCATGCAGCTTCCTAATCTCTTTACACAGAATTTTAGAATTACACAATTTGATAAAATTAATAATTTTCACTTCATTTAGGACACTCTTAAGGGGAACTGGCTTGTTTTTGTTTTCTACTGTGTGTGGAAGTGAAGATTTATGCTAAGGCCTTTGGTTAACAGCCAAGCTCTTAACCACTGTGCCACCAAGGCTCCATATATGTGTGAGTATATATATATATATATATATGAAGTAAATATACCAAAATGTTATTTAAAAAAAAAGACTACAGCCTTTAATATGGATTACACCTCAACGTAAAGAATACAAAAAATCCTCGCAATTGAACCAATAGGCCATATCATGATAAACAAAGAAAATACTAAAATACTGAAGTTGTCAAGGATTTCATTTTACTCGGATCCACAATCAATGCCCATGGGAACAGAAATCGAACAACGTATTGCATTAGGCAAATCTGTGGCATATTCTCCGAGACAAGAACAACTTTGCTATGTTGTTGTTGTGTCCTGTCTAGTCGATTCCAACTCACAGAACTGCTCCATAGGGTTTCCTGGCTGTAATCTTTATGGGAGTAGATCACCAGGTCTCTTCTTCTACAGAGCAGCAGATTGGTTCAAATTGCCGACCTTTCAGTTAGCAGCCAAGCACTTAATCATTGCACCACCAAGACTCCTTAACTTTGCTCTAACAACTGCTTTAAATTCTAGTTTGAATTACAAAACATAGATCTCCAAATAGCTTATTCAGAATAACTTTCAAGATAATACATGTGCAAAGAACTGTTTACCAGTTGGCAATGATATTTATTACACCTGAAACCTATAAAGAATGGGTAATGGGCAGTTTTCTTATCTAAAGTCTCTCATTCAAGCAAGGAGTAACAGCATAACTGTGGGGAGGAATTTTTTTAAAAAACACACTCTGTAGTTCAATAAATATAGAAATTAACTAACACCTTTAAAAATATAAGATGTCAAACAACCATATACAAGACAACTAGTTTAGTTATGTTGCCACCTACCGAAAGAAACACAAATAGCAAAGCAGTCATTGCTCTGATTTTAAACACCAAAAAATCTGGCTCAGTTTATTGGTAGTTTAGCAGTCAAGCTTTTTATATGTAATCTGATGCCTGTGAAGAGTGACTCAAAGTTAAGTAATGTTGACTAACTACGGTTTAGTTTCTACGCATTTCCATCAGTTAATTGGTTTGAAAGCCTAATTATATCTAATTCAACCAAGATACATTTAGCTTAAAAGACATCAAAATTACTCTAGTTTTATTTAAATGAATGCTTTAAATGTAATTAGTTAACTTCTTTTTAATTGAAATAGTTGACAAACACTTATTTCAACTATTTCAAGTTCAGCCCTATTTGAGAATAAAAACTGAAACACTTTCCTCTGTCTTTGTGGTCTCTTTTCCTCAGGATCCTGAGCTCAGGCCTGTATTACCAGTGCTATTCCTGCCACTTTAATATTACCATCCTGGCCTGGAACCAAATCTCTGTTTAAACACTGCGTTTTGAGGTAATGTACAGTGTAAGTTCCAAACCACCGACAAAAAACTGTCAGAAGGAATGCAACCTGCTAATAGGTTATTGACTATGCACACTAAACAAAACATAAAAAGCTACTAGGTCAGAATGTCAGAATGTTTTATTTGGTGAAACTAGAAATATACTTTTAATTCAATAAGGCCAACTAATAAATACATCGATCAACATTACTTGAGGAAGAAAATGCCACACTATTGCTCCAGTGGTTTCTAGATTCAGACATACACAAAAATAATCAAAATGATGAAGTATCATTTAAGGTAGTTTTAAGAACAAACTTTTATGTCCCTTAGATTCAATGTGCTGCAAATGACCTCTTGAAAGTGTTAAAAAGCAAAGACATCACTTTGAGGACTAAGCTGCGCCTGACCCAAGCCATGGTATTTTCAATTGCCTCACGTGCATGCAAAAGCTAGACAATGAATAAGGAAGACAGAAGAATTGATGCCTTTGAATTATGGTGCTGGCAAAGAATACAGAATATACCGTGGACTGCCAGAAGAAGGAACGAATCTGTCTTGGAAGAAGTACAGCCAGAATGCTCCTTAGAAGCAAGGATGGCAAGACTTCGTCTCACGTACTTTGGGTATTTATCAGCAGGGGCCAGTCCCTGGAGAAAGACATCATGCTTGGTAAAGCAGAGGGTCAGCGAAAAAGAAGACTCTCAACAAGATGGACTGACACAATGGCTGTAACAATTGGCTCAAACACAGCAAGGATTGTGAGGATGGTACCGGACCAAGCAGTGTTTCTTTCTGTTGTACACAGGGTTGCTGTGAGTTGGAACCGACTCAATGGCACCTACCAACAACAGATACTATTATCCAGATGGTGGTACCTCATAACAGGATAACTACTCAAAATGCTGGCAATTCAAGTACTTATTGTATCAGTCAGAATAGGTTAGATTATGCTGTGGTAAGAACCAACCCAAAAAAATCTCAGCGACTTAAAATAACAGCTTGAACAAACAAAATGTGGTATTACACATACAACAGAATATTATTCAGCCATAAAAAGGAATGAGGTATTGATTCAGGCTATAACATGGATGAATCTTGAAAGCACGCTAAGTAAAAGAAGCCAGACACAAAAGGCCATGTAGTGTATGATTCCAGAATCGGCAAATTCAGAGAGACAGGAAGTAGATAAGTGATTCCCAGGCGATGAGAAGTGGAGGGTATGGGGAGTGACTGTTAAGAGTAAGAGATTTCTTTCTGGCGTGATAAAAATGTTCTGGAACTAGATAACGATGATAGTTGTGCGATTTTGTGATTATTATTTCAAAGACGACTGAACTGTACACTTTAAAGGAACAAATGCTAGGGTATGTGAATTATATCTCAACAAAAGTTTTTTTTAATGGATTAAACATCAAGAAAAAAAATAACAAAGCTTTCTTTCTCATTCACGTTACATAACCATCTCAGGGTGTCTGCTCCAGGTCATCCTTACTCAGGGAACCATCTGGAACACTGTGGCAGAGAGAGGGAAACATGGCAAATTGCACAGCAGATCTTAAAGGCTTCAGACTCGAAGTGACACATTTCACTTTCACTCACAATTTACTGGCCAGACAAAGCAAGTCACTCGGCCAAGTGTAGCATTCAAAGGGATAGAGAAGTACAATCCTACCACATATCCAACAGGAAGAAACTGGACATTTGGTCAGTAGCATTATGACGAGCCCATTTATATCTAATGAGTACCTAAACTTAGTTCAAGACTAAAACAGACCAAGAGAAACCAACACTGGTAAGTCAGGATCCTTGCCCTCAAGAAGCTCTATGTTGCAAGGGTGACATCTTGACTGATAACTAAATATATGCCAATGTGCAGAAGCAAAGAAGAGATTAGTTAAGTTTGCCAGAAATAGTGATTTTAAAACATGAACAGAACCTTAACTTCAGAACCACGTAAAGTAGAATGACCCCTCTGGCAAAAAGAGAGGGGAGGAAAGAAGTAGTAAGAAAGCATTTCATATAAAAGAAATCAAATGAGAAACGCCACAAGATGAAAAGACACAACCTGTGAAAATGTAAAAGTATAATACTGTCACACTATGTCACTGAGTTCAGACTGAAGAGCCTTGAAATCCTTGTTAAGGAGTATGGTCTTTGTTCTTTAGGTAATGAAGAGGCAAAAGGTAAAGAAAATGGGCAACATGGTAAGTTTGAGAACAATAAAATGGATTAGGGGAAGGTGTAGAGATATAAACTGGAAAGGTGTACTGTTGTCTAGACAAGTACAATGAGGACCTAAACCAGGGAGGCGGCAGAGAATTCACAAGGGGGAAAATGAGTTTTTTTACCTCTTCCTGGACAATGCAAGGGTCTTAGAACATTTTAAATCCATTTACCCTTTCCACCTTACATGCCATTGTTATGTGTTTTGATTATATATTTTTTATACCTAAGACATCATCATTATTTTTCCATACCCAAATATATATCTTTTCTGTTGTTTTTCATTCCTACCTGCAAGCAACTCCCAGTTTTCATCTACAATCATTTTCCTCTATCTGAAGAACACTCTTATTTCTTTAAAGTGAGATGCTACTGGTGGTGAACTCTCTCAGTTCTTCTCTAAAATTATATTTCATCATTTTTCTTGGTTTTACGACCACCTCATCCCTGAGTGTGACTACTTATTTCTGATTTAGTAGCAGATATGGCTAATGAAAAATGCTGCAAACAACTTGATGCCTAGGATAAATAATGTTGTGTTTCTCCAGAAAGAATTTACTTTTGCTTCTAGTATGAAGCTAGAAGCACTAGCAAACCAAGATCATCTTTAATCCAGTCAGGAATCAGACTTCAGTTACTGAGAAGGCTAGTCTATATCCCGTTATTATGATTCCTGGGATACGGTCATTCAGGATCCTAGCCAAAAGTCTGTGGGAGGGGGTTTTACCAGCCTCCCATCTTTGGTGAGCCTTAAACTCCAATTTTTATCACCCTGGCCCCATAGGTCTATTTAAGCTCTACTCATTTTCTCAGCCTCCTAGCCTCCTCTTCCAGAACCAACAGGTACCCCTAGGAGAGAAAAGGCTCAAATGGGTTTCTTGTTTCCAAATCTTGGCCCTATAATTCTTCACTTCTTTTTTAGCTCTCTGGTCTAGTTTTTGTAGTTGTTCTCAGCAGAAGGGTTGGCCCAAACTATCTAATCTTATCAATCATATATTCACTACTATACCTGGTAGAGTATTTTGCATATTCGGATAGGAAAGTGCCAGCTCTATCAGGTTTCCTATTACGAATCCCTACAACCAATCAACCAGTTCGGTTTTTTATACCGGCCAAGAAATCAACTGTCATTGATTGAGAAAAGTAACTGGAAGCCTTTCAGGTTTCTAAACAAGAACAGGTGTGGTGCGATTGATTACTTTTGTGTGTGGCCTCTCTAGCCATGGTCTTTTAACTCCCACCCAGGTGACCAGGAGGGACTGTGTGATGGGGTAATTGCAGCCCACCAAAGGGATTGGTCAGTTTTGCCTTAAAAGACAGCCAATTCCAGAGCAGAGAGGAGGCTTCTACCACCACCAAGCAAAAACAGCCAGGAGCAAAGAGCGCATCCTTTGGAGCCAGGATCCCTGTTTGAGAAGCCCCTGGAAGCAAGAGATTGAGAGAGAGAGCAAGCTATAACCCTGAAGACGGTGAGAAGTGGTGGCAAGAGAGACCCAGCAGCAGAAACCTGGCAAGAGGAGATGGCTTCCCAACCCACAAGAGGGAAAGTTGAGTGCCTCTGGGCAGAGGCCTAGGGCCAGGGCCTGCGAGCATCGTTGGGGAGAGGCTGTCCTGATGGAAGAACTGCATCCTGAGTGACCCTGAGCCAGCACTTTAACTGTTACTTCCCTAATAAAACCCACAATCGTGAGTATGGTCTGTGAGTTCTGTGTGGCCACTGCAATGAATTATCCAACCCAGCAGAGAGTGCTGTGCAAGGGACGGCTGATGTCAGAATTGGTAAAGATAGTGGAGAGAGGGGGCTAGTCTGGCCTCCGCCTGATGGGAGTCAGCCTTTCACTGTTGATCGTGGTTCTCCTCCCCCCTTGTGGGGTTGGAGGAGGTCAGACACTGCCCCCATGCTGTTTTTACAACAGGTATGCCCATCAAATGATGGTTTTTTAGAAAATTAATCAAAAAAAAAAACCTATTGAAAGGCAAACCAGTCAGGGAAATACTACTATAAAATGGTAACAGTAATAGCATCAGAACTTACCTAACTTCATGGGGGATAGTGAGAATCAAGACCAGACCAAGGTTGATCCCTACGAGGTGGAGGTCAGAGACACCTCCACTCTCCAATCTTTTTACCAGTTATGACGACAGCCATCCCTCCCACAGCATTCTCTACTTCTCTTCTGGACTCAATAATTCATTACGATGGCCACACAGAACTCACAGACCATACTTAGAGTTAAGTGGTTTAAGTGGTTTACTAAGAAAGGTACAATTCAGGATCAGGAAGTACACAAGCAAAGTCTAAAAGGCTCCCCCAAGAAGGAGAGCACATCCTTCCCTTCTTCAGTGCAGGGCAGCTCTCTGTCATGAATGCAAACAAGTCCTTCTCTCTGCCATGCAAGCCCCCTAAGGACAGGCCCCTCTGCCATCACCCTCCCTGCCATCACCACTGACTGCAAAGGGCCACTTTTGGGCCTGCTGCCACCCACCCTGCCACACGTCCCCTTCTAGGCCACTCATCATCTTCAGTATTAGAGCCCTTGAACCCACACTATAACTTTGAAGAGGTTCCTTGCCTTCCCTCTTCTTTCTGCTTCTATCTACCCACCACTGTGGGGTTTGCTGCATACATAAGCAAACTCCTCTCAATTTCAGGGCATGGCCCTCCCACCAGGGCCACGAACTGACCAATCTCCTGTCTGATTTAGTACCACAGACACTACATTTGCATAAGTATACTGACCAATCCCTGCAAGGTGTGTAAAACAGACCTATCACAGGGCAGGCTGCAGCCCAGGATCAAACAAAGTATCAAACCACAAGTTGTTTACAGCCTACCAGGAAATGTCAATCAACACAGACAAAAGTAACAAACCCTCGGGGTCTAGAAAACTAGGGCAAAGGTAACTCCTCAGGGCTTGGGGGGAAATCTCTCAAGCTATTTTCCAAAGAATCAAGGCAAAAGGCCACATAAAGGAACTCATTTCTCCACAACTGCACTAGTCCAGCCATGAGCCAAAAATGACATAGAAAAGGGTGACAGGAATGGGAACAAAAGGAGACAGAAGCGAGACATTATAGTATTCCATCAACCTTGATTAAATCACCTGCAAACTGAGGTAAGGAAGGAAAAAAAGTGAAAGATGAATACATAATCTCAAGTCATTGAGAGAAACAGATTTGGGTGAAGATGAATTTAGATTTAAGCATGAGTAGGAGGTATCTGTATGAAGAAACCCTAGCTGAAATATTCAACAGGCAACTGGAGGTCCTGGTGTGAGCCCTCCCTCCCGACAGTATGGAGATTGCTAAAAATTTGAACAGAGTTTTCTAAAACTAATCAAAATGTTACTTTACTAAACTGGTCAGCCAATATTCTCCCTGTAGTCGTCTCTTCCCATTCATTGATATGTCAAAGAAGTAGACTTAGGAAAAGAAAGAAAATATTAAATCTCATTATCACATTTAAAGAAGAGAAGAGTTAAGGACAAGAGGGAGGGGATAAATGGTAAAAAAAAAAAAAAGAAAAAGAAGGCAAAATATAGCGTCATAATTTCAAACAATCCAGCAGCAAGTTAAAAAGCACAGATATACATGCAGTGAAATATAACAGTAAGGAAAATAAGTGGGTTTAGCTATTTAACTGGTTTTATTAATTTAACAACAAAACTTCTTAAAGTTACTGAAGTGGTATAGGAGTAGTTTCCAAAATGAAGCAATTGTGTGTTTTGTTTTTAAAGAGGCAGCAAGTTGAATTATGGTATAATATAACAATATTTAAGTTCAACAAATTAAAATGATCTTTTAAAATTTCTGAAAACAGTATGCTCTAGTTTTTAAGTCAGTAATATCAAAAAATAACTGAGAACACTGACCATGATTTCATATACTCTTCAATCTCCCCAACAGGATATGTCTTTGATCGGAATAAATAAGTCACTCAAACATGTAAACTATACAAACTAGCAGCTGTTTTAACTTGCCCTTGACAAAGGCCAATGCCTCGTAGGCCCAAACTCATTGATTTATCAACTCCAACACTAAACTTCTAATTATCCACCAAATGCAATTTATCTCACACTCTTGTTGTAGCTCATAACAACAATATTTCACTATAAAAATGAGAGCTGCAAGCAAAACCTTCTACCCAAATAATCTCTCTCACTTGTGGGACTGGACAGATACTCCTGTTCTCTGTCCCCTGAAAACTGTCTGAAGGTCTCTATACAGTAGAGATTACACCAGGCCACGTACCTGTAACACTGAATAAGTTCATAAAATGTCTAAGCTTCTAGAGGAGTCCCTGGGTGGTACAAATGGTTAACACGCTTGTGTGATAACCAAAAAACTTGGAGTTCGAGTCTACCCAGAGGCGTCTCAGAAGGACTAGAAATCTACTTCCGAAAAATCAGCCACTAAAAACCCTATGGAGCACAGTTCTACTCTGACACACATGGGGTCGCCATGAGTTGCAACTGACTCAACCTCAGTTGGGTTTATTTTTTAAGATTCTAGAAGACATAAAGATCAGTGGTCTTACAGGCAAATTATGCTACTTGCAGAACGACGGATAACTTTTGTGTGGCCTTTCTCACCATGGTCTTGTAACTCCCACCCAAGTGACTGGATGGGACTGTGCAAACAGGGTAGTTGTAGCCCACCAAAGGGATCTGTCAGTTCTGCCATCCCGCTGGGATTGAAATGAGCCATCCAAGAGGTGGGAAAGAAAGGATCCCACCACCACACCAAGGAAGGAGAGCCAAGAGTGGAGCATGTCCTTTGGACCCGGGATCCCTGCACTGAGAACTGGAACCAGAGGAAGGAGAGACAGCAAGAAAGAGAGAGCAAGCTATAACCTGAAGACAGTGAGAAGTGGTGGCAGAGAAATGGTGAAAGGAGAGACCGGCAGAAGACAGCATGGTGGCTTCCTGACCCAAGGAGTGAGAAAGCTGAATGCCTTTGGACAGGAGGCTTGCTGGTGGAGTAGGGTGCTCCCGGGTACTTGGTAGAGGTTAAGTTTGCCAACCCACGGAGCTAGAGCTGAGCACCTTCGGCCCAAGGCTTACTGGCAGAGTGGGGTACCTCAGGGTACTTATCAGTACAGCTAAAAGAACTTTGTAACACTTGCCCAAGCAGAGCAGAGGCTGAGGGGCCAGAGAGAGGCATACGTGCAAGTACAGCTGAAAAGAGGCTGTCCCTGATGGAAGAACTGTATCCTGAGCATTTCTGAGGCTGAACTGTAACCTGTTACTTCCCTAATAAATCCCATAATCACGAGTATCATCTGTGAGTTCTGTGTGGCCATGGCAATGCATCATTGAACCCAGCAGAGAAGCAGAGAGTGCCGTGCAAGGGACCTCCCATGACCTCTGCATCATGGGAATCAGCCTTGGGCTGTTGATCTTTTTTTTTTTTTTTTTTTTTTTAATATTTTATGGCTTACAGAACAAACAGTTTCTCATGTAACAGTAGTACACATGCTGTTTTATGACTTTGGTTAACAACCCCACAACATTTTAACCCTCTGAATTCTCAGGGGTTTTTTTTGGTTTTTTTTTTGGTGAAAATACATATAGCCAAAGATACACCATTTCAAAACTTTTTACGTACACATTTAAGTGACATTGACTATGCTCTTCCAATTGTGCTGCCATTCTCACCCAAGATGAAGGCTTACAGGACAAAATAGCCTCCCATTTAACAGTTACTACAAATGTTGCCCTATAACAATGGTTAACAATCTCACAACACATCAACAGTATCCTTACTCAACTTGTGTTCCTTATCAGCTTCCCACTACCCCTCTGCCTTCTGCCCTTGTCACTGGACTCCTGTACCTCGTTAGTCTCATTTAGTTTTACTGGGCTGTCCACTCCCAGGCTGAACAGTGAACCTCGAAGGTAACTTCACCTCTAAGCTGAAAGGGTGTCTCGGGGCCATACTCTTGAGGTTTCTCCAGTCTCCTTTAGGCCAGTAAATCTGGTCTTTTTTTTTGTGAGTTAGAATTATGCTCTACATCCTTCTCCAGCTCTGTCCAGAACCCTCTGTTGTGATCCTGGTCAGAGCAGTCAGCAGTGGTAGCCGGGCACCATCTAGCTGTACTGGACTCAGTCCAGTGGAGGTCTTGGTAGCTGTGGACAATTAGTCCTTTGGATTAATCTTTTCCTTGTATCCTGTTCTCTTCGTTCTCCCTTGCTCCCGAAGGGATGAGACCAGTGGAGTATCTTAGATGACCACTCACAGGCTTTTAAGACCCCAGACACTACTCACCAAGGTAGAATGTAGAGCATTATCTTTATAAGTAGTGTCATGCCAATTGAGCTAGATGTTCCCCAAGACCATGGTCCCCAGAGCCCTCCATCCAACAGCTCAGTCCCTCGGGGAGTTTGGATGTGTCCATGGGGCCTCCATTACCTTTCCTTGTGCAGGTTGTGTTAGTTTCCCTCGTACTGTGTACTGTCTCACCTCTCACCCAAGATACCACTTATCTATTGCCTATTTAGTATTTTCCCCCCCCTCCCCTCCCATCCCTGGTAACCACCAAGGATTGTTACATTTTGTATGTGAATTTTTTCATGGGTTTTTACAATAGAGGTCTCATACGATATTTGTCCTTTTGTGATTGACTTATTTCACTCAGCATAATGTCCTCCAGTTTCATCCATGTTATGAGATGGTTCACAGATTGTTGTTCTTTCTCATTGCATAGTACTCCATTGTGTGTATGTACCATAGTTTGTTTATCCATTCATCTGTTGATGGGCACCTACGTTGTTTCCATCGTTTTGCTATTGTGAACAATGCTGCCATGAACATAGGTGTGCATATGTCTATTCGAGTGACAACTCTTATTTCTCTAGGATATATTCCTAGGAGTGGGATTGCTGGATCAAATGGTATGTCTATTTCTAGCTTTATGAGGAAACGCCATATTATTTTCCAAAATGGTTGTATCATTTTGCATTCCCACCAGCAGTGTATAAGAGTTCCCATCTCCCCGCAGTCCCTCCAACATTGGTTACTTCCAGTATTTTTGATTCGTGCCAGTAATGCCGGGGTGAGATGGTATCTCATTGTGGTTTTAATTTGCATTTCTCTAATGGCTAGTGAACGCAAGCAATTCCTCACGTGTCTGCTGGCCATTTGAATGTCTTCTTTGGTGAAGTGTCTGTTCATTTCCTTTGCCCATTTTTTGATAGGAGTGTTTGTCTTTTTCTTGTAGAGGTGTTGGATTTTCTTGTAGATTATGGAGATTAGACCTTTGTCTGACTTGTACTGTCCAAAAATTTTTTCCCAGTCTGTAGGTTCTCTTTTGACTCTTTTGGTGAAGTCTTTTGAAGAGCATAGGTGTTTGATTTTTAGAAGATACCAGTTATCTAGTTTATCTGTTGGGTTTTGTGTATTGATGTTTATGGTTTGTATCCTGTTAATGCCATGTATTAAGGCCTGAAGTGTTGATCCTATTTTTTCTTCTAGAACTTTATAGTTTTAGGCTTTATATTCAGGTCTTTGATCCATTTTGAAGTAGTTTTTGTATACAGTGTGAGGTATGGGTCCTGTTTCATTTTTCTGCAAATGGATATCCAGTTCGGCCAGCACCATTTGTTAAAAAGACTGTCTTTTCCCCATTTGATGGACTTTGGGCCCTTGTCGAAAATCAGGTGACCGTAGGTGGATGGATTTACATCTGGGTTCTCAATTCTGTTCCATTGGTCCATGTCTCTGTTTTTGTACCAGTACCAGGCTGTTTTGACTACTGTAGCTGTATAGTAGGTTTTCAAGTCAGGTAGTGTGAGTCCTCCAACTTTATTCTTCTTCTTCAGTAGTGCTTTACTTATTCGGGGCTTCTTCCCTTTCCATATAAAGTTAATAATTAGTTTTTCCATCTCTTTGAAGAATGTTGTTGGTATTTGGATCGGGATTGCATTGTATTTGTAAATTGCTTTAGGTAGAATTGCCATTTTCACAATGTTGAGTCTGCCTATCCATGAGCATGGTATGTTTTTCCATTTATGTAGATACCTTTGGGTTTCATGCAGCAGTGTTTTGTAGTTTTCTTTGTATAGGTCTTTTACATTCCTGGTCAGATTTATTCCTAAGTATTTTATCTTTTTAGGGGCTATTGAAAATGGTATTGTTTTCCTGATCTCCTTTTCATCGTTCTCTTTACTGGTGTATAGGAATCCAACTGATTTTTGAATGTTTATCTTGTATCCTGCTACTCTGCTCAATCTTTCTATTAGTTCCAGTAGATTTCTCATGGAGTCTTTAGAGTTTTCTGTGTATAGTATCGTATCATCTGCAAACAGGGAGAGTTTAACTTCTTCATTACCAATTTGGATGCCCTTTCTTTCTTTTTCTTGCCTTATTGCTCTAGCTAGAACTTCCAGCACAATGTTAAATAGGAGTGGTGATAAAGGGCATCCTTGTCTTGTTCCTGTTTTCAAGGGGAATGTTTTCAGCCTCTCTCCATTAAGAATGATGTTGGCCGTTGGTTTTGCATAGATGCCCTTTAATTATGTTGAGAAATTTCCCGTCTATACCTATTTGATTGAGAGCTTTTATCAGGAATGCGTGTTGGACTTTGTCAAATGCCTTTTCTGCGTCAATTGAGATGATCATGTGATTTTTTTCTTTCATTTATGTGGTGAATTACATTGATGGATTTTCTAATGTTAAACCATTTTTGCATACCTGGTATGAATCCTACTTGGTCATGATGTATTATTTTTTTGATATGATACTGAATTCTACTGGCTAGAATTTTGTTCAGAATTTTTGCATCTATATTCATGAGAGATATTGGTCTGTAATTTTCTTTTTTTGTGATGTCTTTGCCTGGTTTTGGTATCAGGGTTATGCTGGCTTCATAGAATGAATTTGGAAGTGTTGCTTTCTCTTCTATGCTCTGAAATAGCTTGAGTAGAACTGGTACAAGCTCTTCTGTAAACGTTTTGTAGAATTCTCCAGTGAAGCCATCAGGGCCAGGGCTTTTTTTGGTTGGGAGTTTTTTAATTACCTTTTCAATCTCTTCTCTTGTTATGGGTCTGTTCAGATTTTCAATATCACTTTGTTGTAGTTTGGGTAGGCCGTGTGTTTCTAGAAATTTATCCATTTCCTCTAGGTTTTCAAATTTGCTGGAGTATAGTTTTTCATAATACTCTGTTATACTCCTTTTTATTTCGGTTGGGTCTGTTGTAATGTCCCCCATTTCATTTCTTATTTGGGTTATCTGTGCCCTCTGCTGTTTTTCTTTTGTCAGTCTGGCCAGTGGTTTGTCGATTTTGTTGATTCTTTCAAAGAACCAACTTTTGGTTTTGTTGATTCTTTCTGTTGTTTTTCTGTTCTCTATTTCATTGATTTCTGCTCTGATCTTTACTATTTCCTTTCTTCCGGTGGTTGTAGGCTTTTTTTGCTGTTCTCTTTCTATTTGTTTGAGTTCTGTAGTTAATGTTTTGATTTTGTCCCTTTCTTCTTTTTTGATATGTGCATCTATTGCTATAAATTGTCCTCTGAGGACTGCCTTTGCTGTGTCCCAAAGGTTTTGGTATGATGTGTTTTCATTTTCATTTGATTCTAGGAATTTTTTAATTTCATCTCTGATTTCTTCTATTACCCATTGATGTGTAAGCAGAGTATTATTCAGTTTCCATGTGTTTGATTTTTTTTCCTTGCTCTTTCTAGTGTTAATTTCTACCTTGATGGCATTGTGGTCAGAGAAGATACTGTGAATTACCTCAACGTTCTGGATCTTGTTGAGGATTGCTCTGTGGCCTAAGATGTGGTCTATTCTGGAGAATGTTCCATGTGCATTGGAAAAGAATGTGTACTTTGCAGCGGGTGGATGAATTGTTCTATATATGTCTATGAGGTCCAGTTGGCTGATTGTGTCCTTTAGGTCTTCTGTATCTTTGCTGAGTTTCTTTTTAGTTGTTCTGTCCTTTACTGAGAGTGGTGTGTTGAAGTCTCCTACTATTATTGTGAACTGTCAATTTCTCTTTTCAGTGCTCTTAAGAGTTTGTTTTATGTAGTTTGGAGCCCTGTCATTGGGTGCGTAGATGTTTATTATGGTTATGTCTTCATGATGGATCATCCCCTTAATCATTATATAGTGTCCTTCTTTGTCTTTTATGGTAGATTTTGTTTTAAAGTCTATTTTATCTGAGATTAGAATTGCCACTCCTGCTCTTTTTTGGTAGTTGTTAGCTTGATATATTTTTTTCCAACCTTTGATTTTTAATAAATTCACATCTTTGTTTCTAAGGTGTGTCTCTTGTAGACAGCATATTGATGGATCCTGTTTTCTTATCCATTCTGCCACTCTCCGTCTCTTTATGGGTGCATTGAGTCCATTTACATTCAGTGTAATTATTGATAGATGGAAGTTTGTTGCTGTCACTTTGTAGTGCTTTTTTTTGTGGTGCTGAAGTTTTCTTTATTCTTCTTACTCTCTTGTGCTGAGTTACTTTTGTTTGTGGATTTTGTGTTCATTTCTTTCGTTTTTGTAGGTTTTGTTTTTGCTGAGACTTTATGTTTTTCATCTTTATTTTTATGAGTTGGTTTGTTAACTTTCTTTATGGTTACCAAGAATTTTACCCTTATCTTTATAAGTTTGAACCAGTCTACCCTTACTTGGTATCACCTTGCCTTCCTCTCCGTTAGAAGGTTCTATACCTATGCCGTTCGTTCCCTCTTTCATTGTTTTGATGTTGTTGTCATCCTTTTATTGATTACTCTGATTCTCTGTTGTATTTCTTTTGGTTTTGGATAGTCCTCGATAGTTCATTTCCTAGAATGGTATCTGGTTCATATGAACCTGCGTCCTAGGTCCTAGGTCCTGCCTGAGGGCTGAAGCTGTTTGTCCTCAGATCGAAGAACTCCCTTTAGTAATTCTTGTAAGTTTGGTTTGACTTTTGCATATTCCCTTAGTTTCTGTTTATCTGGAAATGACCTAATTTCACCATCAAATTTGAATGAGAGTTTTCCAGGATATATTATTCTTGGCTGACAATCATTTTCTTTCAAGATTTTATATATGTCATCCCACTGCCTTCTTGCCTGCATGGTTTCTGCCGAATAATCTGAGCTTAGTCTTATTGTTTCTCCTCTGTATGTGACTTCTTGTTTTTCACGAGCTGCTCTCAGGATTCTTTGTGTGTCTTTAGTTTTGGCGACTGTGAATATGATATGTCTTGGTGATTTTCTTTTGGGGTCTCTTCTATATGGGGTTCGTTGAGCTTCTTGGATGGGCATCTTTTCATCTTTCATGATATTGGGAAAGTTTTCTGTTAGCAGTTCCTCAATGATCCTCTCTGTGTTTTCTGTTTTCTCCCCCTGTTCTCGGATGCCAATCACTCGTAAGTTTTTGCTTTTAATTGTGTCCCACATAACTCTCAGGGTCTCTTCATTTTTCTTTGTTCTTTTTTCTGAGTTTTCCTGAAACAGAGTTGTATCCAAGTGTTTGTCTTCAGTTCCACTGATCCTGGCTTCCACCGCTTCAAATCTGCTTCTCAGCCCTTCTATGACACCGTCCATTTCTGAAATCTTGTTATCTTTTGGATTTCTAATTGTTGTTTTTGTATAATTTCGAGTTGTGAATTTATTTTGGCATTTTGTTCCTGCATCATCTTCCAGAATTCTTCCAATTTCTTGTCTGTATTTTCCATAAATTTGTCTATTTTTTCCTCATGTTTGTCAGCTTTTTGCCTCAGTTCTTGGGAAATTCCGAGTATTAGTGATTTGAGTTCCCTATCAGGTACTTCTAGTGCATTTTCTTCCACAGGAGAGTTATCTGGTGCTTTAATTTGGACGCCTATTGGAGCCATCTTGTCTTGTTTTTGTAAATGTTTTGTTATTGTTTGCTGTTTTCGGGGCATTCAGTAGATATTTCTCTCGTTTATTGATTGTAGATTTTTTTTGTTTCGTCCTTGTGGTACAGCTGGGCGGGTCTAGCTGAAGAGGAGCCACTGGGACGGGTTGTTTGTGGCACTCACCGCAGCCACCAGGACGGTCGGTAGTCAGTGCTGGGCAGGTTCCAATAGGGCGTGCCTGCACAGCTTGGTGGTGTGATGTCAAGTGCACGGTGCAGGTAGGCAGGATGCAGCAGGGAGATGGTTATGTGTGAAGCTAAGCTGGATATGGGAGAGAGGAGAGAGGAGCAGGAGCGAAAAGCATACAAACATAAAAGAATGCTAGGGGAGCTTGTCGTTGGAATGGACAGATGAGAGACTATGGGATGGAGAAAACCAGCAGGGGGAAGAGAAAGAAAAGGAAAGAATGAACAAATAAAAATCAGAAAAGTTAACAAACTGCAAAGTTCCCAGGGATCCCACTGATGCAGCTATGAGGTCTGGGGGAGTCGGTCTCAGGTTTCACAGCACTGCCTGGCCAGAAGGTGCAGAGGCATACATTGCCTGGTATTCAGGTATCAGAAAGAGAAGGAAGAGATAGAGAGACAAGAAATTGAGCAATGAAGAAAGACAAAAGGGAAAAAGAGGGAAAAGAAAACAAAACTAATCAAAAAAGAAAAAATATAAAATTAAAAAAAAAAAAAAAAAAAGCAACACCAGCAGTCAATGAATGGTACTCAGAGAGCCAGCCAGTGCAGGCTGGTGTTTCTGGAAAAGAGACTGTGTCCGTGGGAAACAGAGGAGGCCGAGTATGAGTGAAGAAGAGTGGAGAGTGGAAAGCGTATATCACAAATTGCCTGCGCTCTGGGGACCCTCAGAAAGGAGCTAAGAGGGTGCAAGGAGCCAGGCACCCGAGTGAAAGGAGGGGGAGGTGGCAAGAGGCAAGCGAGAGACCAAAAGAAGCAGGAGGAAAACAAAGAAAAAAAAAAAAAGGCAGCACCAGCAGCCAACAAACGGCACCCAGAGAACCTCCCGCACAGGTGCACGGAATCCAAGCAGCCAGCACTCCCGGGTCAAGAGACCGTGGCCACAGGAAGCAGCGGGGCGAATGAACAAAGGTCCCGGGATCTCACCAGTGCGGCAGCCCAGACCTGGAAGCAGCCACATGCCCAAACGCAGCCCCACAGCCCCACAGGAAAGAGCAAAGACGGCGCTCGGAGCCAGGCACCCGAGCAAAAGGAGGGGGAGGCGGCAGAAAAAGCTATGCCAGCAGCCAACAAATGGCTCCCATAGAGCCGCCGGCCCGGGCGCGCGGAATCCAAGCACCAGCGCCCCCCGGCCCAGGGACCCTGGCTACGGGAAGCAGGGGAGCCCCAGCCGAGGCGGAGAGGGGTGGGGGGTGGGAAAGCGCACACCGCAAATTACCGGTCGTTCCATCTCCCACTGGACGCTCCGCAAGGCTGCTCTCACGTTCTCCCGTTTGCTGGTCTCCGATAGGAGTCCAAGATGGTGGATCCGTGCTGCATTAGCTGGTAGGGGATCGCTGCATGAGTCTCTCCTCGTTCTCCGTTCTCTTTCAGTATTCTCACTCCATCTGGTGTTTGGCTGAGTTCTTTATCTCTTCATTTGATGTTCTAGGGTTTCAGGATTGTTGATTCTCTGTTTGGCTTAGTTTTTCAGATCTTTGCTGTGGAGGGACGGCATGGTGTTTCTGCCTAGAGTGCCATCTTGCCGCCGCTCTCTCAGGCTGTTGATCTTGATTCTCCTTTCCTCTTGTGAAGTTAGAGGAGGTCAGATACCGCCCTCATGCCGTTTTTACACTACTCTGCATTGGTATAAAGGTCAAATTTAGTTGCTGAGCAGTTGCTCAACAAACATTTGCTGAGCTGTATTGTGCCAGGCACTGAGGACAAAAAAGCCAACAAAACAGAGTCCCAGCCCTCAAAGGTGGGCCTATGAAGTAGCCAGACATGGAAGCAGAAACGACATAACACAATCATGGCTCTAACAGAGCTCTTATTGCCAAGACGCTATGGGTACACAGAATAAGAAATTCCAACCATCTGTTTTGTTTTGAGGGATGCGGCAGTTTCAGGAAGGCTCACAACATCACACAGGTGGACACAAATGAGTTTAAACCTCAGAAGAATGCAGAAGCATTTGGCAAGCAGGAAGCAGAAGGAAAAATATCTTAGGACTTAGCTTAAAGGAATCACACATTTTAGTAAAGCCACTTCATTTTAATGTGGAGAAAATTTATTAAGATGCTGTTAGCACATTTAATCAAGAGCTGAGACCAAGCCCAGTTCCACAGTACTCTCAGTTCAGCGTGTTTTTAACCACTCCACCTTGCTATTTAATAACGGTCACAGAATTTATAATCTTACAAAAGACATCATTTTGAAGTGAATTTGTTTACAGGACCATACTGCTGACCTCCAAGTAGGACATGTATTGATTTTAAAAATAAACTAAATTCCCTAGTTTTACATCACATATAACCTTTACATTTATCAATACATTTTTTAAACACTATTATCAAAGGGGCCATCATCTTTATGTTTTAATTTTTAATAAGAATTATTCACATGTTAATTTGTAAGTAAAAATTGTTTGGTGTCATAACACACTGTACTAGTATAGGTAAGGGGAAACAGGCACTCTAATTCATAGCTGGTGGAAATGTAACTTGATACAACTTCTGTGAGCCGCCATACTTTGCAATACTTTCAAGACTGATTATTCGCTACAGCATTGTTAGTAAAAGTCAAAGACTGAAAACAACCTAAATACTCATCAATCAAACACTGGGTAAGTAAATTAAGGTACATCCATACAACGAAGTACTATGCAGTCATGATAAAGAATGAGGGAGCTCTCTCTGTGCACTGACATGGAAGACCCCAACATCTCACAGGCGCACTCCCTGAACCTCAGTGACGCCAAAGTATTAGGACCCTGTGCAGCCCACACTGAGCAACCAACAGGTTATTTCACATTATTGATAACTAGTCAATCAACTTCCTGCCCAAAAAATTATAGCCACGTAAAATGTCCTTCCAAAACCATTAATTAGATTGAGCTTGATAATACAATACTAGAGTGCCCTCTAACTTTACAAATATCTTACAATAATATTCTAACTATAAGAATAAAAATAATTCTTACTGTCCTTACAAAACTAAATACAAGAAAAATCTACTCAAACAGAAACTGCCCTATGACAAATAAATATAGCAAATCACAACTCTATCAGTTACATTAATGATCTACATATGAAGGCAGAGCAGAAGCATAATATACTATAAAATTTCCAATTCATAGTTCATAGATAAGTTTTGTAAGCCAGATAAGTAATACATTCTGGCCTAATAATTTTAACTGAAATGGTTTGCTTTCTGTTTTACAGAAGAAAAGTATAGTATCATTTCAATAATACCAAAACAATGTTAATAAAACTATCCTTTTTGAGGTCAGAGTTTTTTGCTGGTCTAGTGAAAGCTCTGGTACCTCTATCCCCTTCCAAAAAGTGCTCTTAACTCTATGTAAAATATCAAGAGGTTCATAGTTCCAGCAACATTCCCTGCACCCCAAGACCACCCAGACCTCAAATTAAGAAACAGGATTAAACTCAGATTTCTAACAGAAAATCTTTTCACTAACAGTAAATATTTATTCATAAACATTCATTCAATATACGTTCCATTCAATAAATATTTAATCCTGGTATGTATGAGGTACTGCGCTAGGTACTGAGAATACAATAATAAAGAAGACACATGTTCCTCTGTCCTCTGAGAATATAAGGAGGAACAGGAGAACAGGGAGGGGAACAGCTAAATAAGCAATAACAATAAATAATAAAATATGATAGAGTACAGGGTGCTAGAGAAGCACAGATGAGGGGCGGTCATACCCAAACTTGGGGGAAAAAGGTTTCAAAGAATATTTCCCGAAACAAATGACGTCTAAGTTTCAGCCTAAATGGTAAGTTCACATTGACCACAACAAAAAAGAGAGCCAAATGAGAAAAAGAATGTTCCAGGCAGTCAAGCTAACATGGCCAAAGCCAAGAGATAAAGAGAGTATAAAAAATGTTCGAACAACTCAAATAAGTTCAGTATGTAGGAGCAGAGGTAAGGAATCAGGCCACAGAAGTACACAGGAATCAGATAATGAAAGGCTTCCTATACCACATTAAGAAGCTTAGACTTTATTCTAACTAACAGGAATGTGATACAATCAGATCTGTGCTTTAGAAAACGTCACTCTGACTACAACGCAAGGGGTAAGTTAGAGGTGTTAAGACTAGAAGAAGAGCAACCAGTTGAGATGAGCACTTTAGTAAAACGCTGGAGAGATGATGGTGACCTGGACAAGGGCAGTGGCAGTAAGTATCTTGGGAAGTGACTAAGAGTCAAAAGAGATATAGGAAGTAAATAGGATTTGGCAATAAACTGGATATGGGAATTGAGGTAGAGGGTGGAGTCAAGAATTAGAAAGCAAATCATCCAAAACCATAATGCATACATTTTGGGTTTCTTTACAATTCATACAGTATGTCTAGGCACAAAATATACTTGTTGAATGAATAAAAATCTTGTATTTAGATGTATAGGATGAAGAGAACAATTTACACTAACAACAGGAAAAGTATTTATTTCACTATGATAAAATATAGCTCTGGATATAATTTAAAAAGAAAAAAAAACCTAATTAGCACAACAACTGTTTGGGCTAAAAAGGACTAAGATACCTCAGACCACAAGGTAAGTGAGGAATAATATCCAAGCCCAAACACTCCTCACCATTTGCTAGAAACTGTGGTTACTCGAGAACTGCTGGGGCACTTCCCAGTTGTTGTGTGGACCCTGGTAATCTACTGCTGAGTGACTTTTCTGGACATCATGTTACTTCTGCACCAGAAGTAAAATGTGATCTGGCCCTGGCATAAAGACAGCCCCCGACCTTCAAGTACTGGAAGCTTCACTGAGCCAGAGGGGACAGAAGGTGGGGAGGAGAAGTCCAGAGGCCAAATGCTCTCTTAAACAGAGTATTTTCTATAACTCGCCCCCAAATTTCATAGCTGGGATGACAGTTTAAGGCCTGGAGCATTCAATTTAAGCATTTTTATAATTTATGGCAAATTTCCAAGTTAACAATCTATACCAAAGATTAGCAAGTACAAGATCTGGTCAACATTCATGTAGAAAATACCCCTGAGTTTACATCACAATCAAATTAACAAGTTTCCGAATGTATATTATACAGGCTAATTCCAGTCAGTCAGAAAATCCCAAGAAAGCAAAAATCAATACAATCAGTTCGTTACCTGCAGCTCCTTTGAGACTCTCTCTAAGTGATTAGTTATTTTTTTAATCAGATCACTATACATCTGTTCCGAATGCTGCTGGCAAACACATTTATACACGCAACTGTGAAAAAACAAACAAAAACCAAGTTAACAACAAAGCACTTAACCTCCAGTTAAAGCTCACTTCCCATATACAACCACTGGTCAAATAATTAATTCAGGCCTAAAAAAAGTGACCAACTACAACTTTTAAATAAAACTTTACTCTCCTCCAGTTAGTTTTTAGATAGAAGTGATATTACCACTAGCTGCAAATAATCTACTCTGAGTCACCTCTTACACATTTAGTCAGTCATAGATAATCCAGTATTGAGTGATAATCTGAGGGTCTGAATATGGCAACTACTTACAAACCAAGTTCTCAGTGGCTCACTCGCTCTATTTTTTATGAGTGTCAAAATAAGGAAGCAAGAGTGATAAAAAGTAGAGAAAAAATTTCTAACTTGCAAAAATGTTTGCAATATACCCTCTTTGTACATCAGTTGTTTGGGACAACATAGTTGTCACTTCCCTCTTCTGTGACTGCACTAATCTCATATTCTACCCTGGTTCTTCACTAATTTACTGCTTCCTTCCATTTACCAGGAGCTCGGAAACACAAATATCAAAGCTAATTAGAATGGTGTGTCAATAAGCATCAATGTGGGGTCTTAAAAGCTAGCGAGCTGCCATCTAAGATGCATCAACTGGTCTCAACCCACCTGTAGCAAAGGAGAATGAAGACCACCAAAGACACAAGGAAAATATTAGCCCAAAAGACAAAAGGGCCACATGAACCAGAAACTCCATCAGCCTGAGACCAGAAGAACTATATAGTGCCCGGCTACCACCAATAACCACCCTGACAGGGAACACAACAGAGAGTCCCTGACAAAGCAGGAGAAAAGTGGGCTGCAGAACTCAAATTCACACAAAAATACCAGACTTAATGGTCTGACTGAGACTAAAGGAACCCCAGAAGATATGGCCCCAGACTCTCTGTTAACCCAGAAATAAAACCATTCCCGACACCAACTCTTCAAAGATTAGACTGGACTATAAAACATAAAATAATACTTGGGAACAGCGTGCTTCTTAGTTCAAGTAGATACAAAAGACTAAATGGGCAGCTCCTGTCCAGAGGCAGGATGAGAAGGCAGAAAGGGACAGGAGCTGGCTGAATGGATATGGGAAACCTGGGGTGGAAGGGGGGGAGTGTGCTGTCACATTACAGGGATTGCAACTAGGGTCACGTAACAATGTGTGTATAAATTTTTGTATAAGAAATTAATTTGGGTGGTAAACTTTCACCTAAAGCACAATAAATAAATAATTGAAATTAAAATAAAAAAGCATCAGTGGACTAAGCTAGGGTCTCCCTGGGAGACCAATAATATGTATTTTTGTGCCTGATTCTTCATGACAGTCTTCCCTTTTTCACTTACCTCCATAGTGTCTGTAGTAAGAATGGCTACGGTGGAAAGCTGAGGTGGCAGAAAGTCTAATGTCTAGACAAGTGGAGTTTATCTTGATTTGCAAATCACTTTTGAAGCAAAAAGTATGAATCAAACCTCCAACCCACAAGTGTGGGGTATATAAATATTTACAGGGCCTCATCTTATGTATTATATATTATATGTATACATACTGTCATAATTCAAGTTGCAGTAAACCTTAATATACCCTTTCAAACCCAGATAAATTAAATCTTGACTTACCTGTATATCTGTTCATAGGATATAGGGATATAGTCACCAGGACTCTGGGTTAAAAGTTGATCTATGGCACCATCCAATTTTGGCCAGTATGTGCTCTTATAATCTTCAATAGTTATAACATTCATTACTAAAAGTAAAAAGTAAAATAAATATTACTATGTGCCACATATAAGAGAAACACACATCATAGCAATTTCGAGCTCTCAAATTCCTTTCATTTACTCTCTGATTTGACACTGACACTCTAGCACCTAAATACAACTCCATTACTATTCCCTTTCAATAAAAAAGCTACCCGGCTAGGGATTTTAAGCAGCTATTAATCATGATTTTAAAAGGAATTACTATGAGTCTGCCCATCTTTGAAAATAAAAACAGAATAGCTAAATACCACTGGTTTCCCTTCTTGTTTTCCATGAACTTCTGTTATTAGTGGAATATTCTCAAACACATACTGACCCTCAAACACATTTTGCCATTGATGTGATAAGGTTCTGGGAAACGAGAAACCCCAACAATCAACCTTTATAGACACCCCTGGGAAAATCTACCTAAGGACAGGACTACGGAGATTAAAGTCTAAATGCTACAGTAACAGAAGAGGTTGCTAGAAGACTTGCTGAGATTTATGGCACCCCCAGTACCTCCTCCACATGCCTACAGCTCCGACTTAGGCTCAACGGAAAGGAAAGAAAAAAACCAATGAACTGGAGCCTTACAAGGAAGGCCTACCTCATTCCTACTGGCAGGCTCTTTTACAGGAGCCCTGGTGGCAGAGTGGTTAAGAGCTTGGCTGCTAACCAAAAGGTCAGCAGTTCGAACCTACCAACTTCACCCTATGGGGCAGTTCTACTCTGTCCTACAGAGGTCACTATGATTCGGAATCAACTCAATAGCAACGGGTATAGGTTTTATAAAGCATTTTTATCATCTGGTCCTAACTTTGAAATACAGGGGTGACACTGCTTCACAACAATGAGATGCTAATGTTAAAAGAGCTACCAAAACCACCTAAAATATCCTGTGTCTTAGGAACCACACCTACCCTCAGGAGATAAGAGCTAACAACTACCAGATTAGGTATTTTAATGTTTCTTTTACCAGAACTTGGGGATTAGAGAGGTTAACTGACTTCCCCAAAAATGCATGGCTAGTTACTGACAGAGGTACCAGGTAAAAGAAAGCCTTTATCTGCCATTTTTCTATCACATTATCACTGATTTCCAAACCTTAGTCATTCAGGTAGCTTTCAAGATTTTTCTCCTATCTACATTCCACCAACACTAAAATGCTTTAGGCAATTTTTTTTCTTTAATCAATCAATTCACTTCTTTTTTAAATAAATAAATTTATTTTAAGGGACACTTAAGGAATAAACTATGAATTCACATGATATTGAAGAATCTTAAGTGTACTTTGTGAAGTGTAAGAAGACAAGACCCAAAAGGCTACATATTATAAGATCCCATTCAAATGACAATGACAGAAGGCAAAACTAAAGAGAGGAAAACAGATTAGTGGTTGCCAGGGGCTGGAAGGTGGGGAAAAGGGTTGTCTATAGAAGGGGTAGCATGGGAGAATTTTTAGGGCAATGAACTGTTCTGTATGGAACTGTGGTATTGGATACATCACTCTACACATTTGTCAAAACTGATAGAATTGTACACAATAAAAAGTGAATTTATTTTACATGAATTTTAAGAAGTCAACCAGGATGTAGTAGGACAGATGGAACGCAAATTGTGACAAATGAATTTAACTAATTTACAAATGAATCACATAACCTATTTTGAAAGAACGGGAAAGAAACTATTTTGACTAGATATAAAGCTAAAGACAAAAAGAACTGTACATGCACCAATAGATAGGCAGGTGTGCAGAATACATAAGAAGGAAGCCAGATCAAGTAGGGCCTTAGAGCCCATTGTAAAGACTTAGCTTTTACTCTGAGTGAGATGGGGCCACTGGAAGGTTTTGAGCAGAAGAGACATGATCTGACTTAGGTTTTAATGGATCACTCCAGCTGCTGTGTTGAGAGTAAACTAAGGGAAGGAAACGAAGTTAGGAGGCTGTGAGGTGATGGAGACTGGACCAGATGGTGGCCGTGAGAGTGAAAAGAAGAGGCTGGATTCTAAATATATTTTAAAGGTAGAATCAGCAAGATTTGCTGATGGACTGGATGTGCGATATAAGAGAAGGGTCAAGGATGACTCCAGGGTTTTTGGCCTGAGCACCAAAGACAGGGCTGCTGTTTCCTAAGACAAAGAGGACTGCAGGAGAAGCTCCTTTGGGGTTGTAGCAGACACTGTCAGTGCCCCACACACTTAAACCTGTCCACAAAGGCAGGCAAGACTTCCAAATGTCAGCACCTGCAACCAGCTGATTTGCCTCAGTCTTCTCTCTGGCTGCCAGAGCTTGCTCTGCCTGCAGGAGGAGCAGGCTGGACATTCTGGAGGATTACCATCCCCAGAAGAGTCCTCAGGCAATGACTGATGAGAAATCGGTGTTAATACCCCATAGCAGCCTTTACTCTCAGGTCAGGTAACTGAGGCACGTGTTCTACATTGGCTCCCAGAATTCCCCACTGGGATTATGCTCCAGTTGCTCACAGTGATGACTTGTTTACTGGCTTCCTTACCCTCCCTGTCTCACTTCTCACTCCCCTATAGGTGTTTCCTGGGTGTACACTTCCAAATAAACTACTTATACTTGGGGGATAAAAAAATAATTTAAGGCAATAGAAAAATAAATAGAATGTTATTAAATTCTAGCTAGGTCGTCCTGCCTGCTAAAGCTTAGCAGCCTGAAGCTTGCTTGCTGTGTCAGAAATGGGGATGGACAGATGTTGAGAAGTGTTACACATCAGCTCCAAAATAACTATCTTTCTGCTTAAGTAATCAGACTACTCAGAAAACTGAAAAAGGAGTAACTCTCACCATATGAACCTAGGTGACTGGATGCCAGATCAGTGTTATCACCTAAAACCATGTCATAAAACTATTTGACATCAAAAGCTGAGACTTGAAGAAGGTGAAAAGCTCAGAAAGAAAGCCAAGAATTAGCATACCAATCCTATGGGCTCCTCCACAGTTCAGTTTAATAAACTACACGCGATGGCTACAATCGTAGGCACAGTCATGGTGCAGTGGCAGAAAACTCATCTTCCATGGGGGAGGCCTGGCTCAATTCCAGGTCAATGGACCTCATGCACAGCCACCACCTGTCAGTGGAGGCTTGCATATTGCTATGATGCTGAACAAGTTTCAGCAGAGCTTCCAGACTAAGATGAACTAGGGAAGAAAGACCTGGTGGTTTACTTCTGAAAATCAGCCAAGGCAAACCCTATGGATCGCAACGATCTGATCCACAACCAATCATGGGTATGGTGCGCACTGGGCAGCGTTTCATTTTGTTGTGCACGGGGTCACCGTGAGCTGGGGACCAACCTGACAGCAGCTTACAAAAACACGGCTGCTGCTGGGGAGCACTCCTACTTCTCAAGCACGGATCTCCCAGTTTCACACATCACCAAGTCAAAGATAATGAAGGAGGAGGAAAAAGAAGCTAAAGTGTAAGTTCTGCACCTGCAGAATGAAGTCCCACTGCAGAAGCAGAGGCTGCAGATGCCTTTCCAGTATCTTTCACATGGCACTGTAAGCACATGGCATTTTTTAAAAATGCTCTGCTTTGAAATATCTTTGAAAAGTCTTTAAAATGAAAAAGGCATAAGTGAGTCATAGTAGACAATCTTAAAGCCTATTTCCTCATCCAAAAATGCTATTTTCATTATAACTGCACATATATTTATTTTATACAACATGCATGTTCCCACATTTTACTTAAAAAAGAAAAAGGAAACCAATTCAGCTATTCTTACTTGCTAGCTAACATAATAATCAAAAGAAAAAAATTAAAAAGCTCATAGTTTCACCCAATATATTGGTATACATACAATCTCCCCTCCAGGCTTTTCTCAGCATGCATTACGAGTGGTTAAATAGTACCTACAGATCTCTAGTAAGCTAAAGAATTCCTTAAATTTTACCTTTTAGATGTTTCTGTGTGCCTTCGAGTCCATTTCAACTCACAGTGACCCTATAGGATAGAGTAGGACTGCCCCATAGGGTTTCCTAGGCTGTAATCTTTATGGGAGCAGATTGCCAGGTCCTTCCTCCCACGGAGCCGCTGGGTGGGTTTGAACCAGCAACCTTTCAGTTAGCAGCCAAGCATTTAACTACCGCACCACTAGGGCTCCTTGCCTTTTAAATAGTTAACTTAATACTATTTCTGAATATAATATGCAGTTATCAGCAATTAATAAGAATCAAAGCATGGAATGGAAACAAATGAAATTTATCATTAAAGTACTAAATTTTAGCTAGGTCAGATTTTCCAGCTTGAAAATAATGTTCTGCTTTTAAAAAAATCTGTTTTAAAAAGGCATTAAAATGCAAATGCCAGATGTGTAACATAAATAAATAAAGCAGGCCTCACACAAGAAAATAAAGGAGTGGGGAGGGCTTCAGTGAACCGGAGAATGCATGTGCTCTCTAGACATTCAAGTTCAACAAACTGTAAAACTCTGTGCAAGCCTCCAAATATATCATGCCACCTGGTTTAAACCTAGAAATGTGCTTATAAGCTTACAAGCTCATACAGCCTAAGTCCTACTGAGAAAGTAGTTTAATTGGCCTTTACTAAAAGTAAAATAAAGTCTGTAACACATGATATAGCTGGAACTGAAGATTTGGGAAATATTAACAGGTTACTAATAAATAGGAAACTAGCAGGAATGTGTACCCAAACCAAAGGCACTGCCGTTCAATCCATTCCGACACAGAGCAACCCTACAGGACAGACCAGAACTGCCTCATAGGGTTTCCAAGGCTGTAATCTTTACGGGAGCAGACTGCCACATCCTTCTCCCACAGAGCACAGAGCAGCTGGTGGGTTCGAACTGCCAACCTTTCAGTCAGCAGCTGAGTGCTTAACCACTGCACAACCAGGGCTCCTGGAACGTGTACCAGGTAGGAATAAATATGTACAACTCTCATATGTTTTTATCCAAAGAACTCATCAAAATCTGACATACTAGTATTTATTTATTGTCCATCTCCCTCAAACAAGACATAAGCCCCACGGAAGAGGAATTCACTGCATTGAACCCCATCTCCAAACAGTGCCTGGCACATGGTAAGTGCTGAATAAATGCCTGTGAAATGAATTAATGAAAGTCAAAACAAGCTCAATATAAAAGTAGTCCAAGACACACCACTCTAGTAGTAGTTTCAGAATTCGCAGTGCGATTGATCACTTTTGCGTGTGGTCTTTCTAGCCGTGGTCTTGTAACTCCCACCCAGGTGACTGTGTGACAGGCTAACTGTGGCCTACCAAAGGGTTTGGTCAGTTTTGCCTTAAAGAGAGCCAATTCTAGAGCAGAGGGGAGGAGCCCACTGCCAAGGAAAGAGAGACCCAGTAGCAGAAACCGGGCAGCAGGAGACAGTGTGGCAAGCTTCCTGGCCCACGGAGAGAGGAAGCTGAGTGCCTTTGGGCAGAGACTGAGGGCCAGGGAGAGGCGTGCCTGCGAGCGAGCACGGCTGGAAGAGGCTATCCTGATGGAAGAACTGTATCTTGAGTGTTCCTGAGCCTGAACTGTAACGGTTACTTCCCTAATAAACCCCATAATTGTGAGTGTGGTCTCAACAGTTCTGTATGGCCACTACAGTGAATTATCGAACCCAGTAGAGAATGCTGTGGGAGGGACAGTTGGTGTCAGAACTGGTAGAGATGGCAAAGAGAGGAGGCATGTCTGACCTTCACCTCATAGGAATCAGCCTCGGGCTGTTGATCTTGATTCTCCTTCCCCCTTGTGGTGTTGGAGGAGGTGAGACACACCTCCCCAAGCCATTTTTACAGAATTAAAGGTTAAATCATATTTGATTTTACACAGACTAAAGCAAACTAGTTCATCCCTACTATTGTTGTTGTCATTAGGTCCATCAAGTCAGCGCCGACTCATAGTGACCTCATGTATAACAGAACAAAACACTGCCTGGTCCTGTGTCATCCTCCTAACTGTTGCTACATTTCAGCCCATTGTTGCAGCCACTGTATCAATCCATCTCATTGAGGGTCTTCCTCTTTTTCACTGACCCTCTACTTCTCCAAGCATGATGTCCTTCTCCAGGGATTGGTCCCTCCCGATAACCTGTCCAAAGTTCGTGTGAGAAGAAGTCTTGCCATCCTTGATTCCAAGGAGCAGTCTGGATGTACTTCTCCCAAGACAAATCTGTTTGTACTTCTACCAGTCCATGGTATATTCAGTATACTTTGCCAATATCATAAATCAATGCATCAGCTCTTCTTCAGTCTTCCTTTTTCATTGTCTAGCTTTCGCATGCATATAAGGCAAATATCACTCCTACTAGATATTCCTTTTGGGTTTTTTTGTTTATTAATAAAACTCAAACTGTATAAAAAGGAACATGAGAATCAACAGTCCCCTGCCCCCCATGCCATTCCCAAACCCATTACTCAGAGTCAATCACTCTGAATTCTCTCAGCTATTTCCTCTGTATTTAGCCACACATTTAAGGTGTCTATGGAACAACGAAGGTCCCTAGGTGGCGCAAACAGTTTATAATCCACTAACCTAATGGGTGGTGGTTTGAACCCACTCAGTGGTGCCGCAGAAGGGGAGAATATACGCAGAAATTATAACAAGCATTCCTAGCTCACACTTGGTCTACTCCAAAGATAGAGAATTCTTAATTAAAATAATTTTTACTTGGAAATTTGAAGGGACTGCTCCACCCACTTTCAGCTTGCAGTGTTACAGTGGGAAATTAGGTGCTATTTTAATTCTTGCCTTTTTGTATGTGAGATGCAGACACCTCTACTCCTCCCATATCTGAGTCAAAGGCAGTGCCATCCAGTCAGTCATCCAAATCAGCAATCTTGAACCTTCTTCTTCCCTCACTTACCCCCAAATTTTGTGGCTTCTAGTCCCTGGGTAGTGAAAACGGTTAAGCGCTCAACTACTAGCTGAAAGGTTGGCAGTTCAATACCACCTAGAGGCGTCTTGGAAGACAGGCCAGGAAATCTGGTTCCAAAAGGTCATAGCCTTGAAAACCCTATGGAGCAAAAACCAGAAAAGAAAAAAACCTATGGAGTGGTTCTACTCTGCACACATGGGGTCATCATGAATTGGAATTGACTCAACAGCAAGTAACAAATAGTCCCTAAATATTTCCAAACTCTGAAACTTCCTCTTTTCCAATACTTTCTTTGTTCAGGCCATCATCTCTGGTGTAGACAATACTCATGACTTTTTAAGTAATCTCTAAAACTCCAGTCTCGCACCTCTCTAATCTAAATTAACACACTAAACAAATTTCATCAAGTTGATTCCCTTACTTAATACCCTTCAGTGGCTCGCATTTCTATAGAAGAAAATCCTACCACTTTAACATGTCATGCCCTTCACAATCTAGCCCTTTTTATCTACCCAGATTTAACTGGTGCCACTCCCTCCTCACATTCAACATTCCAAAAGTAATTTCAACTCTGGGTCTTTGGGACATGCTGCCAACTCTGCAAGGAATTCTCTTCACGCCCATCCCCTTTCCCTGTCCTCCTGGCAAAATTCTATTCATCTTCATAAAGATTCTTTTTGTTGTTGTTGTTCCTTTCTACACAACAAATATTTACCACGCACCTACCACTTATCAGGCACTTCTTAAGACACTGGGAATATAATAATAACATGGCAAGGTCACTGTCCAGGCATGGAGTTTATACATTAATGATTCTAGGTCAAATAACCCTTCTTCAGAGAAACCTTTCACAACATAACCCTGCCACCACTCTGCAACCTTGGGCCCTGCAAAGACAGAATTGATCTTGCTTTCCTCTATGCTACCATGTACATTATATAACTTTATTATAGCAATTGACCATAACTAATCGTAATTATCTATCATCTCCCACACTAAACTGTCTCATTCATCACCAGAGGCTAAAATATTACCTTGGCATACAAAAAACACTAAATACTTGTGGAATAAAATGCTGTTTAGATGTCTAGGCAGCACACCTATAACTACAAATTATAGATATCTACAACTCTGTCCACAGACATTAATAGCCAAATGGTCACAAAACTAGAAAGAAAAATAGGCCAGTTCGCCCTGCCAAGACATATTACAAAAGAATATCAACAATAATTTTTTAGATAGCACTTTAAATTTACAATGTGGCTACATATGGTTTACAAGGAAGCAAACAGTGTTCGTTTTCTGTAGGAATTTGGGGCCAGATCGTCTATAAACATTACCATGGCTTTCTCTTGAGAGTTTCATCAATGTCACTTTGAGTAATACATGTTAATAAATGACAACACAAGACCCCCAGTGAGTTCCTGGAATTCAGCCAGTCGATGAGTTACCACCATGATGCTTGCTGCAGTAAAGCCCCACTAAGATGGAAGGCAAGAGAATGCCAAACCACCACCACGGATGCTGCAAACATCCTGAATGCATTAACTGATCCAGCTGTAAAAGGGTCAACCCATCTGCAAACTGGCAGACAGGACCTGATCAAATAAAGGGCAACTTTATTTAAGACTCAGTAAAACCAGTTAACACTTAATTCAATTCAAAAGTAAGTTTTTAACCCACTTTTGAATCAGTTAATTTAAAAAACAGAATCATTTCATTGGGTTCAATTAAAAATACTGTGAAGCTTTTGTTCACTTGGGGAACAGAACCTCTGGGACACTGGGTTGAGTAATTAATTCTTCTCAGACCATGGCACATTATCATCAGTCAGTATAAGATCCCATCACTTACGGACTTCATCAACAAAGTGAAGAAACAACCTACAGATTGGGAGACAAATTTGGGGAACCATATATCTGATAAGGGTTTAATATCCAGAATATATAAAGAACTCCTACAATTTAACAACAAAAAGGTAACCCAATCGAAAAAATGGGCAAAGGACTTGAATACACATTTCACCAAAGAGGATATACAAATGGCCAACAAGCGCATGAAAAGATGCTTAACATCATTAGTCACTTGGAAGATGCAAATCAAAACCACAATGAGATACCACCTCACCCCCACTAGAATGACTATGATCAAAAAAATGGAAAATGTTAGCAAGGTGTTGGCAAGGATGTGGAGAAATTGGAACCCTCATCCACTGCTTGTGAAATCGCAAAATGGTACAGACACTGTGGAAAACAGTTTAATGGTTGCTCGAAAGTTAAACACAGAATGACCATACAACCCAGCAATCCAAATCCTAGGTATATACCCAAAAGAATTTAAAGCAGGAACACAACAGACACCTATATATCAATGTTCACTGCAGCACTATTCACAATAGCCAGAGACTGAAACAACCCTAATGCCCATCAACAAATTATGAATAAACAAAATGGGGTGTATACATATGATGGCATATTACTCAGCCATAAGGAAAAATGAAGTCCTGATACATGCTACAACATGGGTAAACCCTGAAAACATTTTGCTGAGTGAAATTAGTCACAAATGGACAAATATTACATGATTCCACTTATATGAAGTAGGCAACTATATAGAGACCAAAGCTTATTAGTGGTTACCAGGGGTGGGAAAGAGGGGGAAAAGGGGCGTCACTGCTTAGGGGGCACTGAGTTTTTGTTAATAGTGGTGGAATAATCTGGAAAAGGATAGTGGTAATGGTGCACAACATGATGAACACAATCAATGTCACTGAATTGTACATATAAAAACTGAATTGGCAAATGTTTTGTTGTATATATTTTTAACCACTATTTTTAAAAATAGGTTTTAAAAATCCATTTATATATACACAGATAGTTCCCAATTTACCACAGAGGCTCCATTCCAACAACTCCATCATAAGTTGGCTCTGACATAAGACAAATACTTTATTTTATTTTTTTTTTAGTTGTCACTATTACTGCCTTTTATTATCAGTACCTTTATAAATTCAATGTTTCACTCTGGGGGTTGGAAACATTACATATAAACTTACAGATATATTTTAATACATATATACATACAAAAAAGATACACAAATCACAATAATTTACTCCAATGATGAAGAAGAATTGAACACTGGCATTTTGTCAGTTGTGGTAATAATTCTACTTGTGGAAGGTTCTGGATCATCTGGATTAACCCTGGGAATGGGAACGGCATTTCCAGTCAGAAAATTAATGAGAGATGTCTGTATGATCCTCTTCTTTTTTTCTTCATATATTTCACAATAACATCTCACTGTTTCCCGAATCTGCCCATCAACTTTAGCAAAGGAATCAGCATTTGCATCCATGTTTTCAAGCAACTGAAGACCCTGATTTGGTTTAGAAAAAAATTCCAGCTAATCCTTCCACTGCAAAATTTTTTTGACAACTTCTCTCCTTCCTCTTTCTCATTCTTTCTTTCTTCTTCAGTATTTCTTTCCTCTTCAAAATCCATTAAGGCCTGATCTGTCAATTCACCTCTTTGTGATCTATGAACTGGTCCACACTGCCCATATCAAGTTATAAATTCAGCGTTCTTGCCATATGGATGATTTTTCCACTGATCTCTTCCATCATATTATCCCAATCAAAATGCTTGAAGTGTGTTCACATAACTCAGCAATTTTTTCCATATCCTCTGCGTGCATTTTCCTGCAACTTCCTCCCAGGAAGATGTACTAACAATAGGATGTACCAAAAAACAGTAATAATAATGGACAGTCATTAGTGTGGTTGTTGGTAACTCGAAAACATCCTAAGTCAGGGACTACCAGTATATACATATATATGTATGTGATGCCTTTTATCCTCATACTCCAAACCCACCTGCCCTTATCCCCAACACATTCAGACAAGGAATCATTCTTTTCTTTTTCTTAATTTACAAGTATGCTAGATGTGGTCTACTGGCACTCAGCAGCCATTCCCATCCTTTTATGTACCTTCTTGTATCACAGGAATTGAGTGGCAGGCTATATTATTTTTCTGAGCTATCTACCTTCTCTTCTTGTGAGAGGATTAAACATCATAAGCCATTGCAGGTAACTTGCAGGGCCTCCTATAAAACTATACACCTCCACTCTACTGACATTGGACTTGGCCATGTGATTTCCTTTGGCCAATGCAATATGAGCAGATGTGACATATGCTACACCTGAGCAGAAGTTTTAAAAGCCATTTTGTGTTTCTGTCCACTCTCTTCTCTTTCCCTCTGCCAAAAACGATATGACCCAGAAAGAGCTGCTCTTCACCCTGGGTCCCAGAATGAGAAGGCATGTAAGGCAGAGTCACTGTCAACTCTCAGCTACTAACATGTAACGCAAGCAAGAAATAAACCTTTACTGTTCTCTTAAGCTTCTGAGATTCTGGGGTTATTATCATAGAAAGCTGATTAAAGTAGAATGGAAAGTTAAGCTTAACAATTTTACACTTAATAATTAAGTTCCACCAACGAATTGCATTTGAGTGAGATTTGGAAGGCCAAAGTAAGGCAAAGAACATATTATTGCTGCTGCTGATTCTGACAAATAAGGTTAGAGATCTGCGAGTTTGTGACGAACTCCAAGTTGCAGTGTCTGGTCACCTACTCCATGAATGAAGGAGGCAGCTGTGATGAAATAAGAATGGCAGCATGACAGCAGCAGCGGCTTCTTATCCACTGGAGTGCAGCAACAGTGGAGCAGCTTTGCTGACTTCCACACCCCCAAACCTTTCCAATGTCTTGTATTAAATCTCTTCTTGCTTTCAATACCTAGAGTGGTTTCTGTTTCTTACATTAAATCGTGACTGATACAGAATTTGGTACTGAAGCCAAGTCAAAACTTGAGCGAAGACTCTGCAATATCACCTGAAACCTTGGGAGGAAATGCATATTGTCTTCATGCTTTACCTCCAAGCAGCTATTGTTGCTTCTAGACCTCCAATTAAAATCAGATGTCCCGTGGGAATAAGTACCAAATCTAAATAAGTAGGCAACATCTTATATTCCAAAAGAAGAAGACTTCACTACCTTATATTGGCAAAAATCTGGGGAATACATGTGGAAATGGATTCTGAGGGTGCCAAATGAGGAAGGAACAAACAGAATTTTAGATAAGGCTGAATTTATCAAAAGGGTTACACTTATTTAAGATTGTTTATTCATTGTACAATCTCAAGAAGCTATGTAGGGTTTTAACAGTTTCTCAGTTAACTGAAACTGGACTCAATGACCAAAAGAAAAATCAAACCAGTTGCCATGGAGTCGACTCTGACTCATGGCAACCCCACGTGTCAGAAGACAATTGTGCTCCACAGGGTTTTCAATGGCAGATTTTTCAGAAGTGGATCACCAGAGAAAGTCCAATAGCACATATGAAGGAGAAATGCAAAATAAAACCACAATGAGGTATCACAACTCACCCTCTAGAAAGGCTAAAATTAAAAAGACTGACAATACCAAGAATATGAAGCCTAGCCAGTACAAGAATCAACAAGTATGTGGAGCAACTGAAACTCTCATACACTGCTGGTGGTAACATACAATGGTAAAACCACTTTGGGAAACAGTTTGGCAGTTTCTCGTAAAGTTAAACAAATACAGTATAGGATAAAGGCAGAGATGGTTCCATTGACGAAAAAACCTACAAAACTGCTGTAAGAAAATATTTAAAGTCTTCCTCCTGGCCTTTTCCAACAGAACATGCAGCTATTTATCAGGGGGACAATGCACTGGCAAATAGAATCACTCAGGCTTTCCAAAGATGATTCAACACTGGCTCCAAGCTGATACTAACTCTTAGGGCCCAGAGTGTCACTGTGGTAAAGTAGTCAGAGTAGGTACTTACAGAGGTCATATTATAATGGTGTTTTGGCCTCAATCCATCACAGTGGACCCAGTAGATCCATGGATGCACACTGTAATTTCTACAAGTTCCTGAATGTGGTTATTGACTCTCTGACCTATGGAGTAAGAGCTATCAGCGTAGGAAGGGCCAAATGGAATCCTCTAGAACTGCCCCACAACCCAAAACAGCAGCATATTCCTGTGGGAACTACAGAGTATCACCTTCTTCAGACTTTAACCATATAGAGATGGTGGTATTTATGACATTCTGATTTCATTAGCCAATTTGGTCAGTGCAAAAGAGATAGAACTCTAAAAAAGACTGTGGATTACAGTAAATCAAATCCAGTGGTGACTCCAATCATAGCTGCTGTTCCAGATATGGTCTCTTTACTGGAATAAATCAACACTCTCCCTACCACCTAGTATTCATCCATCAAGCTAACAAATGGTTTTTCTCCCCAGCTATTCCAAAAACAGAGATCTGAAGCTGTTTTCACCTTGCGGTCCAGCAGTATACCTTCACCGTCATAGCCCAGGACTACAATAACACTCATTATCTGGTCCACAAGCACCTAGAGCATTTTACCATCCCACAGGTCACTACACTCTTACGCCCACCACTGAGTTTTCTTAGAGCCCCATGTCCCCACCAACATTTGTCATTATCGAACTTTCTAATTTTTGCCAGTCTATGGAGCCCTGGTAGCACAATGGTTAAGCGCTCAGCTGCGAACCTAAAGGTCGGTGGTTCAAATCCACCAGCCACTCTGTGGGAGAAAAATGTGGCAGTCAGCTTCTGTAAAGATTTACAACCTTGGAAAACCTATCGGGGCAGTTCTACTCTGTCCTACAAGCTCACTATAAGTTGGAATCAACTCAACAGCAACAGGTTTAATGGGTAATAGGTGGAAAGAGACATTCCATTACTGCTTTCTCTCTACTGTTTTCAAACATCTCTTCCTATACTTGTCGAGATTTTCTACTCTGTAAACTACCTATTAAGTCTTTGCTTATTTTTCTACAGAGGTTGCTGCCTTCCTGCTCATGTATAATCCCTGGTATTCTCTAGATATTACTCTCCTGCAGTTTTAGGCACTCAAAAAATCTCTCATTCTTTCATCTGACTTTTGCTGAACAAGCATCCTTAACTTTTATATAATCTAAGTCATTAATTTTTCTCCTTATAAGCTTCTGAAAGGAACCCTGGTAGCACAATGGTTAAGTGCTCGGCTGCTAACCAAAAGGTCGGTGGTTTAAATCCACCAGCCGCTCCACAAGAGAATACACTTGACAATCTGTTCCGTAAAGATTTACAGCCTTGGAAACCCCATGGGACAGTTCTACTCTGTCCTATAGGGTCGCTGAGTCGGAATCGATTTGATGGCACACAACAACAAGAAGCTTCTGAAGCTTTAAGAAGTCTTTGCCTATCCCTAGGGAAAGAGCTTCTTCTATATTGTCTTCTACTAACTTTATAGTTTTTCTTTTCACACTTAGGTCTTTAATCCACCGAGTCCAACCCGTTTATGGTGCTAAGTTTATTTTTCTCCATATAGTGAGCCACTTTCCCTAACACCACATGACTTCTTTCTCCAGTGATTTATGGCACCACCTTTGTATCTTAAGTTTACAAATATACACAGGTCAGTCTCTGCTCTCTAATTTGCTCCATTGGTCTACTTTTTCAATTTGTGCACTTAAACACCACAGTGTTTATTACTAACCTTAAAATATTATCTTAAGTTCTAAGATGGCAAGCCTCCCCAAAATAATTTTCAAGATTGACTTAGCTATTCGCAAACTTTACTCTGCCATATAAATTTTAGACTTAGGTTATCAAACAAATCAATCAGAATTTTGATTGCATTTATATTGAATTTATAGATTAAAATGGAGAAAAATAACATCCTTATCATAATTAGTAATCCTATCCAAGAGCATAGAAAGTTTTTCCGTTTATTTAGATCCTCTTCTCATTCCTTATTAAAGTTTTCACTTTAAAGCTCTTCTGTATTCTTGGGTTAATTTCTAGATACTTTATAGTTTTGTTGCTATTATTGTATACAATATTTACTTTTGATTATCTTTACTAGTTGGGTATCGCTAGTGCAGTAAATACTATTAAGTTTTGTAGGCTGATCTTAAATCCAGCAACCTTGCTCAACTTACTTCTAACAGTTTCTCTCGTGATTCTAATAGTTTTTCTAGGTAGGTGATCATATTATCTGAAAATAACGAGTTTTATCTTTTCCCTTCAATCCTTGTACCTCTTACTTTTCCCCTTTATAGTGCTGGCCAGGACCTTTCTTAAAAACCAAAAACGAAACCCACTGCTGTCAAGTTGATTCCGACTCAGCAACCCTATAGGACAGAGTAGAATTGTCCCATGGGGTTTCCAAGGCTGAAATCTTTAGGGAAGCAGACTGCCATCTCTTTCTCCTACAGAGTGGCTCATCAGTTTGAACCACCGATCTTTCGGTTAGCAGCCGAGTGCTTAACCACTGCACCATCAAACCCATTACCACTGAGTCAATTCTGACTCCTAGCAACTCTATAGGACAGACCAGAACTGCCCCATAGGGTTTCCAAGGCTGTAATCGTTTACAGAGGCAGACTAGCATATCTTTCTCCTGAGGAGCAGCTGGTGGGTTCAAACTGTCAACCTTTTGGGTAGCAGCCGAGCACTGTAAGGACTGTGTCATCAGGGCTCCTTTATCATAAACAGGTGTGGGAAGTTAGCAAATGATTTGAAGACATTGATTAAAATAATGATACTTCTCCTTTAATCTATTAATGAGATAAATTACACCAACAGATTAATAGATGCTGAACCATGCTTACATTCCTAGGACAAACTCTATGCATCATTTATGTTGCTGGAGCTGATGAGCTAATATTTTCTGTAGGACTTACATATCTATGCTAAGAAGTGAAACAGACCTATGATTTTCTCTTCTTACATTGTCCCTATCTAATTTTAGAATCAATATTTCACTAACCTCATAAAAACGTGCTTAGTGTTTTCTTTTTTTTTCTATTTTCCAGAACAACTGGTAAAAAGGAATTATGTGTTACTTAAGTTTGATGAAACTCTCTTTTAAGACTATCTGGGTCCAAACTTTTTGAGAGAGGAGGTCTTTACTATTCCAGATTATTAAATATTAGTCACTTCAAACTCTGTAGTTCTTCTTGTACCAATTTTCAGTTTATACTTCCCTAAGAATTTATACATTTCATCTTCGCTTTCAAATTATTACCTACACCAGTTCATACTATCCTTTTTTAAAAAAAATCTCATGTATGCAGCTATCTCCCATTTTTCATTCTTTATTTGCATCTGTTTCTTATCACTTTTATCAGAGTTCTGACTAGCGTATTCATCTTTTCAAAGAACAGTCTTTTGACTTGGCAAATCTTTTTGTTCTTGTTACACTGACTTTTTTTTTTTTTTTTTTAACCTCTTCAAGTGAACTTTAAGCACTAAAGCAAGTTCCTTCAGCATTTAGGTACGTCACCCTACCACTCGGTACAAGGTCTGATTTCACAACATAGACTTCAACACACAAACCAAACAATAAAAACGTTATTCTCATGTATGCATAACAGGGAAAAAGTCACATACACGTTTAACCAACCATACCTACACAGTCTATGAATGTCTTTCACTAGAGCAGTACCTTGAAGACAAATAAATACTGAGGTTATGTGCTCTGTTTCCACTAAAAAAAATCACTGTGTAAGGCTGTGACTATATATCTCAATAAACCTATTTTCTCTGTACAGCTAACTGGGCAATTACTGATGCAGCTTGATAAAATTAGTAACTAGAAATGAAACCTCCAGTTGCTTTACCAGATGTCATTCAATACAAACTTGTAGTTAATAATAGAGAAAAAACCCGGCTGTGACTGTCACATTCAGTTTCACCAAAAAAAAAAAAAAAAAAAAAAAAAATCACTCAAAGCAAAAGCACATTTCTTTTGGTAGCTATAGGAAGTATACATCCTGGTTGGGGAAGTTTCAGATTACAAAACAGATTCTGCCTAATAGAGCATTAGGGCCGATCATTAACAAAGTTCAACATTTAACAGAATCTTGGGTTTGGACACAAGCTGAATGGCTTACTCGTCTGAGTGGAGGCACTGAAAAGTGATTTTATACATTATTAGCTTCAAGACGGATGTCGCAGCTTCCTGCATTGGTGGCACTCAAGAAGCAACTCCTACGTGTCCCTTCTGGGATGCAGAAGACGGACACTGGCAAGGGGAAAGAACGAGGTGTCGATATAGGTCAACTTCCTAACCGCTGACTTGTTTAACGCAGACTGGCGAAAAGCACAAGAACACAGATTGCCAGATTTCTTTTCTCTCTCTGGCTGCAGGAACAGAATGAAGTTGAAGGCCTCTCCCTAACGAAACTCAGGCAGCCTTATTCCCCCACAACCTCTGAGGGTGAAACTTACAAGGTGGACAGAGGAGAAAAGAGCTTCCCAATGTTGAGAGATAGCCAGCTGTGATAAGGATCGAGTTGGTAGGAGAACTTGGGGCTGTGTGCGCACCAGGCTGCTTCCTAGGCCAGGTAATACAAGAAGTCACGGCCGCCCTGGCTGACACCAAACGACAGAGGGGACGGGGAGGGGAGGGGAGTGGAGGGAGGAGAGACCCAGGCCTGAAACAAAGGCAGCGGGGCTGCTCCGGGAGCGGTGGATTAGGCGTCTGGGTGGGGAGGAGGAAAGCCAAGACTGCTGGGGAAAGGCTGGACTCACAGAACTTGGAGGTGGAGGTGTTGATGTTAATGGTGGAGCCGGGGGTGGGGGTAGGGGCCGCCTTGGCCACAGCGGCGGCCGCGTCACAGCTCTTCAACATCATGATCACCCCATTGGCCTCCGGCGGTGGCGGCGGCCCCATCGACAATCCCTCCTTGGGGCCTTTCCTGTCCACGGACACCGCCAGCAACTGTCCTCCCGGAGGCTCTCGGGCTGGGATCGACGACGGGGGTGGTGGGGGCGGCGGGGGCTGCCGGAACCCGTCCACGGCGGCCTCCCAGTTGTTGTGGTTCTGGTCGTCCATCATCGCCTCGTAGCTGCCCCCCTCCTCCTCTTCCATGCTCTCCTCCATCCTGCCGGCCCCCGGCCCCCGCCCGCCTCGCAGACACCTGCTGCCCGTCTCAGCCCGGGGCCAGGGGGGACTGCCGCCTGCGCGCGATCACATCGCCGGGGGCCGGAACCGGCGCGGCGGAGAGGGCAGCGGCGCGCCGGCTCTCTCACGCTGCGCCGGGCCGACTCTCTTAGAGACAGAGCTGACGGCGGTGGGCGCTCCCGGGCTCGCGTCGGAGAGAGGCAGCCGTAAAACGGCGGCGCCCCTCACGACATTTTACAGCAGCTTCCAACAGGCAGTTGCATTCGCTCCGCCTCGAAGGGCCCTGAGAGGGGCAGGAAGACAGGTCTCAACGGGGATTGTCGGCCCCGCCCCCGGCCGGCCTCACGTGATAAGGAGTTTGGCCTGCGCACGCGCGTTCTAGATCCGGTTACCAGGACGACAAGGAGCCTTGCAGCTGCTGAAGATGAGCTTAGAGCTCGGTTTTCGTTCTGTCACTGAGTAGGTTTTCGGAGGTGTTTTCCTCACGTCCTCCCCGTTTACCGGCTTTGGCACTGCTGAGGGCCTTGCAGCCTCGGCCTTTGCGTGAGGACGGAGATAGGGAGCCACACGAGGCCTCGGGTTGCAGATTATAAACGGGGGGGACCGTCCTGGGCTGCCCTTGTTCCAACTACTCATGGGACGCCGTCCTCGGCCCTGGTGGTCCGACCCTCATAGCCGAGGATAAAAACCGAAATTTAGCAGGGTGGCGAAAAAATAAATGCATTTGAGATATTAGCGGATTTTTTTTTTTTTTTAAGTTCCTTAACTCTCTCTCCATACGCTTAGGCCAGAGACCCAACTCTTTTTCAAAAATGTCGAGCTTCCTACCCTTTTTCACAAATTGACTACAAATGGGAGATTATGTGAGCATCTTGAGGGCCGAAGAAGAAATAATATGTGCCTCTATTATTTCTTTCATTCCTCAGGGTAAATTTGCATTCTCTGACCGTAGCAATACCAAACCCGTTTCCGTCCAGTCAATTCTGAGTCATAGCGACCCTGTAGGACAGAGCAGAACTGCCCTATATAGGCTTTCCAAGGAGTGGCTGGTGGGATTTGAACTGCCGACCTCTTTGGTTAGCAGCCAAGCTCTTAACCACTGGGCACCAGGGCTTCAAGTAGTAGTATATATGTAAGAAAATAGGTTATAATTGTTTAGTGTGGAGCTCATTCTAGCTATTGGTAAGTTACCTGGAAGAACCATTTAAACTAGAAAGTAATGAATGTCTATTTCCACAAGACACGTAATTAGTGTGTGAAGAATCACTTCGGCCATTGAGAAATTGTTGCCTCTGATGTACTTAGGAGGAGCCCTGGTGGCACAGTGGTTAAAGCGCTGGGCTGCTAACCAAAACGTAGGCCTGCTCTGTGGAGGAAAGATGTGGCAGTCAGCTTGCATAAAGATTGGAAACCCTATGGGGCAGTTCTCCCCTGACCTATAGAGTCACAATGAGTCAGAATCAACTAGATGGCAGTGGGTTGGGGTTTGGATGTACTTAGGTGTCTGCGTTCGTTTCAGCTCCTTTACGTATATTTTTCGAATGTATTTTGCACTATGTTTAATGGAACGGTTTTATCAATTGCTTAGAATTTTTTGCTGCTCCATATTAGTTGTGTATATTTTTTGAATCAGCACACTTTTTTAAATTCTCTGTACCTGTAACTATACCAGTTCTCTGGCACTGAGACATTTTAGGGATACCAAAAATACATTTTTAAATAAAAGAGAATTGAGTGAAGCGCTGAAGGGAAAAAATATAAACTTAGAAGTTTATACCCAGCAAAAGAAGGATGGAAGGAAGACAAATTAGTCTTTTTCAGACAAACAGCAAGAGTTTGTCATCAACAGACTGCATGTGTGTGTGTGAAAGAGAGCGAGAGAGAGACTAAAGAGGGGTCTCTACATAATGATAAAAATTTCATTGACAAGGAAGATACATGAATTTTAAATGTATGTCTCTAATAATATCACAAAATATATGAAGCAAAAATTGACAGACCTACAAGAAGAAAGAGAAATCTACTGTTAGAGCAGGTGATTTTAACATAGCTGTCTCTACTAGATGGCAGTGGGTTGATGGTGGCCCCCAAAAAGATGTGTCTGCATCCTAATCCCTGGAGCCTATGAAGTTATTTAGAAAGAATGCTTTGCAGGTGTAATTAAATTAAAGCTCTTGAGATGACATCATCCTGGATTATCCAGGTGGGCCATAAATCCAATGACAAGTATCCTTGTAAAAGAAAGGCAGAGGGACATTTGAGACATAGAAAAGGAGAAGAGATGTGGAAGAGGAGGCAATATGGCCACACAGGGATTAGAGTGATGTAGCCACAAATCAAGGAAGGCCAACAGCCTGGAAGAGGGAAAGAAAAGATTCTCCCCTAGAGCCTCCAAAGGCAATGAGGCCCTGCCAGCACCTTGATTTCAGACTTCTGGCCTCCAGAAAGAATAAACTTCTGTTGTATTAAGTCATCTAGTTTGTGGTAATTCATTACAGCCGCTACAGGAAACCAACACATAGATCAAGGGGACCAAAAAATCTTTTAGGGACTAGAAGATTTAAGAAACACAATTACCACACTTGATCTAATGAACACATATAGAACACTGCCCTCAACATCGGCAGAATACACATTCCTTTCAAGAACATTTACTGGGATGTATGGAACGTACTGGGTCATAAAGCAAATCTCTACATGTCATAGAGACCATATTCTCTGACCACTATATAGTTAAGTTAGAAATCAATAACTGAAAGATAACTAGTTAAACTCCCATATTTCTGGAATTAAAAAACCCGACTGTGACTGTCACATTCAGTTTCACATACACACAAAAAAATCACCGAAAGCAAAAGCACAGTTCCTTTCCTAGCTGTGGAAGTATACATCCTGGTTGAGGGCAGTTTTGATTACAAAACAGATTTTGTTACCGCAGTAACGCAGATTGGAGCCGCCTGCCGCAATAGCCAACTCTGAAACGGGTGAGGGGAGCAGCAAGAGGTTTATTATACATCGATATATAGGAGACGGAGGGGAATAGATTCCTCCAAAAATCCCATCTCCCCCACTGGAGATCGGCTGAAGGCTTTTATAGGGACAGGATTACGGGTCTTAGAAGTTTGCATTAGTTTCCCCTTGAGGTGGTCATGTCTCAGATGAGTTAATCTTCTACTGGTATTCTTGGGGGTTATCTGGTGACATCCTTGGGGATTATCTGGCGACATCCTGGTTTTTCTCGTCACAAGATGGGTGTTTTGTTTGGTTTTCATCCTTAGATCATCATCACTTGTTTTCTACCCTCCAAAGAGGAACATCGGTTAATCTTAAATTTTTTGTAGAGACTGGAGAAACAAGATCATGAGACAATGTGGCAGTTAGCAATGGGGAGTAAATAATAGTGAGCCAGGCCTGTGCAGCCTCTTCCAATTTTGCTTGCAACTAAGCATTAAAGCAAATCAGTAATATAACAAAGTTCAACATTCAACAGAATCTTGGGTTTGGACACATGCTGAATGGCTTACTCGTACTAGTGGAGGCTTTGAAATGTGATTTCAAGGGAGAGGATGAATAAGGAACACAAACTGGGATCAAGTTGGGAGTCTTAAATGGGTGCTATACTATAAGCCCACTATAAGCCCAAGTTCAGTGGCAGGATTTTTGCCTTCCATTCAGGAGATCAGGGATCCATTCCCAGCCAATGCACCTCAAGTGCAGCCACGACTCTTGACAGTGGAGGCTTGCATGTTGCTATGATTCTCAACAGGTTTCAGCAGAGCTTCCAGATTAAGACAGACTAGGAAAAAAGGCCTGGCTATCTACTTTTGAAAATCAGCCAATGAAAACCCTATGGATCACAACAGTTGGATCCACAGCAATTGTGGAGATGGCCCAGGACCAGGCAGCATTTCATTCTGTTGTGCATGGGATCACCATGAGATGGGGACAGCTAACAACAACAATCTCATCCCCTGGAGCGCACCCATTACCTAGCCTTCTCAAGACCTCACCTCTTCCTCCCCACCATGAATAATCTTATCAATACATTTGTGCAAAATTGTGAATGTGCTGATTAGAATTAAGAAACATATGACTCATGTTTGTTTAATTACAAGATACATATATGGCTAATTGTCTAAAATAGTTCAGACTTGGGGGTGGAAGGGGTAGGCAGAGACTGTCACTAAGAATTTAGTCTTTCTATGGCTTTAAATACCTTAATGTCACCTTTCCCACAGAATATTTCATTGCAGTTGTTCCATATTTTTGAATGAATAAATGCATGACTCACTTAAATCTAATTGAAATCTTATTTCATGTCAACAGTTTTTTTCTAGTCATCTCTGAAAACACAACCTAAACTATGAAATACTCTTTTCCTCAGAGTAAACAAGGTTTACCGTTGCTATTTCTACATCTTTTCATCTATCCTACCCACCTAATTCTTGCATTGTTATTAAGGGATGAAATTGCCCCGAGGTGAGCAATAAAAGGGAGGAAGAGGAGAAAAAAACATGAACAAATCCACAAACCACACATGCCTCTCCTAAGCAGTCAAGTAAGAACTGGTTGACTCCGAAAAGATGGTAGTGGACAACATAGACAAACACAGTTAATTTCTCTTGTTATTTCAGTGTAAATGTCCTATTAATTTTGTGAAGGTGTTATGGATTGAACTGTATACCCCCAAAAATGTGTGTCAATTTGGCTAGGCCATGATTCCCAGTATTGGGTGATTGTCCACCATTTTGAGATCTGATGTGATTTTCCTATGTGTTGTAAATCCTACCTCTATGATGTTAACGAGGCAGGATTAGAGGCAATTATGTGGACTCAAACTACAAGATTAGGGTGTATCTTGAGTCAATCTCTTTTGAGACGTAAAAGAGAGAAGCCAGCAAAGAGACAGGGGGAGCTCTTATCACCAAGAATGAAGAACCAGGAGGGGAGTGCGTCCTTTGGACCCAGGGTGCCTGCACTGAGAAGCTCCTACACTAGGGGAAGATTGAAGACAAGGCCCTTTGCCCAGAACTGACAGAGACAGAAAGCCTTCCCCTAGAGCTGGCACCCTGAATTTGGACTTCTAGCCTCCTAAACTGTGAGATAATAAATTTCTGTTTGTAAAAGCCATCCACTTGTGGTATTTTTGTCATAACAGCACTAGATAACTAAGACAGAATCTGGTACCTGTGGTGGTTGAGATTGTGTGTCAGCTTGGCTGGGCCATGATCAGTGTTTTAATGTAATCACTCCCATGATTGAATATACTGTGAGTAGCCAATCAGATGAAAGGGAGTCTCCTTGGGGGTGTGACTCACATCTGTATATAAGCAGACGTTCTGGCTTTTTGCTCTCTCTGGATCCTGTGGCTGCTTCCTATCATCTCATCTCCTGTTCTTGGGACTTGAGCTGTCAGCTTATCTGCTGAACCTGGGATTCGTTGATCTGCACAGCCTGTGAGCAGGAGCCCTGCTCTCCAACCTGCCAATCTTGGGCTTGCCAGCTTCTGCAGCTGTGTGACTTGGGAGAGGCCTCTACCCTGATCCACGGACTTGGGACATTCTAGCCTCTACAATCACGTGAGCTGTTTCCTTGATATAATCTCTCTATATATATTTATACACTTGTTTTGCTTCTCTAGAGAGCCCAGCCTAAGACAGTACTGAGAGTGGGGTGCTGGTCTAACAGATACCTAAAATGTGGAAGCTGTTTTGAAGCTGTGAATGGATAGAGGCTGGAAGAATTTTTAAGTGCCTAATAGTAAAAGCCTAGATTGCCTTGAAGAGACAGTTGGTGGAATTGTGGACATCAAAGACAACTCTGGTGAGGACTCAGAAGGAAATGAGGAGAGCTGTTACACTAGAGACGGCACAGACAGTGAGAAGCAGCAGCAGAACCAGGAGACCAACACAAGACAGCGCTGGAGCTGACCTACAGAATGAGAGAGCTGAGTGCCTTCTGGCTGAAGTTTACTGGCAGAGTGGGGTACCTCCAGGCACTTACTGGTGGAGCTAAAGAACTTTGGAACATTTGCCCCAGCAGGGCAGATGTGGGTGGCGAGGCCTGAGGAGCTGAGGCCTAGAAACCAGGAAGCAGAAGTTGAAGAGACAAGGAACACAGGAAGCAGAGCTGCCTCCATTGCAAAGGGTAGGGCCATGACCTCTGAGGTCTCAAAGAGTAGAGCTGTGGCTTCTGGGGTTTCAAGGGGTAGGGCCACAGCCTCCTAGGTTTCAAAGAGTCAGATCTTCACCAACTCAGTTCCAGAGTGTGGGGCTGCCATTCATGAGTGCCAGTGGGATGGGGCCGTATCCACAATCGAAAACTGAGCAGGCAGGGCTGCCATGTCCAAGGGACAGAAGAACAGGGCCTGCCAGAGCCGAGGGGGTGGAGAATGTGGCCAGTACCCTGAGTCTGGAGGGCAGGGCCATTGAATAAATGGTCTCAGAGAACAGAAGATTATTTTCAAGACTTGAGAGCTAATGTGATGTGTTCTGCTGACTTGCTTGGTGCCTGTTATCCCTTCTTTCCCTCCAATTTCTCCCATTTGTAATGGAAATGTCTACCTCGTGCCTGTTCCACCATTGTACTTTGGAAGCAGATAACTTGTATTCTAGATTTCACTGACGAGGAATTTTTCAGAAGATGAGATTTTAGACTTGGAGTTGATTTAAGACTTTTAGGGTGGTACGATGGGGTGAATGTGTTTTACGTGTCTCAAGGACATGAATTTTGGGGGGCCACAGGGTGGAATGTTATGGATTGAACTGTGTCCACCCCCAAAATGTGTATCAACTTGGCTAGGCCATGATTCCCAGTATTGTGTGGTTGTCCACCATTTTGTGATCTGATGTGATTTTCTTATGTGTTGTAAATCCTGCCTCTATGATGTTAATGAGGCAGGATTAGAGGCAGTTATGTGAATGAGGCAGGACTCAATCTACAAGTTCAGGTTATGTTTTGAGTCAATCTCTTTTGAGACATAAAACAGAGAAGTGAGCAGAGAGACAGGGAGGCTTCATGCCACTAAGAATGAAGAACCAGGAGGGGAGCACGTCCTTTGGACCCAGGGTCCCTCCACTGAGAAGCTCTTAGACCAGGTGAAGACTGATGACAAGAACCTTCCCCCAGAACTGATAGAGAAGGACTTCCCCTAGAGCTGGCACCCTGAATTTAGACTTTTAGCTTACTAGACTGTGAGATAATAAATTTCTGTTTGTTAAAGCTCCACTTGTGGTATTTCTGTTATAACAGCATAATATAACTAAGACAAAAGGCATTAGTGTAGAAAACTTAACAATACAATTTAGACAGACATAAAGATAAATGATATTAGGATGAAGAAGAATCAATACTTTTCCCCCTAATCCCTAGGAGACTATAATTGTACCAATACAGCTTTGACAAAGAAATGATTTCTGAATGCATAATGCAATTGGAAGTCTGAACGCAAAGCTACTGGAATGATCTTGATTTGAAGGTAAGATGAGAGACATATAAATAACTCAAGCCTCAACAGTTGCACACTGAGATTACTGCTCATGAGGAAGATGTATAGCCATTCGGGGGAGTATTCGCTATGAGGTATTTCTTTCCATGTTGGGTTTTCTTCCTTCTTTTACATATTAGAATCTGAGTCCTACATTCCATCCTAGCAGGTTAACAGAGATAATGATGCAGATTCTCCAGTAAACCTGATGAATTTAGGAGCGGAAGGAAATTAATTTAGGCTGAAGGAGGCTATAGAAAAGGTTTTCCGCCCAGCTCCCTGTGGCAGGCCTGTCCCTTTCATTCAGTCATTCACAAACATTTCTGTGTTCAGGCACTGTGCTGGAGCTACATGGTTTCCATTGCATTGCCGTGTCGGCATTAAACAATGAACCACACAAGCCAAGGCATGGCAAGCACTATGAAGGAAAATACTAGGTGCTATAAGAGGGCACTAGTGACTCAGTGGTTAAGAGCTCGGCTGTTAACCAAAAGGTTGGCAGTTCAAATCTACCAGCCGCTCCTTGGAAAAACTATGGGGCAGTTCTCTGTCCTGTAGGGTCACTATGAGTTGGAATCAACTCAACAGCAACAGGTTTGGTTTGGTTTTTTATGAGAGGGCAAGGAGCCCTGGGGGCTCAGGGGTTAAAGCGCTTGGCTGCTAACCAAAAGGTCAGCAGTTCGAACCCCCTAGCCACTCCATGGGAGAAAGAGGTAGCAGTCTGCTTCTGTAAAGATTGCAGCCTTGAAAACACTACGGGGCAGTTCTACTCTGTGCTATACGGTTGCTATGAGTCCAAATCGACTTGATGGCTATGGGTTTTGGGATGAGAGGGCATTACAGAGAAAAAATATTTTATTTTAGGAGGATCAGAGATACTCTTTAAAAAGTGTGTTTTTACTAAGACAAAAGGATGTATAAAAGTTAGCCAGACAACAAGTTAGGAAGAGGGTATTCCATGCACAAGAGAGAAGGAGTGTGACATCTAGGATCTGAAAGAAAGGTAGTGAGTGTCATAAAGGGGAGGGAGAGGGGTATGGCATGTGCTGGAAAGGTAGGAAAGGGCACAGTTACGCATAGATTTGTAAGTCCTGTTGAGGATTTGTATTTCATCAGACTCATGGCAACCCCATGTGTGTCAGAGCAGAACTGTGCTCCACAGGGTTTTCAATGGCTGGTTTTTCAGAAGTATATTGCCAGGACTTTCTTCTGAGGCACCTCTGGGTGGACTTGAACCTCCAACCTTTCAGCACAACCCTAATCCTGAACATTCACTTTCCTGGTTAACATCATTCATCTCCAGATAAATGCTTCTCTACACCCTACATCCTCAAACAAAAAGCGACCACATCTGGATGCCATAAAGTTTTGTGGGTGGTACTCACCAGCAACATAAGAGACAGATACTGTTTCAGAGTATATGGAGGATTTGAGCAACAGAAGCACTTAAGAGACAGAAGACAAATTAACTTCACAAATCCTTTCCACTTGGCATAATGCCATAGATTCTTACATAACAACGTATTATTTCCCAATTGTGCCAAGTGTCCATTTTCATGTTTTAATTCATGGTCCTGGAGGTACTCACTGTGTTAAAGTAATTTGATTTAATTTAGACAAGATATGAGATACACTGGAAGAGTTAAGGGAAATGCTAGAAGAGCCTTAAATATAAGTAAATTGTGGTCTTCTGCAGAAAATGAAATTACTTTTGCATTGCACTGTCCACAGTTATTTGGTATGAACTATTGCTTACAAAAGAAAACCAAACAGATTTAAGTTTGTGTATTTCATTTTTTAAAGGATTAGATTTTTTTGAATTCTTAAGAACATTTTTTTCTTAAAGTAAAAGAAACTACATGTAAAATATGCAACAAAAGAAAGATACGAGAAAATTCAAACAATAAAACAAAGACGTTTCCATGACTATGAAGAAGATTCATGTACAAAGTTTCCCCAAACTAATTTCTATAGAGACTTTTATTTTTTAGCACAAGGTATGTATATTAAGCAGAGTTAAGCAAAGAATATTCACAGATCCTAGAGAAAGATAATATAGACAAGTTTATTATTTATCTCTTGATTGAGAAAGATTTTGACTCTTGTTTTTTGTTTTTAATTTTTTTTTATTGTGCTTTAGATGAAGGTTTACAGAACAAATAGTTTCTCGTTAAACAGTGAGTATACATATTGTTTTATGACATTGGTTAACAACCCCATGACATGTCAACCCTCTCCCTTCTCGACCTTGGAGGACTTTTTTGTTTTGGTGAAAATATACATAGGCAAAGATACACCATTTCAAAAGTTTCTACAAATACAATTCAGTGACATTGATTACATTCTTCCAGTTGTGCTGCTATTCTCACCATCCTTCTCCAAATTACTCCATCACCATTATCTTCAACTCACTGCCCCCTAGGCTTCCCATCAAACCCCTTGAGTTGCTGTTGTCAATTTGATTTCACATAGATAATTTTTTTTTTTTGTACCTTAGATGGTTTATAGAATAAATAGTTTCTCATTAAACAGTTAGTACACATATTGCCCTATGACAATGGTTAAAAACCCCACGACATGTCAACACTGTCCCTTCTCAACCTTGGGTTCCCTATAACCAGCTTTCTTGTCCCCTCCTGCCTTCTAGTCCTTTTCCCTGGACTGCTGTGCCTCATTAGTCCCATTTTGTTTTATGGGGCTGTCCAACCCCTGGCTGAAGGGTGAAACTCAGGAGTGACTTCACCACTGAGCTAAAGGGTGTCCGGGGGCCATACTCTCAGCTTTCTCCAGTCTGTCCGGCCAATAAATCTGGTCTTTTTTGTGAGTTAGAATTTTGTTCTACTTCCTTCTTCAGCTCTGACCAGGACCCTCTGTTGTGATCCCAGTCAGAGTAGTCAGTGGTGGTAGCCAGGCACCATCTGGCTGTACTGGACTCAGTCTGGTACAGTCTGTGGTAGCTGTGGTCCATTAGTCCTTTGGACTAATCTTTTCCTTGTATCCTGTTTATAGAGAGATTTTTAGTCATTGTCTTAGGCTGGGTTGTCTAGAGAACCAAAACCAGTGAAGTGTATATATATATAGAGAGAGATTTATCTCAAAGAAATGGCTTATGTGGTTGTAGAGGCTGGTAAGTCCCAAGTCCATGGGTCAGGCATCAGGCTGGAGTCTTCTCCTGACTCACATAGCTGCAGGGGCTGACGGACTCAAGATCAGCAGGTCAGACGGCAGGCTGCTGGTTTACAGGCTACTGAGGCTGACGAATCCCAAGATTGGAAGGCAATACCGCAGGCCACTGGCTCAAGTCCCAAGAACTGAATGTCAGATGATGACAAGCCAGTTGCAGGATCCAGGGCAAACAAGCAAGATTTGTCAGAACATCCATATACATATTGGACGCAGGCCACACCCCCAAGGAAACTCCCTTTACAACTGATTGGCTGATCACATCAGGTCACATCATGGGGGATAATACATCATTACGTAACTGCCAAATTCCATCAATATATAACTGCCAAACTACATTATTACATAACTGCCAAACTACTGAGAACCATGGTCCAGTCAAGTTGACATACAACCTAAACCATCACAGTCATTATAGATCAGGATATAATCTGGAAAAGTTTTTTAACAAACTGAATAACATGCTGCTGTTTTATTTTCTTTATTATATCCCAGGATTGAAGAATTTGAAAGAAAAATACTTAGAAATATTATATGGCTTTAGCTATTGCTTTAGGGACACTGAGACTCATGATATGATAGCAATTTATATAACAAAATTAAAATGCTTTGTACTGTTTTCTGTGATAATAATAACTGATCATATATGAACCAAATTCATAAAAATGTTTTAACATATTTTAAATCCATGATTCATTTCTGATCTAAGTATTGCTTTAAGAATTTAATTGACAATTCCAGTTGCTACTACCTTAGCAAAACATAGTTTCTCAACTTTGAAATTAATGAACACCAATCTACAAATCACAGTGTCTCAGGAAAGGTTGTCTAGTCTGTCATTACTCTCAATAGAACACAATTACGTGAAAATCTTGATCACAGCAACATAATTAGTAATTTACTTAAATGAAGGCAAGAAAATTGACATTTATGGAGTAAATATAATTTATAAATTATGTATGACTTTATTTTATTACTTATGTGAATATTGCCAGGCCATTGAAAGAGCACCCAAACACACACAATAATAGTTAAACTCAGTCTTCTTTGATATTTTACCATAACTTCACACCTATTATTTTGTTATCATAAAAAGGTATATTTGTCAAGGTAGAAGGATAGGAAACGTTTTATTTAACAGTTTGTTAGCTGAATATATAACGTTTAAATATTTGGACATACAGTTGTGTCTCCATTTGCACTCTTCCTGCAAATTTTAAAAGTGGACCTGGGGAGGAGGCCAGGATGTAAGAAGCCAGAGGACTGGAAGGGCCATCCACGTGGATGGTGAAGTTTCCCTCATGAGAATGATGGCAGAAGTAGGGTGGAGAGAAAGGTAATCCAGAAATGAAAATGATGGGGGTAGTGAGCTCACAAGAGGGAAAGGGAAGAATGGAATGGAAGCAGCTTTGGGAACAAGGAGAACACAACCACCACTTCCCTACTCTGAGGAATATATGTTGTTATGTTCTTAGGTGCTGACAAGTCGGTTCCAACTCACAGCAACCCTATGTACAAAAGAACGAAATACTGCCCGGTGCTGCACCATCCTCACAATCGTTGTCATGCTTGAGCCCATTGTTGCAGCCATTGTGTCAATCCATCTCATTGAGGGTCTTCCTCTTTTTTGATGACCCTCTATAGGGTCATACAGGAATATATAGGGTATGAGAAAAAAGTTTCCCCCTGAAAGGTGATAGGGGAAGCAGTGCTCAGGGGACAGCTAAGTTCAGGGTCAGGCAAGGACCTGGAGGGAATGTTTGAAGAAAAATATATAGAAGGATGTACTGATTGTGGAGCAGGAATTCTAGAAGGCACAGTGAAAGGGGTTGTGCGGGAAGAGAAGGGTAAGGATTCTATCAGGAGAGGATTACAAAGAAGTTCGGAGGTGAGAATTCAGAAATTATGAGTAATTGTTTGCATTTTTGGTGATGAAACCACGTGGAGAGGTATGGTGCAACCCATCCTGATGGAGTCTTAGAGGAAGGGATCACCTGGGCCTAACATGGTTCGACTGTGGCCTGGGAGACTTTCACTACTTCACCAGACTGGGGGTGCTCTAGAGAACTTAACTAGCCCAGTTACTACCACCTCAGACCTACGGGCAAAATGAAGTGACTAAATGGAAAATTATATGATGAACTTTCCGTGAGGCCAGGGAAAGTGTCAAAGTGCTTTACAATCAAACCTAATTGAAAACAACAGCTCTTTAATCTAAATTTACAACATAATCGGCCTTCTGATTACCTAATTATAATTAAATTAGATTGGCAGTGTATTTCATATATGCTAATTGAAAGCACTAAAAGAAAAAGCTGCATTTAATAACCGCTGTGTTTGCTCGCTCCCTGTCAGAGCCAAATAGGAAAGAAAGCTCCCTGGGCTGTAAGCTTGGAGACCTAGGTTCTAGTCCCACTTCTGCTCAAAATGGCTATGTGGCTGTAGGTGGGTCACTTAGCCCTTCTGAGTCTGTCTCTGTTTTATCTGTAAGATTCCAACTAAAGGGGTTATTTTAGGGAAAGTACTTGGAGTTACACAAATTGTCATCATTTGATTAATTTTGCCTGTTCTTGAACATCATGTAAATGAATTCATACGGTATGTACTTTTTTGTGTCTGGTTAGAAGTCTGCTACGTTTTTATAGGGCATTTTATTGCTAAAGAAATAACAAGATTGCACAGGCAGGAAGTTGGCTTGTGAAAGCTGTACAGCCTCTAAGCTGTAAGCCACTCCAGAGGGTGGAGTCAAATCATAAAGAGTAACGGAAGGGAGCTCCTCCCAGAAATCAGAATGAGGTCTCCTGGAGGTGCTTCCCCCACCCATGGTCACACCTGCCCGAAGTCTAGCTGGCAGGCTCTCACAATCGCCAGGAGCCAGTGGCGCCTCTGTGTCTTCCATTCTTCCCTTTTCTGAATACATGTGTGTGCTGTAAATATGCTGCTTCTGCTCTACCTTTGTCAATTTGGGGCGGGGGGGGGGCAGGAGAAACAGGTCACTTGTACTTTTAGTTTATAAGTCACCAAAGCAAAAGAAGCCACCTCCAGACTTGAGAGAGAGGCCTGCACATCACCTGGAAGTCCCCCGCTTTGAGCTGGACTCAATGACCTGAAAGGTCATTGGGTTATCTCCTTGGGAGGAGGGAGGCAAAGAAAGGTGTACACAGATATTTAGCTGGTCCACAAAGATACATGACTCCTTTCTGGAGTGTAGAATTGTCACTAGGAGGTGGCTGCCCAGCCAGGGACTACATTTCCCGGTCCCTTAAAAATTTTTTTTTAATTGAGATAAAATTTACATAACACAAAACTCGCCGTGTTCAAGTGAACAATTCGGCGGCATATAGTGCACTCACAACGTCACGCAACCATCTCCTGTATCAAGTTCAAAAACATTGTCATCACCCCAGAAGAAAACCCCGTGCCCGTGGCAGCCACTCCCCATTCTCCTTTGCCACCTGTCCCTGGCAACCACCCATCTTTCTGCCTCTATGAATTTACCTATTCTGGATATTTTATATAAGTGGAATCATACGATATGTGACCTTTTGTGTCTGGCTTCCTTCACTTAGCACATTGTTTTTGAGGTCCAACCACATTGTAGCAAGTATCAGTACTTTATTCCTTTCTACGGCTAAATACTGTTCCATTGTATGGGTACAGCACATTCTCTTTATCCATTCGTCCGTTGATGGACATCTGGGTTGTTTCCACCTTTTGGATATTGTGAACAGTGCTGCTACGAGCATGCGTGTACAAGTATTCCTTTGAGTCCCTGTTTTCAATTCTTTGGGGTGTATACCTAGGAGTGGTATTGCTGGGTCATATGGTAATTCTGGAGCCCTGGTGGCACAGTGATCAAAGCATTTGGCTGCTAACCAAAAGGTCTGCGGTTCAAACCCACCAGCCCTTCTGCAGGTGAAAGATGTGACAGTCTACTTCCATAAAGATTATAGCCTTGGAAACCCTACTGGGCAGTTCTACTCTGTACTATAGGGTCACTATGAGGGCAGTTAGTTTTTTTATGGTAATTCTATGCTTCACTTTTTGAGGAACCACTAAACTGTTTTCCCAATATCAGCCCCCTTGCAATCTAGTGGGATCATGTGACTGACGACTCATTCTTTCCACTGGCAAGTGAATGGAAATGATCTTTGTCACTTCTGGGCAGGAGGGCTTCCCCAGAGTCTCTTTCCATCTGTGGCAGAGTGCAGAGCACTCCAAGAATCTGCAGGAGGGAGGAGCCATGAGATGGAGGGGTCCTGGGCCGTAGATGAAGGAACCACACACATGATTCTGGTGGATTTCAAAGCTTTCAGATCCCTTTACTTGTTAACTCAGTCCAGCCTAGTTTAGCACTCCAATCTCTTTCTGATTCCAAGGTGGTGGTTGTTAATTGCCATGGAGTCGATTCCGTCTCATGGCAATCCCATGTGTGCCGAGTAGAACTGCTCCATAAGGTTTTCACGGCTGTGACCTTTTGGAAGCAGATCACCAGGCCTTACTTCCAAGGCATCTCTGGGTGTGTCTGAACTACCAACAACACTTTACTTACTTACTTGCGCCACTCAGGGACTCCTGGTTCCAAGGTAACCCACCCCCATCACAGTTGAGCTTGTGGTCCAGGCACTTGAAGTGGAGACAGGCAGCCAGACTTCTCCCTCTTCTTCTTCCTCTTTCCCTCATCTGGGAGTGGAAGGGAGCTTGGTCTGCCTCTGGGCCACCTTCTTCAGCTTCTCAGGAATTGGGGACTGGGAGTCAGAAATTGGGAAACAGACAGAGGTCTCCTGGTAGAGCTGGGCACTCTGCAGTCCTCTCTGGGTTGCTAGGTGCTGCTTGTCTGTTAACCCCTAGGTTAACCCTTCTAGGTACTGGTGCCTTGATTCACCTGGATCCCAAAGGGGCCCTCCTTTGCCCAGTCCCCTGATGTGAGCCCTCTGGTTGCACTCCACAACCCACCTCACTCGCCCACCAGCAGTACATCCACAGCCTTGGGCTTCTGGGTCCTTTTGCCCCAAGGCAGCTACCTCCCGCCATGTCTCCTGAGAAGCTCACACACGTGGGTGTGCAGGGCCACACTTGAGTGGACAGGTGCCTGCAGCCCTGCTCTCTACCCTGCCATTTCTCTCCAGCCCTCTTCTCCCTGGCTTGTCCATAGCCCTAGCACTATCTGATCGAGGATAGGGTGCCAGGCGCATCCTCCTACAAGTACCCCTAGTCCCTACTAGAGACTCTTTTCCAGCCTTCCCCTTTCGCTGGGAGGGAGGGAACACAAAGAAGCAGCTTCCCACCTGCACCTTCGGGAGGAGAGGAAATTTCCCCTCACTGCCCTCCCCACAAGAGCCAGGACAGGGTGACTCCCTGTCCTCATTGCCTTGGGCCCAGAGCCTATCAAACAACCAAGCACTTCTTGATCTTCTGATCAAACCTTCCAGGCTTAGAAGCTCTGGCAAGCACAATAAACCTGGAGACTTGTGAAAACCAGGCTCTTAGCACAGTGCTAGGACTAAAATGATTGGTTCCTCTCTCTCCTCTTCCCTTCTTCAATTCTTCTAGTGGCTGAAGGAATATAAACTGAATTGACTGCATATGACTTCCAAGAAGTGGTCCTTAAAGAAAGCGGCAAGATCTTCCCTTCTTGATGGCTAGAGGGTGGATACAATGGCTGGAGCTGCAGCAGCTATGTTGGGCTATAAAGTAGATGCTACTTGATAAATGTGGCAGAGCAACAGAGTAGAAGGAGTCTGGGTTCCTGATCATCACTAAACTGCCTTTCCAGCCCTGGGCTGCCTGCCTGTGATTTATTTATGTGAGGGAGAAGCATACTTTAGCTTGTTAAACCATTCTTCAAATTTTCTGCCTCTCACAGCCAAATGTCATCCTAATAGTCTGGCTCTGATCTTGAGGCCTGATCTTTCTTTGCTTAAATTATTTTCTTAAGACAGTTAGGATTGAGGTAATTAGAAAGGAAATGAATCACAATGCGAATAGAATACTGAACAATATTCTTTAAACCTGTCTACACAGCTTAAAGCCTCTCTCCACCACAGGTGCTCATGCTTTACAGAAAGCTCACAGGTTAGAACTTGGTCTCTTAAGATTCACTAGCTGTGTAACCTTGGGCAAGTTACCTCATGTCGTAGTCTTCCAGTGCTGCTGTAACAGAAATACCACACATGGATGGCTTTGACAAACAGAAATTTATTCTCTCATAGTCTAGGAGGCTAAAAGTCCAAATTCAGGGTGCCATCTCCAGGGGAAGGCTTTCTCTCCCTATCGGCTCTGAGGGAACATCCTTGTCATCAATCTTGCCCTGGTCTAGGAGCTTCTAAGCACAGGGAACCCTGGGTTCTTCATTCTTGGTGGTAGGAGGTCCCTCTCCCCTCTGCTCACTTCCCTCTTTTATATCTCAAAAGAGTTTGACTCAAGACGCAACCTAATCCTGTAGGTTGCATCCTGCCTCATTAACATAACTGCCTCTGATCCTGCCTCATTAACATCATAGAGGTTAGCATTTACAACACATAGGATAAAAACATCATATCACAAAATGGAGGACAACCATAGACTACTGGGAATCATGGCCTAGCCAAGTTGACACATTTTGGGGGGACACAATTCACTCCATGACACCCCACCTCCCTTAGCTTTGTTTCATTAAGTAAGAATAGTAATGCCTGCCTTGCAGAGTTCATGTAACAAATTTTTATCATACATCCACTATCTGCATGACATTGTGCTGGAGATACCATGGAACAAAAGACAAACTAGGCCTCAACCTTCACAGGGCTTAAAGTCCAGTGGTGGAGAGGTGATAAAGAGCAAATAACTAAAATAATCATATAAACGGAAGGCTGTAACAGAGAACAACCGAGTATGGGAGTGCCAAGAACTTGGGACTCATCCCCTCTAAGGGCTAAAGAATGGCCTTGTGTAAAGCTCTGAGCATGCTGGCTGGTTAATGCCATAGCTCTGGCCCAGAAGCCATCAAGCCAGCTCCCCGCAGAGAGGCCCACCATTATACAAAGTCCAAGTGGCCCCACCTTGCTGCTCATGCACAGCCCCAACCAGGGTCATCCAACCTGTGTTTTTTTTCTATCCGTCTGAGGATGGACAGAGGGCAGAATGGACAGACAGAAGGCCTCACAGACTGCTAGCAGAGAAAGCTACTGGCTGCAGAGACCCTGCCTTGGCACAGGCCCTGCAGGAGCTGGCCTTGTTCCTTTGCCTAATGGGCACCACCTGGGTTCCAGAGCGTGCAACTGGCATCAATTAGTTCTCATTGAGCCCAAGCTGGAGCAGCACCCTGGCTCCCTCCCAGGTAGTGGCGTCGGGAAAGCAGCAAGCTCCTGGGCTCTGTGTTCTAACCACCTCAATGGGTGACCTTTTCCTGAACAGCTGGGGCCCATCAGGCCCCCAGCTGCCACGAGCACGGGAAGCCTGGCTCTCAGAGCTAAGTGATCAGACCTTGGCCATGACTGTGTATATGGAGAAGCCTGGTGTGGGCATTGAGGACAACTTAAGCAACAGAGAAACTCTGAGAATTCTAACTTTATGTAGAATTTCAGTCAGTACAGAAGGATAAACTGTCTACAATTGGTGGTATTGCATAGTACCAAGCACTATTACAGAGGCAGGCAGTGTGGGAGGGAGCAAATCCCTACTTATTTGGGCAAGTTACTTAACCTCCCTAAGCCTTGGCTGCCCCATTTTAAAATGGGCATGATAATAATAGTACCTACCTCATACAGAGAAGAAGAAGGAAACTAATTAATGAAACGTACTTAAAGTGTTCAATATATGTCTGCCGTGATTCATCTTCATTCACTCATTCAACAAACGTTTTTGTGTCAGGCTCTGTTCTAGGCTCTGGAAATGCAAAGACAAATAACAAAGCTGCAAGGACCGTTGACAGTCATCTGTTGTGGTGACCATTCACTTAAGCTGGGGGAAAGACCTCATGCTCCACTTACTCCACTGTATTAATTAGCGTTTCCTTTGTAAGAAACCACGCCAAAACTTCATGGCTTCAAGCAATAAACATTTCTTATTTCTCACGGTTTTGTAGGTGATCTGGGCAGTTCTGGTCTGGCCAGCGTGGCTGGAGCTGGGTGGTCTAGCATGGCCTGCTGAGTCTGGGGCCTCAGGCGGGATGTCTGCAGCCTCTCTCCCCATGGTCTCTCAACCTCCAGGAGGCAACCTGGGCTTGCTCCCTGGGTCCAGACGGTTCCCCACAGTAAAGACAGAAGACAAGCTCCAACTCTCCAGTGCTTTGCAAGCTTCTGCTTGCAACACATTTGCTATCGTTCCTTGGCCAAAGCAAGTCACAAGGCCAAGCTCAGAGTCCTATAGTCCATATGGGAGGGGATCACCCAACGGCATGGATCTAGGGAAGCAAGAACAAACTGGGGGCATCGCTGCAACAATCAGTCATACTAACCCACTCCCAATTTCCAGAGGAAAAATAATTGATAATAAAGACTTCGAGAGAGAACAAATGGGGACCACTTACTTATTGTCACAGCAGCGGCAAATGTCAGGGCGGCGGAGACAATAACCAATGCCACAACTCTTACAGAGAAGTGGGGCCAGGAGGGTCACTCCGAGGAGTTGAACCCCGGCTTCAGTCCCAGGAGTTTATTTTATAGTCAATACAGCAAGCAGTGAAGCAAATAACAGAACAATGGACTTTGGGTGAGTAACAATAAGTTTCGGGAATTCAGGTAAACAAGCCAATCAGTAACAGGACAATAGGTTTGGGAAAACAAGTCGTGCCTAATCTCTTTCTTATCGCTGACAAGTCTCCAACATGTCATATATAGCATAGAGGCCTGTGGGGGCTGCAGTTGTCAATAGTGCAGCCATGTTTAAATGGCATATATCCCAACTTATGTACTTCAGTGGTCCCCAAATGTTTTTAATAAAATATTCCTTAAATATTTTTATTTTGCATCTTCAGAATATACATATTCATGTGTCAATTATATACTTTTTGTTGTCATCTGCCATCAGGTTGACTCTAACTCATAGCGACTCCATGTACTACACAGCAAAACATTGCCCGCTCCTACGCCATCTTCACGATCACTGGTATATTTGAGTCCATTGTTCCGGCTATTACATTATATACATGTTCCATTAAATAGAAAACTTTAATAGATGAGATAAAGATGAAATGTAGACTACATTAAATGTCTTGTTAATTCTGGTGGCTTTTACTATTATTATATAATACCCCAAGGCACAATATACACAAAGGGTAAGTTTTATTGTTGATGACAGTGGATATAAATACATCTTTCAAGGAACTTTCCTGATGATTTTAATTTAGCAGGTGGTGGGTGTCTGGCTTCTTGTCAGATCTCATTTTTACCTTGTAATGTGGCTAATAAAGAGTTACCCCTAGTAATGTCAGCTCTGCCGATTTCTTGTTGTTTACTGGGAATATTACTATTGGTATTATCTTTAATCCACAGTCTCTCTACAACAATCTACTAAAGCCATTTTTCCATTTTGTAAGGATTAGTTTAGTTAAAACTAGATCATGCCATTCATAAATCCACTTACCTGGGTGCATGTAAACTGTAATACCTTGAATTCCCGAGAGTGGATGCATAGAGGCGTTGGCCACAGCACTCCCACCGTGGGCGGCACAGGACCCTCCCACATACCTACTGAGCGAAGTGACTAGTGCCAATCTGAACCCTAAAAAATTAGTAAAGCATAATTACTTTCTATGGGACCATGAGGACAGCTGACAAGAAGACAAGCCTCTGAGGAGCACAGATTGGGAAGAGCCTGGATCCAAGATGGCACTGAATAGTCACCTAGTTAGCCAGCCCTGGAACTGCCCTATCTCAGAGCTACTGGTTACATGTCCTCATTGGTTAGCCCACCTTTCCTTGCAGTTTTTGTTCCTTACAACTCAAATCCTCCTAACTGATTCAGATGCTTCCTCAGACGAGGAAAGTCCAAGTTAGAGAGAAAGATATGTTGATTTATTTTTCTTTCTCATGTTTTTATCCAAGTAATTCATCTCTGGGAAATGAATAGCAGTGATGGTTGCATAAACATGGTGAATGTAATTAATTTCACTTAGTAGTTAAAAATGGTTAAACTGGAAAATATTTTGTTATATATATTTTACCACAATAATAAAAAAAAAGATCATTAGATTTAATCTAAAACTTGCTGATAAATGGGTAACTTGACTACCCCCACCAGCTCAGCAGAAACGAGCTCATGTCAAATGATCATTAATTTTTTTAAACCAAACCTCCCACCACTCTCTGGACTTGCCAAACCTTCTCATGCCTCTTTTCTTTCTCTCCTGGAACATCTCTCCTCCTCACTTCCTAACAAAGTCATCATCCCATTGCCAGCAACTCAAGGTTCAAATGTCAATTCCTCTCCAAAGCCTTCCCTCACCCCTCAGGCAGCGCTGCTCGGAGCACTGGCTGAAGTCCAAAAAATCCCAAACCAAATCCGTTGCCATGGTGTTGATTCTGACTCACAGTGACCCTATAGGACAGAGCAGAACTGCCCCACAGGGTTTCCAAGGAGCGGCTGGTGGATTCGAACTGCCGACCTTTCAGTTAGCAGCTGAGCTCTTAATCACTGAGCCACCAGGGGTCTGGCTGAAGTCCAGTCACCCTAATTTTGGATCCAACTCTGTCTCTAGTTAGCTAGGTGACCTCAGCCCAGGAGTCCCACTTTTCTGAGCCCAGCCTCAGTCTCCTCTCCTGTAAAATGCAGATAATTGCCCTGCCCTGGCACAGAGTAAAGGCTAGAACATGCTGCCTGTTGCTATTGGTCACGTTCCCCCCGAAGCATAAAGCTTTATAGCCAGAAGGGACTTCAGAGCCACTCTTACCAAACTTCAAAGTGCAAACCAATAGCCTGGGGTCAAAACACAGGTTCTGAGTCAGTAGTTCTGGGGCAGCACCTGAGATTTTAACCACTGAGACAGCTGGTCTCAGGAAGGTGATGCTGAGTCTCAATTGACTCAGTGGCAGCGGGTTTGAGTTCCTCCTTGTTTTCCAGAAGAGGAGGCTGAAGCTGAGAGGAGATGTATGTATTTACACAAGGAGATCCAGAAAGCTGTTGAGAAAGGCCACACAGAACACAGGCCCCCAGCAGGGCAGAGAGATTCACTTTTCAAAGCTATTGCTGATCAGGAACACCCAAGTGAGGATTAATTTCTTTATCCTGAATTCACTCCCTCACCCCCACGCCAACGCTCCATTTCCTGAACATGCTCAGCTTTATTCCCGAATGAGATGGGAGGGAGAGAGGGTGAGACAATTTCAAAAACAAAATCATTAAGCTAAGATGGGTAGTGTTTTATTGGGGGAGAAGAGGAAGTGCATTAGCTCAGGGCTTCAGAGGGAGCAGTTGTAAGTTTTAATATCCTAAAAAAAAAAAAAAAAAAAGTCAAGGTTTTCAGGAAACTGGGGAAAGTGGCGGGAATAGTAATTGCTTTTCCAACATGAGACAATTACCAGGTTTCCAACATTAGGGAAGTAAACGCAACTCACTCCTCTTTGGGGAGCTGTCCTGGCTGATGCGGCTGCACTGTGCAGCCAACTCCACTTTTCCCAAGTGTAGCCCAGAGTTATTCTTTAACCAAGAGGCTGTATCCATCACATTCCACCAGCTTCGGCACCGCCCATGAGCCTCTCCCATTTATCACTCTGTGGAATCTATTTCCTCTTTCCATACCTGACCCTTTCTCCCATTTGACTCAGCCTGAAGCTCAGCCCATGCTCCTAGGCGCTGCTAGAAAGGAAGCAACTAAAGAAAACACATAGCCCCTCTCTTCAAGGAAAGTGCTAGAATCCAGCAGCCCCTGAAAGCAATCCTTTGGAGAAGACATGACTGAATCCTAATTAGGGTCTGATACTTAACAACCTTCCATGATCCACCAGCCCTGTTTGCGTCAGCAAAGGTTTTCCCACAAGCCTCTGGAAGGGGAAAAAAAGGGAAGCAAATCGGTCTGCCAGGTGTCACTTCTGCCCCAAAGGCTGTAGGAGTCCAGAGGTGCAAGTACCTGCAGAACACATATCAGTTTTTCTGTATTATAACAACAAGTGTTCCAGCAAATCTTTTCATTTTTCGTCAGAGCTAAGCCAGCAAACTCCCACAGGTCTCTGTGCTGTTTGGTGGAAGTAAAGAGACAAAAAAGGAGGCCTACCTGCGCAATGTTTAAGTGCTGGGCTGCTACCTGAAAGGTCGGCAGTTAGAACCCACCAGCCGCCGTGCAAGAGGAAAGGCTTGGTGATCTGCTCCTGTAAAGATTTACAGCCTAGGAAACCTGTGGGGCAGCTCCACTCTGTCCTGGGTGGCTGTGAGTCAGAATTGATGCAATGGCAATGGGTTGGGGTTTAGGTGGTGCAATGGTTAAGCAGTTGGCTGCTAACCTAAAGGTCAGCGGTTTGAACGCAACAACCACTCCTCAGGAGAAAAGACGTGGCAGTCTGCTCCTGTAAAGATTTAACGAAAAAATCAAACCTATTGCCAACTCATAACAGAGTAGAACCGCCCCAAAGGGTTTCCAAGCCTAGAATCTTTACAGAAGTAGACTGCCAAATCTTTGTCCCGTGGAGCAGGTGGTGGTTTCAAACTGCCAACCTTTTGATTAGCAACCAAGCACTTTACCACTACACCACCAGGGCTCCTCATCCATAAAGTTTTGCTGTTGTTAGGTGCCGTCGAGTCGGTTTCGACTCACAGCGACCGTATGCACAACAGAACGAAACACTGCCCAGTCCTGCGCCATCCTCACAATTGTTACTGTGCTTGAGCCCACTGTTGCAGCCACTGTGTCAATCCATCTCACTGAGTGAGGGTCTTTCTCTTTTTCGCTGACCCTCTACGAAGCATAATGTCCTTCTCCAGGGACTGATCCCTCCTGATAACATGTCCAAAGTATGTGAGACGTAGTCTCGCCATCCTTGCTTCTAAGGAGCATTCTGGTTATACTTCTTCCAAGACAGATTTGTTCATTACAGCCTAGGAAAACCTATGGGGCCGTTCTATTTGGTCCTAAAGGGTTGCTATGAGTTGGAATCAACTCAGTGGCACACAACAGCAACAAAAGAGACAAAACAAGGAGCTCTTGCTCTCAGAGTTGACAGTCTAATCATGATGCAGATAACCAGGACATAAGGTGAGGAGAGGTTCCTGCTCTAGAAAGGGCAGGATTGCTAAGACGGGAAATATGAGCCCCGGCCCTGGAGGCAGATCACTGCCCTTTGAGCAATTTGTCACGGTAAGCTTCATGGAACATGATAGGGCATCACGGTCCTGCATTCGCAACTTTCCTAGGAATATTTCAAATATGGGACAAGTCTTCTTACCACGAAGAGTAAATGAAAAGGATACTGTATACAGGCAGCCCTTTGTTTTTATATACATGAAAATGTGTATAAAATTAACTGTCTGGAAGTGGAGCAAAAGACTTACGTAGTATAAGTGGGCGCTCCATCCCAAACAGCACTGTTGTTTACTGTACAAGGGCACCAGGCCAAGGAAGTAAATGGGGACTTAAATCCAGCTATGTACCTGTGTGGAGCTCTGGCGGTGCAGGGGTTAAGAGCTCAGCTGCTAACCAAAAGGTCAGCAGTTTGAATCCACCAGCCGCTCCTTGGAAACCCTTTGGGGCAGTTCTACTCTGTCCTATAGGGTCGCTATGAGTCGGAATCGACTTGACGGCAATGAGTTTGGTCTTTTTATGTACCTGTGCAGGGTTATATTTATAAGGAAGAAGTGCCTTTTTTCTAATGTGCACAAGGCCCTGCTCCTAAAAGAGATTTTTAAAAAAATATCTTAAAATTCCAATCAAGCATTCATAGTATTTTCTTTCATGTTGTTCTTTTCGTTTATCATTGAGTCTATAGTAAACCCATTTAAGCCCAGTGAGCATCCAACTGACATTTGGGGCAATGGTTTCCATCTTTGTTGCAAGTGTAGCCAGCACAGAAGATCTATGCCGCTTACCTCTGATATTATAACCTTTTCTCTTTTTTTCTACTTTCCACTTGTTTTTATAAAACATGATGGGCAAAATGCAATCAAATTTGAAACAGTTGCACTTGTACTGTTCAACAAAGAGAGCAGGTGCCAACAGGAACTGTTGGCTGGCAGGCAGCGCCATCTTGGGGCAGCTCAAGTTATTTTTCCAGTAGTTGGTATATGACAGTCCAAATTTGTTATAGGAAGGCAGATTAGAGTGTCAATGAATAGAACGCTTATCTGACCATCCAGTTGAGGAAAACCTGTAACACTTGATTTGTTGATTTTTCTGGCAGTCCACAGTATATTCAATATTCTTCGCCAACACCACAATTTGAACGCATCCATTCTTCTGTCTTCCTTTTTCCTTGTTCAGCTTTCCCATATATATGAGGCCATTGAAAAGACCATGACTTTGATCAGACGTACCTTAATCAATAAAGTGACGTCTTTGTTTTCTGACACTTTAAAGAGGTCCTTTGCAGCAGATTTTCCCAATGCAATAGGTTCTTTAATTTCTTGAAGGCTGTTTCCAAGAGCATTGATTGTTCATCCAAGTAGAATGAAATTCTTGACAACTAGGCACAAAAGCAAGCTTCAACAACTCTCACTAAAAAGCAAAAACAAACAAAGAAAAGCAGATTTTCTTTTCTTTTAAAAAATTTTTGTTGTTGTTGAGAATATACACGGCAGAACATACACCAATTCAACAATTTTTACATGTACAATTCAGTGACATCAATTACATTCTTCAAGGTGTACAACCATTCTCACCCTCCTTTTCCAAGTTGTTCCTCCTCCATTAACATAAACTCACTATCCTCCATGTTTCCCATCTAATCTTTCGAGTTGCTATTTTCAATGTCATCCCATCTAGATAGATCTTAAAAGAGCACTATGTTCAAGGCTGACATTCTTTACTAACTAAACTATTGTTCGGTTTAAAGAAGTCTTCAGGGGATATTTTTGGTTTAAGGTTTAAAGATTATCTCAGGGCAATTGTCTCAGGGCTTCATCCAGCCTCCATGGCTCCAGAAAGTCTGGAGTCCATGAGAATTTGAGATCCTGTTCTGCATGTTCCCCCTTTTGATCAAGATCCTTCTGTAGAATCAAAAAGCTGATTTTCTGTTTGCCTTTCTGAAGAGGAAGTTGCTATAACTTCTCAGACCCTTCAGACTCAATGCTGGCTCCTCTCTCACTCAGAAATTCCAACCTCATCCCCTGCTGAAAAGTGGCAGTCTATCCAGTCAGCATGAACCACACTGGCTTTTAAATAGCTGGTTCCAGCTAGCATTCTCCTCTCCCTTTTCCAATCCCAAAAGTATTATGGAGATTAATTAGCAAGAAAGCAACCATATTATGAGTCTCTTGAGAGCAAGGCCCATGTCCAGTTCAGCCACTCATTCCATAGATACGTACTGAATGTCTACTATGTGCCAGGCATTCTCCCAGGCAGTGGAGAGCAGTGGTTATGGGCACGGGCTCTGCAGCAAGACTGCCTACGCCCCCGTCTCAGTTCTACCACTTATAGATCACGCGATCAAGTTGGCATTGGGGGCCAGCAAGGAGTGCTCAGGGTGGAAGATGCTGAGGACTCTACAGCACTACCAGGGGCCATTCTGGATTACAGAGAACTCCATGTTCTGAGATTAAGCCACCCACGCCCTTCAGGTTGGAAACAAAGTCCCTTTCATTTAGAGGGACAGAAGCTCCCTCTGCACAGATGCAGTTCTTCTCAGTGGCTCTGCTGCAGCTGGGATGCCCGATTTAGGAAGAGGCCATGGAAGCCAGGCTAGCCTGGGATCTCTGGACAGACTCTCCACAGGCAGCCAAAAGTTGGGGTCATTGCAAGACTGGGGTGCTGAGTCTGCCATCCACTCTGCATGGTTGTCGGTGGTGGAGGAGGCCTGAGGAACGGCAGGACAGCCCATAAGCCCTCTACCACAGACTGATGGTCCTGACAAGGGACAGCTGGCTGGTTTCCAGAAACAAGGGGACAAGGAGAAGGAAGGAGGGCCTGCATTCCACGAGAGGGCCTAAGCTGAGGCACCCCTCCTCCCTGGGGACCCCACACTGGCCCTCACCTGACTGCAACTGCTCATTTGCCCTTGTCACCTGGGTTGTGCCTCTGCATCACACACCTGCCCGGGTGACAGCAGTCATCCATCTTCCTGTTCAGGCAGCCTGTGGTCATTAGGAGAAATTAACCTGGCAGACTCGAGATTGGCAGCCACAGCTGCAGGCTGAGTGCAGTGTGGCCAGCACTGTGGGCAACAAGCGCTGTGGGTTTGGGAACAATGACCACCACACACAGCAGCAGATGACACAGAGCCACTGAGAGTGCCAACGACTGGCCTCCTCACCTCTCTGGGACTCTTCTATGGCCGCCTCTCAGCCTGGGTGGGTGGGGTCACAGTGTATGACTACATGCCAGGCCAGACCGACAGGGACGGGCACCCGCGTAGGTGATCAAGGGTCTCAAACGCCAGAGAGCAGGGTGGCCTCCTCTGCAGCTCATTCTGTACTACGGGCGTGGGGGCCTTTACCTCCCCCTCAGCTCCTCTGCCTGGGCCCTCTCTCAGCAACACCACTTACAAGTCACGCCTATTGGACCCTTCCCTGGGGCCCCTTGGGTCCTGGTCCTGTCAACCAGTATGACAATGGCCCCAATAGGTCCCACTTCTTTCCCTTCTCCTTCCACATTCATTCAGTGGACTGGACAGTGTAATCCAGCAGCCCAACAACATGGTCACTGCCCTATGGAAGGAAGAGAGGAGCTAAAAGGGAGGGAGCAGAGGCAAGAAGCATCCAGGTCGCCCTTAGAAACAGAGGCTGCTGCTTAGAGGAGCCAGAGCAGGAAGAGGCACATTGTAAACACAACCACAAATATAATACAAAAAGGTATTACATGTTGGTTAAATGCTCGAGATCTGGGGTCAGACTGTTGTTGTTGTTAGCTGCCGTCAAGTCGATTCTAACTCACAGCGCCCCCATGTGTTACAGAGGAGAACTGCCCCAGAGGGCTTTCTTGGCTGTAATCTTTACAGGAGCAGATTGCCAGGTCTTTCCCCCACAGAGCCACTGGGTGACTCTGAACCGCCAACCTTTCGGTTAGCAGTCGAGTGCTTAACCATTGCATCACCTACCCAGGTTCAAATAACCTTGGATGATCTTGGGTAAGTTAATTTCCCCAAGTCTCAATTTTCTCATCTGAAAAATAGGGATAATGAAATCTCAAAAGGTTGCAAAGAGAATTAAATGAGACAGCATGTAGATCATGCCTGACATGCAGTAGACACTCTAGAACTAGAACTTATTTTATTGGAAGATAGATACCTACTGCTTTAAATGTAATGCGTACAGGAACACCACCTCCAGGAAGGCTACTGAGCTTCCTTTTAAGCTTGTAGAGTATTTGGGAGGGAAGAGACAGCAGTGGAAAGTACACTGAGGGGAATAAAGATAAGGAACAGGCATGTGTTTTGCACATACCTGGGTCTGGGCCCTGTGCTAAGCCCTCAGTACACTAGTCCTCATTCTATCCTCCCAGCAGCCCAAAGAGGGGGCATTCTCATTGACCCAATGAGACAAAAACCCAACCTCAGCCACTGACCTGTTAGCTGCTTCCTGAGTGTTTCATGGTCACGTAAGACCCAGTGGAAAAAATCGCAGCAAATAGCTCAGGCCCTACATTAGCATTCAGTGATGGCTCAAATGCAAGAATTCACAGAGGAATGGAGGCTGATCAGCATACAGAGTTGCCCTTCTCTTCTAAGGCTTCAAATTGTGAGCACCAGAGCATTGCCCTTTCTGCCTCCAGAGGAGTGGGGTTTCCAGGTAGGAAATAGGAGCATGGACACGTGCCATTGGAGGTGAGGACGGACATGGTGCTCAGACTCGGGTTAGAGACTTGGCATCATTACGGCACAGCCCATTCTCTGCACTGGGTCTCAGGGTAACCAGTGAGGTGGCAGTTCTGGAATGATCTGCTTGGCTCTCCGTAAATGGCTGTTTGCCATGGCAACGGGCACTGCAGAGGCTCAGAGCCTGCTGGGAGGAGAAGCTGCTCTCCGGGGACATTCAAACCCCTTTCCCCTCATGGCATGGGAGCAGGACTTCTCACAGAATGTACTCTGGGAGCTCCCCACTTCCCCTTCTCAGTGCCACCGCCACCCCCCTCGCCCCCCTGCTCCCCCCACCCCCCCGCTCCCCCCACCCCCCCGGCCCCCCCGTCCCCCCTTCTCTCCCTGTTCTCCTTTCTCCGGGAGTCTCAGAGCAGCAGACAGTGGACACGGAGAGGAGAGAAAAGGCAGCAGAGAGTTGGGGCAGACAGCCTGTCTGAGAATGCACAGCCCCCAGGGTTCTCTCTCCGTCCTACCCACACCGGTAGAAATCATGATGCCCAGAAACCACTGTCTATACCCACACCCCTAGTGAAGATTGTTGCTGTTGCTTGCCATAGAGTTGATTTCAACTCAAGGTGACCCCATGACAGAGCAGTACTGCCCCAAAGAAATTGACTTAAGACACACCTTACACTAATACTTCCTCATTAACATAACAAAGACACCCCATTCCCCAACGGGATTAAAACCACAGGTATAGGGGTTAGGATCTACAACACTTATTTTGGGGGGACACAGCTAAATCCATAACACATACCTCAAACCCCTTCCCACATCCCAGCCCCATGCCCTCCACAAAGTGTTTCATTCCCACAGCCACCTTGCTCTGATTCCTGTCTCCACTAAATTCTTGTCTTCTGTTCTGTGTTCTTTGGCTGGTTCCCGTGGCACCCACCCAACCATGAGGCACAGACCCACCATCACCCACCCTGGTCTTAAGTGGACAGCAGATTGCACTGGTAATTGGGGACCACGAAGGGCAGATTGAGCCACTAAATTAGTTTAAAATTAAATCTTGGACATGCTTGTTCTCAAAAAGAACCTCAGCCATGTCACGGGCCTGGGTGCCAGCTCAGCTCCAGCCTTCGCTGTTGTTACTGTCTCCTGGGACTTCAACAGCCCCCCCCCCCCCAATACACACACACTTTATTATATGGGCCCCTCAGCTTTCTCCAGCACTGACCACCTGACAGCCCAGAAAACCATTTTGCACGTTCATCGTGGTGTGTCCCCACAATACACCACCTCCTATGGGCTCCCTCCTTTCTTCTGCCCCACACTCTCGAAAGGCAATAAAAAAACCCATTGCGGTTGAGTCGATTCCCACTCATAGGGACCCTACAGGACAGAGTAGAACTTCCCCATAGGGTTTCCAAGGAGCCACTGGTGAATTCGAACTGCCAACCTTTTGGTTAGGAGGCAAGCTCTTAACCACTACACCACCAGGGCTCCTCCCAAGGCAACATATACACGTATTTCCTCACTGGTACGTATTTCCCCTAGGAAGGCAGACACCAAATAACATTTTATAGAGGATGAACCAATATTGGTACATTATTATTAACTGAAGTCTGTAGTTTACATTAGGATTCCCTCTCCATGTTGTATAGTTCTATGTTGTTGTGTGCCTTCAAGTCGATTCTGATTCATAGCAACCCTATATGACAGAGTAGAACTGACCCAAAGGGTTTCCAAGGCTGTAATCTTTACGGATTGCCAGGTCTTTTCTCCCATGGAGCGGCTGGAGGTTTGAACCTCCAGCCTTCCGGTTAGCACCCAAGCACTTAACCATTGTGACACCAGGGATCCTTCGGGTTTTGACAAGTGCCTAAAGTCATGTGTCCACCATTGACAGTATCATGCAGAATAGTTTTGTTGTTGTTAGGTGCCGTCAGGTCAGTTCCAACTCATAGTGACCCCATGTACAACAGAATGAAATACTGCCTGGTCCTGTGCCATCCTCACAATTGTTGCTAAGAATAGTTCCACTGCTCTAAAAATGTGCTGTGCTCCACCTGTTCATCCTTCCCCTCTCCCCCTGGCAACCACTGATTTTTTTTTTTTAATTGTGGTAAAATAGATACACAAAACATTTGCTATTTCAACTATCTTTATGAACCACTGATCTTTTTACTAATTTTTTAAACAAGTTTTTTAAAAAAATTTTTAACAGTATTTTTCCATTATATGGAGCTGGATCTGCCCTGACCTGGCCCTATTCTATCGTTTGCCTTCACCCACCTAACTCAGCAGCCATTAGGGGTTGGGGGTGGGTCTGGAGGGAAGAGAAGGCCTGGCCCAGTGGAGATTGGCATGGTTGTGAACTTGACCTCTAGCATGGTGCTTGAGCCCTCAGAGCACTAAGAACAGCAGTCACAGCCCTGACCAATTAAGCTGTCTGTGATGGTTAAAGTTATGTGTCAACTTGGCTAGGCCATGATTCTCAGTGGTTTGGCAGATATTATGTAATCATCCTCCATTTTGTGATCTGATGGGAGCAGCCAATCAGCTGAAAGGCCAATCAGTTGAAAGCGAGTTTCCTTGGGGGTGTGGCCTGTAACCAATATATATGGATGTTCTGGCAATGCTCTTTCTGGATCCTGTATCCAACTCGTCGTCCTCTGACCTCCGGTTCTTGGGATGTGAGTCAACAGCCTGCTGCCTGACCTGCCAATTTTGGGTTCGTCAGCCCCTGCAACCATGTGAGCCAGGAAAAGCCTTCAGCCTGATACCTGACCCATGGATTTGGGACTTGCCAGCCTCCACAACTGTGTGAGCCATTTCCTTGAGATAAATTTCTCTCTAGATATTTATATGTATATGCTTCACTGGTTTTGCTCCTCTAGAGAAACCAGCCTAAGATATTTACTACCAAGAGTGGGGTCTAGGGGAACAAAAATCATAAGGATGAGTTTTCTAAATTGGTTCTCAAGTCTGGCTAGTATTAAAGGCACTGATGAATCTGCCTCCACTAGTAAAAAAGACACTGCTAATCATGGCATGGCAATAGAAATAGGCAAAATATCACCACCAATGGATCAAGTGTTTGTGATAAACAAGGCTCTGGGTGACTGCATATTTGATACTCTTCTACAATTTTGTCAGAATTAGAAGTATAGGGAGGCTGGTTTGTTGGTCCTGCTTTTGCTAGGCAAAGTGCTGGAAAAAAGAGATGAGCTCAGGACTGCAGAGTCACAGCTCAAGTTCTGCATAAAAGACCTGAAAGTTGCCACTTGTGCCCTGAAGGAAAGCCTTATTTCTTATGGTAACAGAGCTGATGTTACTTAAAACCAAACCCAGAGTCTCATTGTAAGAGTGGCTAAGTTACGACGCCAACTGAATTCCCAACCTCGAATGGTGTCTGAAGTTAAAGTAAGGGCACTGATTGGGAAGAAGTGAGAACCTGAAACTTGGGATGGGGACATATGGGCAGATAATCAGGAAGCTGAGGACATTGAGCCCCCAAATTCTGTTGAATCACTCCTGCCAAAAGAACCAGCCCTCTTACTCCCATCTGAAGAGATTATCCCATCTTTGTCTGCTAAGCCACCCTTCCCAGTAAAACCATTATTCCTTCCACCCCCAGCTGATGAAGCTAACCCACCTGTGCCTGAAGAGTCTTTCTCTGAGATATCGCCTGGGGCGGCACCTGGGGTATTGTCTGGGGCATCGCCTGAGGCAGATACCTTATAAGACATTGATAAATATCCATAGGACCCACCCCTACAACCCATTTTTGCTTCTAGACCTATAACCAGACTTAAGTCCCGTCAAGCCCAAGGGTAAAGTACAAAGTGTGACCCAGGAGGAGGTACACTACAGTCTAAAAGAACTGCTTGATTTTTCTAATATATACAAACAGACACCTGGGGAATATATTTGGGAATGCCTATGAAGGGTGTGGGATAACGATGCAAGGAACATAAAGTTGGATCAGTCTTGAGTTTAGTGATACAAGCCCACTGAGCACAGATTCTTCATTCAATGTTTCAGCTCATGAGGTTAGAAAAGGATCCAATAGTTTATTTGGCTGGGTCACTGAAGCATGGGTTAAGCAGTGGCCTACACTAAATCAAGATGAAATGTCAGATCTGCCTTGGTTTACTGTAGAAGAAGGTGTCCAAAAGCTTAGGGAAATTGGTATGTCAGAGTGCATTTATCAGATTGGACCCATAGGCCCACCCATGGAGTGCCTAGAGGACACACTGTTTACCACAACAGTGAGGAACAAATTTGTGAAGGGAGCCCCAGCATCCTTGAAGACTGCTGTGATTGCTATTTCATGTAAGTCATATTTGACAGTGGGAACTGCCCTAACTGAATTAAGACACCTAACTACAGTGGGGCTGATTGAACCCCATCATGGTAGGGGCCAAGTAGCAGCACTCAATCAACAAAGACAAGGTGGGCGTGGCTACCGTAAGGGACAGCAGAGTCAAAGTAGTAATCAGAATAGTCTGACTAGTATGGACTTACGGCATTGCTACTTAGTCATGGTGTCCCTAGGTGTGAAACAGATGGGAAATCTACTAAATATTTACTTGATCTGTACAAGAGGAAGCATTCTAGGTCAAGTGAACAGCAGTCTAACTCAAATCACCAGAATAGTCAAGCCCCTCAATCAATTCCCAGACTTGAGCCGGTTTACAGACCCACAACCTTGTGAATGAAGGGGAGGCCAGGTCCCCTTGAGAAAGGATCCCACTGCCAAAAATTTACTGTTAATCTTTATCCCAGCCTTCTCCAAATGGATCTATGGCCTTTATGTGAGTGACTGTTCACTGGGGAAAAGAAAATGATCAGACTTTTCGGGGATTACTAGATACTGGCTCTAAACTGACACTAATTCCAGGAGACCCAAAACATCACCGTGACCCACCAGTCAGAGAGGGTGCAGATGGAGATCAGGTTATTAATGAAGTCTTAGCTCAGGTCTGTCTCACAGTGGGTCCAGTGAGTCCCCAAACCCATCCTGTAGTGACTTCCCCAGTTCCAGAACTCATAATTGGAATTCAGCAACTGGCAGAACACCCACACTGGATCTTGACATATGGAGTAAGGACTATTACGGTAGAAAAGTCCAAGTGGAAGCCATTATAACTGCCCCTACCTAGGAAAATAGTAAACCAAAAGCAATATCACATTCCTGGAGGGATTACAGAGATTACTACCACCATCAAGGACTTGAAAAATGCAGCAGTGGTGATTCCCACCACTTCCCTATTCAACTAGCCTATTTGGCCTGTACAAAAAACAGATGGATCTTGAAGAAGGACAGTGATTATCATAAACTTAACCAGGTGGTGACTCCAATTGCAACTGCTATTCCAGATATGGTTTTACTGATTGAGCAGATTAATTCATGTCCTGGTGCCTGGTATGCAGCTATTGATCTGGCTAGTGTCTTTTTCTCCATACCTGTTTCAAAGGACCACAAAAAGCAGTTGGCCTTCATCTGGCAATGCCAGCAATACACCTCCACTGACCTACCTCAGGGTTATATCAACTCTCCAGCCCTATGTCATAATTTAGTCCACAGGGACGTTAATAGCCTTTCTCTTCCAGAAGACATCACGCTGGTCCATTACATTGATGATATTATACTGATTGGACCTAGTAAGGAAGAAGTATCAGTGACCCTAGACTTAGTGGTAAGACATTTATGTGCTGACCCAAAACCAAACCCATTGCTGTCAAGTTGATTTCAACTCATAGAGACCCTATAGGACAGAGTAGGACTGCCCCATAGGGTTTCCAAGGAGTAGCCAGTGGATTCAAACTGCCAACATTTTGGTTAGTAGCCAAGCTCTTAACCACTACGCCACCAAAGCTAGAGAGTGGAAAATTAACTCAACACAAAGTCAGGTGCCTTCCAAATCAGTGAAATTTCTAGGGGTCCAGTGGTGTGGCACATGTCAAGATATTCCTTCTAAAGCAAAGGATAAGTTTTTGCATCTGGCCCCTCCCACAACTAAAAAGGAGGCACAAGACCTGGTGGGCCTGCTTGGATTTTGGAGGCAATGTATCTCTCATTTGGGTGCATTACTCTGGCCTATTTATCAAATGACTCCAAAAGCTCTAGATTTGAGTGTGGCCCAGAACAAGAGAAGGCTCTACAAATGGTTCAGGCTGCCATGCAAGCTGCTCTGCCACTTAGACCATATAATCAAGCTGATCCAATGGTTTCTGAAATGTCAGTGGCAGACAGAGTTGCTGTTTAGAGTCTTTGACAGGTCCCTACTGGTGAATCACAGTGCAGACCCTTAGGATTTTGGAGCAAAGCCCTGTCACCCTCTGCAGATAACTACTCTCCTTTTGAGAAACAGCTTTTGGCTTGTTACTGGGCCCTAGTAGAGACTGAATGCTGATTAACCATAGGCCACCAAGTCACCACGCAGCCTGAGCTACCCATCATGAACTGGGTGTTGTCTGACTTACAGAGTCATGAAGTTGGATGTGCACGGCAGCACTCCATCATTAAATGGAAGTGGCATATATGAGACCAGGATCAAGCAGGACCTGAAGGCACAGGTAAGTTACATGAGAAAGTGGCCCAAATGCCCATGGTCTCCACTCCTGTCACATTACCTTCCCTCTCCCAGTCTGCACCTATGGCCTCATGGGGTGTTCCTTATGATCATCTGACTGAATAAAACTTGTGCCGGATTTACAGATGGTTCTTCATGACATGTAGGCACCACTCTAAAGTGGACAGCAGCAGCACTACAGCCCCTTTCTGAGACCTCTCTGAAGGACAGTGGTAAAAGAAAATCTTCCCAATGGGCAGAACTTCGAGCAGTGCACCTGGTTGTTCACTTTGCTTGGAAGGAGAAAAGGCCAGATGTGCAATTGTATACTGATTTATGGGCTGTGGCCAATGGTTTGGCTGAATGGTCAGGGACTTGGAAGGTGCATGATTCGAAAATTGGTGACAAGGAGGTATGAGGAAGAAGCTTGTGGACAGACCTCTCTGAATGGACCAAAGAAGTGAAGATATTTGTGCTTCATGCAAACACTCACCACAGTGTGACCTTTGCAGAGAAGGATTTTGACAATCAAGTGTATAGGATGATACATTCTGTGGAAACCAGTCATCCTCTTTCCCTAGCCACTCCTGTCATTGCCCAATGGGCTCATGAACAAAGTGGTCATGGTGGCAGGGATGGAGGTAATGTATGGGCTCAGCAACATGGACATCTACTCACCAAAACTGACTTGGGTACAGCCACTGCTGAGTGCCTAATCTGCCAGCAGAAGAGACCACCGCTGAGTTCCCAGTATGGAACCATTCTTAGGGGTGATCATCCAGCACTCTAATGGTGGGTTGATTACATTGGACTGTGTCCATTATGGAAAGGGAAGTGTTTTGTTCTTATTGGGACAAACACTTACTCTTGATATGGATTTGCCTTCCCTGTATGCAATGCTTCTGCCAAAACTACTACCCGTGGACTTACAGAATGCCTAATCTACCTTCATGGTATCCCACACCGCATCGCCTCGGATCAAGGGACTCACTTCACAGCAAGTGAAGTGCAGCAATGGGCCATGCTTATGGAATTCACTTGTCCTATCATGTTCCCCATCAGCTTGCTTGATAAAACAATGGAAGGGCCTTCTAAAGACACAATTGCAGTGCCAGCTAGGTGGCAATACCTTGCAGGGTTGGAGCAATGTTCTCCAGAAGGCTATATATGTTCTAAACCAACATCCAATATATGGTGTTGTTTCTCCCATAGCCAGGATTCATGGGTCCCGGAATCAGGGTTGGAATGGGAGTGACACCACTTAGTATTTATTACCCCTAGTAACCCACTCACAAAATTTTTGCTTCCAGTCCCCACGACCCTGTGCTCTGTGGATCTAGAGGTCTTGGTTCCAAAGGGAGGAATGCTCCCACCAGGAGACACAACACTGATTCCACTGAACTAGGGGTTAAGAATGTCACCCAGCCACTCTGGGCTCCTCATGCCTCTGGATCAACAGGCAAAGAACGGAGTTGATTGATCCTGATTACCAAGGGGAAATCGGATTGATATTACATAATGGAGGTAAAGAAAAGTATGTCTGGAATACAGGAGATCCTTTAGGATATCGCTTAGTACTACTGTACCCTGTGATTAAAGTCAATGGAAGACTACACCAACCAATTCCAACATGACTACTAATGGCTCACACGCTTCAGGAATGAAGTTTTGGATCACCGACTAGGCAAAGAACCATGACCAGCTGAGGTGCTTGCTGAGGGCAAAGGGAATATGGAATGGGTGGTGGAAGACGATAGTTCTAAATACCAGCTGTAATCAAGTGACCAGCTGCAAAAAAAAAGGACTGTAATTGTTTTTAGTACTTCTTCCTTGTACTGTTATACGTGTGTGTGCATGTGTTATATATGTATAACCCACTGCCGTCAAGTCGATTCCAACTCTTAGCAACCCTATAGAATGGAGTAGAACTGCCCCATAGGGTTTCCAAGGAGCGGCTGGTGGATTCGAACTGCTGACCTTTTGGTTAGCAACCGAGTTCTTAACCACTGCACCACCAGGGCTCCATATTTTATTGTTGTTGGGGCAGATGTGGGGTGCGAAGCCCGAGGGGCCAAGAGCCCAAGGAACCAGGAAGCAGAAACTGAAAAGACAAGGAACAGGAAGCAGAGCTGTCTCAGTCTCCAAGGGCAGGGCCATGGCCTCTGGGGTTTCAAAGGGTGGGGCCACCGCCTCTTAGGCTTCAAAGAGTCAGATCTTCACCAACTTGGTTCTGGAGTGTGGGGCTGCCATTCACAAGTGCCAGCATGATTGGGCTGGATCCACTGCCCAAAGCTGAGGGGGCAGGGCTGCCATGTCCAAGGGACAGAAGAACAGGGCCTGCCAGGGCCAAGAGGGTAGGGTCATCACACAGATGAACTAGGAGAATGGGGCCACCCAAATGTGAGGGAGCAGAGTTGCTGTTCCAGTGGGCCTGGAAGGCGGAGCTGAAGCCAGGGCCAACTGGCCTTCACCCAGAATCTGGAGAGTGTGGTCTGGAGGGTAGGGCCATTGAATAAACTGTCTCAGAGAACAGAGGATTATCTCCAAGCCGTGAGAGCTAACGTAATGTGTTCTACTGATTTGCTTGGTGCCTGTTATTCCTTCATTCCCTCCAATTTCTCCCACTCATAATGGAAATGTCTACCTTGTGCCTGTTCCACCACTGTACTTTGGAAGCAGATAACTTGTACTCTAGATTTCACAGATTAAGAGGAATTTTGCAGAAGATGAGATTTTGGACTTGGAGTTGATTTAAGACTTTTGGGATGATATGATGGAGTGAATGTATTTTACATGTGGCAAGGACATGAATTTTTGGGGGCCAAATGGTGGAATGTTATGGATTGAATTGTGTCCCCCCAAAATGTGTGTCAACTTGGCTAGGCCATGATTCCCAGTATTGTGTGGTTGTCCACCACTTTATCATCTGATGTGATTATCCTATGTGCTGTAAATCCTAACCTCTATGATGTTAATGAGGCAGGATTAGAGGCAGTTATGTTAATGAGGCAGGACTCAATCTACAAGATTAGGTTTTATCTTGAGTCAATCTCTTTTGAGATATAAAAGAGAGAATAGAGCAGAGAGGATGGTGACCTCATGCCACCAAGAATGAAGAATCAGGAGGGAAGCCTGTCCTTTGGATGCCGCACTGAGAAGCCCCTATATCAAGGGAAGATTGATGACAGGGAGCTTCCTCCAGAGCCAACAGAGAGAGAATGCCTTCTCCTGGAGCTGATACCCTGACTTTGGACTTTTAGCCACCTAGACTGTGAGAGATTAAATTTCTCTTTGTAAAAGCCATCCACTTGTGGTATTTCTGTTACAGCAGCACTAGATAACTAAGACTATATATATATGTATGTTTATAAAATATCTTTGTTTTCTTCCCTCTCTTATTCCGTTACTTATTATAAAATATAAGACGTAAACAGGGGTAGTGCATTTTTGGTTGTACGCGTGTTAGTTGCATCATGTTAGGCGCAAGTATGGCTTTATAATTTTCTTTATTAGAGATTATGTATGGTTTAAGGAGATGTGTACAGGTGCCAAGCTGCCAAGGGGTGGACCATTATGATTAAGGTTATGTGACAACTTGGCTAGGCCATGAATTTCAGTGGTTTGGCAGATATTATGTAATCATCCTCCATTTTTGATCTGATGTGAGCATCTAATCAGTTGAAAGACTAATCAGTTGAAGGCCAATCAATTTCCTTGGGGGTGTGGCCTGCATCCAATATATATGAATGTTCTGGCAAAGCCATCTCTGGATCCTGCATCCAACTCATCATTCTAATTCTTAGGATGTGAGCCAGCAGCCTGCCACCTGACCTGTAGATCTTGGGATTCACGAGCTCCCGCAGCCCTGTAAGCCAACAGCCTTCTGCCTGCCCAGCCAATTTTGGGTTCATCAGTCCCTGCAACCACATGAGTCAGAAGAAGCCTCCAGCCTGATGCCTGACCCACAGATTTGGGACTTGCCAGCTTCCACAGCTGTGTGAGACATTTCCTTGAGATAAACCGATGTATGTATGCATATATATACATATATATATGTACGTATGTATATATATACTTATATATGTATATATATACATGCATATATATACATATACATATATATATATACATGCATATATATATACACATATATACACACACTTCACTGGTTTTGCTCCTTTAGAGACCCCAGCCTAAGACACCGTTTCACCTGAAAAGCCCTGTCTGTGGTTCAGAGGGTACAGGATGGGACAAAATGTTCCTGTATGTGTGACCCAGTCCTTCACTCCAGGAAAAGGGAAAAAGCTGACCCAGCCCAGCTTTAGCTCTGCTTGGACATCTTGCAGGCAAGATGGCCACAGAGCAGCCCCCTGCCCCCCGAACACACTGGCACAGGCCTTTCTACTGTGCACACCTATCTGCTAGATTGCCTTTGCAATGTATAAACATCCAGCTGTCAGCCCCTGGGAACAGTGACAGGTAAGCTGAAGAAAGGGTGGTTGGCAAGGAGTCAGGAATAAAAGCTGGTCGCACAAGCACAGGCAGCCACAGCTGAAGGCCTCCCCACGACCATGGTCAGCGCTGCCTTCTGTTTGGCTGCCCCTATCCCCACTGCAGCATGCCCAGGCCTTCCCCGGAGCTTTTATACCCTCCATTAGCCACCATCTGGCAGTGTCATTGGGAGCCTGGAGGGCGGCCAGGAGTTGGCGCAGGCAGAGATCAGAGATTTTCTGGCCTGTACGTTGGGCCTGGCTCGGGGGACCTCGGCTATCTCCTGATTCGATGATCTGGAGGGTTCCAGCTGCATGAAGAGTGGCCTCCCAGGCCGGCAGATGGGCAGCCGCAGGAGGAAGCCACATGGCAGGGCCGTGTTGTTGTTTAATGCAGCTCATTAGGTTTTATCAGCAAGATGCTGCTCGGCTGGCAGGAGCACACCTGCCCCCAGCAGGAGTGGCCACTGGAAGCTGCCAGGGTGGGGAGGCTGGTTGGGGAGGCTGAGTAGTGGGCTTGCTCTCGGGGCCTGGCCTCTTCTCCCCAGGCCTCAGAGGCCCCCTCTGTGCGTGGGGCCACAGGGAAACCTGAAGGGCGTCTGGGCACACTGGCTGTGGCTAGGAAAGCCTGCATACCTCCCAACCCTTCAACAAGGCTGCTAGGAGGACAGCCCAAACCTGAGCACAGCCAATTCTTTCCACTGCCAACGGCTGCCTCAAGATTGACTCTGAAATTACCTACACCAGGGGTCAGCGGACTTTTTCTGCAAAGGGCCAGATAGTAAATATTTCAGGCTTTGCAGGCCAAGAGGCAAAATTGAGGCTATTATGTAGGTACTCATACACCCATTTAAAATTTAGCCATTCTTAAACGTAAAAACCATTTTTAGGTCACAGACCACATAAAAACAGGTGGTGGGCCAGATTTGGCTTGCGGGCTGTAGTTTCCTGACCCCTGGACCACACAACCCCCCATAAAAAGCCAGCAAAAGCTGCCACCTACAGCTTTCCTCCGAGGCAGAGCCCTCAAATGTGGCTCTACAAAGATCTCGGGGGGTGGCTGAGCTCACCCAGTCCATGCACACCTGCCCAGGTATGTGTCTGTCTCCCCATGGCACCAGAGGTCCGGAGAGACCCTGCCTCCACCCAAACCCCAGTGTCGCACCACACCATGCTGAAGCCTCTTTCCCCACTCAGGACCCACTTGGTCCCACAAACCTCCAAACTGCACTGTGGCCCTCCTGACAGCATCTCACAGTTCTCACAACCCCACCACGCTGCCATAGGATGCAGAGGTGGGCCCCGGAGGTGCTGAGCCTGGAGACCCTGAGCTGTGCCATGCTTGCTCTAGTCCCAATAACCACCTACGCTGGGCTATAGTTAGCGCTGGATCCAGCTTGTCTTCCAGACTCCTTCCACCTTAGGGTGACCCCTCTCCTAGAAAACTCTTAGTCCATCAAGCAAATTAACTTCTGGGTGGGCCCCAGTGCCCAAGCTCAGCCACATCGGAATCCTAGTTTAGCCTCATGCTGGGACCTTTGCCTGCAAGATATATTACAGGCCCCACCTCCATCTTATAGAGGAAACCGTCACAGAACGAAACCTGGTTGCAATTCCAGGCAGCCTGGGTTAGAAATCTGGTCGTGTGACCTTGGAGCAAGTCACTTGACCTTGCTCAGCTCCACCTTCCCCATCCATAAAATGGGTGATTGCAGTGTCCAACTGTCATGCCTGTAAATCATTCAGTGTAGGTGGAAGGGCCCAGCATAGGCCACATATGGCCTGGCACGTATTTAGTCCTCAATAAATACACTTATTGAAGCTGCATCTGAAATTGAGGTGCAGAAACAGAATAAGATGGGGAGATAGTGATGGAGAAACAACCATGGGGAAGATGGAAGAGGTGAGGGTCTGGAGCTGATGGAGAGGGAGCACAAGTCTGGGACCTAAGCAACTTCCACCGTGTTTCTCAGGGCAACGCCCACCGACCCACAGCACAGTATGCGGAAGGCCAACAGGAACATGAAGAGTGGGTGGGGGAGAACTATGGGGCCACCTATCACAGGGTGAGCAATTAAGACTGAGAATGTACCCAAGTGCCCTTACAATCTCCCCACATCCCTTACTGGGGACAAGTTTTCCCTCCACTGTACCTGGTCAAGGGTTTTACCACCAACCTAGTGAGAAGGAATCAGTGGGTAATTACAGAACTATTTTGGACACATACCTGTTGTCAGTAGGAGCTACTATGGCATGCTTGAGCTAACTATTTATAAACTAAACTGTACATATTTGGTTATGAAATATGGATTCGTTCATTTGTAACCAATTCTGAGGTTGTTTGTGTAAAGCCTCAAATAAAAGGAAGCATTTTATGCCCACCAAAGGACCTTTCTAAGAATGTTCATAAAAGTGTTCGTTATTCATATTAGCCCCAAATTAGAAGCAACACAAATGCACTTCAATAGTTGTTGTTGTGGTGTGTCACTGAGTCGATTTCAACTCATAGCAACCCCATATGACAGACTAGAACTGCCAGACAAGGTTTCCTAGGCTATAAGCTTTATGGAAGCAGATCACCAGGTCTTTTCTCTTGAGGGCTGGCTGGTGGGTTCGAACCGTCAACCTTTTGGTTGGCAGCCGAGCATTTAACCATTATACCACCAGGACTCCCTTACTTCAACAGTAGAATGGATATATAAGAACGGCCATCTAAGATACACCACTGGTTCCACTCCATCTGAAGAAGGCGAGAATGAAGAAAACCAAAGACACAACGGACAGATTAGTCCGAAGGACTAATGGACCACAACTACCACAGCCTCCACCAGACTGAGCCCATCACAACTAGATGGTGCCCAGCTACCACCACCAACTGCTCTGACAAGGATCACAATAGAGGGTCCTGGACAGAGCTGAAGAAAAATGTAGAACAAAATTCTAACTCACAAAAGACGACCAGACTTACTGGCCTGACAGAGACTGGAGAAACCCCAAGAGAATGGCCCCCGGACACCCTTTTAGCTCAGTAATGAAGTCACTTGTGAGGTTCACCCTTTAGCCGAAGATTAGACAGGCCCATAAAAAAAAAAAAAAAATGAGACGAAACAGGCACACCAGCCCGGGGGCAAAGACAAGAAGGCAGGAGGGGACAGGAAAGCTGGTAATGGGGAACCCAAGGTCAAAAAGGGGAGAGTGTTGACATATCGTGTGGTTGGCAACCAATGTCTCAAAACAATATGTGTATTGTTTAATAAGAAACTAATTTTCTCTGTAAAACTTCATCTAAAGTACAATTTTAAAAAAATGGATAAATAAATTTGTGGAATGGTCACACAATGGAATACTACTCAGCACCAAAAAAGAATGAATCACTGATACACGCGAAAATAGGGATGATTCTTGCCGATTGAAAGAGAGGAAAAACTCATCTGTGGTTGGATGGAAGTGTTTACCTCTGGGAAGTACTGGCTGGAGTACAAAGGACCTTCTGCAGTGCTGGTGCTGGAATGTTCTAGATCTTAATCTGAGTGGTGATTCCATGGGTATATACATATATAAAGATTCATCTAGCCGTATACTTAAGATTTCTGCACTTCACTCAGTTAACCTCAATTAAAAATATATCATTCTCAAAAAAAAAAAGTAAAATCCTTCAAGAGTTGTTAAAGAAAGAGCCTGGACCAGAAGACTCCTAGGAACATTCCTATCATGACATCTGTCTCCAGAGAGGATTGACAGGGGAGCAGTAGGACCGGGAGAACAACCCTTGGTCCTGTTTGCATATGTCTATGGTCTCTTGATTGCTGTGGGTGGTAGCTTTTGCTTCATCTTTGTTCGAATGGCTTCTGTCATGGATTGAATTGTGTCCCCCCAAAATATGTGTGAACTTGGTTAGGCCATGATTCCCAGAATTTTGTGGTTGTCCTCCATTTTGTGATTGATATAATTTTCCTATGTGTTGTAAATTCTAATTTCTGCCTGTGGTTAATGAGGCAAGATTAGATTATGTTAAAGAGGATTAGGGTGGGATGTAACACCCTTGCTCAGGTCACATCCCTAATCCAATGTAAAGGGAGTTTCCCTGGGGTGTGGCCTGCACCACATTTTAGCTCTTGTAAGAGATAAAAGGAAAGGGAAGTGAGCAGAGAGAGGGGGACCTCATACCACCAAGAAAGAAGCGCTGGGAGCACAGCTTATCCTTTGGACCTGAGGATCCTGTGAGGAGAAACTTCTAGACCAAGGAAAGATTGATGACAAGGACTTTTCTCTAGAGCCAACAGAGAGAGAAAGTCGTCCCCTGGAGCTGGCACCCTGAATTTGGATTTCTAGCCTACTAGACTATGAGAGAATAAATTTATCTTTGTTAAAGCCGTCTACTTGTGGTATTTCTGCTATAGTAGCACTAGATAGTCAAGACAGCTTTCATTTCGATGGCTTTGGCATTGGTGATTTAGTGGTAGAATTTTCACCTTTCATGCAGGAGACCTGAGTTCAATTCCTGGCCAATGCACCTCAAGCACAGCCACCACCTGTCAGTCAGTGGAGGCCTGTGTGTTGCTGTGATTCTGAACAGGTTTTAGCGGACCTTCCAGATTAAGATGAACTGGGAAGAGAGACCTGGCAATCTACTTCCAGAAATCAGCCATGAAAACCCTATGGATTGCAATGGTCTGATCTGCAACCAATCATGGGGACGGTGAAGGACCAGTCAGTTTAGTTCCACTACGAATGAAGTTGCCACGAGTTGGGGGCCAACTCAAAGGCAGCTAACAACAACAACACCTGAGTAAATGGTGCTTGAACAGTAGGGATTTACATCTCATATAATAAGAAGTCCATAGGGAGGGGGTTCCAGGTCAGTTCAGGGCTCTGTAATACGGGGGATGACCACATCCTCCAAGAGTTTATCACATTGGCCTTTCCTTCCTGGTTGCAGAATAGCTGCTGCAGTCCTCACTTTCCCAAACAACTGCAACCCAAGACCCAAACTGGAGTAGTTGGGGGTGGTTCTCCTCATCCAAATCATTTCTTTCTTAAAAGTCCCCAGTAGACTTCCTTCAGGTCCCATTGGCTGCAACTGGGTCACATGCCCAGCCCTAAACCAATCATTGGCAAAGGAAACGGCTGGGCAAGAGGTTCACCCCTACTGAGCACACTGCTGCCCCATACCTGAGCACAATCGGGGTTCTGTTGGATCAAAGAAGAGGGCTGGCAACCAACTGAGCTGCCAGGTCTTACCGAGATTTTCATTTTTTGAGCTTCTGCATTATTTTTAGTTAGAGATTATTATACTGTCAAAACAAGTGAGTCACCATGCCCTTCTGACTAAAGCCTGGTGGATTATTAATACTTCCATCCAAATTCCCAGGGAGACACAGATGCTGGAATGGTATAAGGCATGGACTGCCCTTGGAAGAGTTTGATGTCATCACACCAGGAGCCGGGGCACTGTGTTGATGGGGAGGTACCAGGCTGAGGACACGTGTAGGGATTTGGTAATTAATGACTTTTAGTCATTCGTTGAGTGTCAGGCACCCATTAAGACATGAGGAAGTAGTCCATAAATCATTAAGGGGAAAAACAAATTGAATTGTCCAAATATTTCATACATAGCCCCAAACAGAGAGGGGACTTCTGCTCCTGGCCCCTACTGGCCACAGAAATGGTTCAAAAAGCCACAGGAACACCAGGCCAGGGAACAGGTTACCAACGTTCTGACCCTAGCTGAGTGACTAGCTCTCGGCCTCAGCTTCCTCATTTGTAAAATCAGCATTTGGAGTCAAAGATCAAGATCCTTTCAGCTCTGATCTGTAATTGTAACCTTTGGCCACAAAAGACAAGCAGGACTCAGAGGTACAAAATCAGCACTCTTCTGGGTCCTGGTAATTGACGGTGTTAATGGTGACGGTGATGATGATGATGATAATGATGGTAGCTGATACACCAGGCACTAGCTATATGCTATGCATTGTTCCACATGTATTGTCTCATTTATTTCCCTTAACAACCCTATGAAATAGTTATTTATTATCTCCATGTAACAGATGAGACTGATGCCTATAAAGTTTCCATCTCTTGGTCAAGGTCACCCAGTGGCGGAACCAGTATTAGAACTAGGCAATCTGACTCCAGATCCCTGTTCTTAAGGACCTCACTGTCTACAATGCAACCCTCTGATTTGAGAGACGGACCACAGGTATCCTCACAACTAGGTCTATGTGTATACCAAGTATCCAGATTGTCAAATCTCACCCCTTCCCTCCTTACTCTACATAACAAAAGATAATCTATTTAAGACTTGCCAAAACCAACGTTTTGGATGGAAATGGTCCCAGGGAAATGTGGGCCAAAGTTCAGTGGGTGGCTAGAACCATCTGGGTAATTTGCAGAGCTGGGGCTTGCTGAGATTTCAGTAAGACATGGTATCACCATCTGCTTCCCAGGCAACAGTCTTGGTTGCTGCCCAAGTCAAACAAACCTGGATTTAAACCTGATTTTCCCCAGATGTGTGACCTTGGGCAAGCCACTTCACCTCTGAGCCTCAGTTTCCCCATCTGTCACATGAAGATAATCATTGTGACTCTGCAGCAGCACTGTGAGGATGAAAGAAGTTAACATGTGGGAAACTGCCTCACAGATGGTATTAGTTCAGCGGTACCTAACCCAAGGGACCACCTGAAAACCCCTCAGCTTCATCAAAGCAAAACCGCAGTTACAAATCCCCTGGGCAGGCAGCCGCCAGTCTTTTCTGGAAGGAGCTGGGTATAAATTATAGATCACAGCCTTTTGAATCAGCTGCTGTTCCAGTTCTCTGAGGGGGTGGGATCTGGGCCAACTCCTCAGAGTGCTGCTCATGGGCCCAGGGGAGCTCTGCTACCCCTGTGGTGTCCACCTCTTGCCCTGGGCTTTCCTTACCCCAAGAGCAAATGCTGCTTGGCCTGGGGCTGTGGGGATGCTGGACAGAATCCCAGAAAGCTGGTGTCCCATCTGCCACCAACGCCTGGGAGCCTGAGCCCTAAACCCCAGCACCACTGAGCATGCTCACTCCACCCCTTATCCCTGGAGCTCCTGGGAAAGGCTCCACCTCAAAAGGTGGGAAGGTCACAGTCTTGAGACCAGAAGGAAGGAGAGGTTAACCTCCTGAGGGGTTTCCTTTTAGGATTGAGAGGCTGCAAGAGGCCGAAGTAAAAGCAACCCTGTTTTCGTCAGTGTATCCTACCCTCCTGAGAGGACAGGAAAGGTAAATGAGGTCCTTCCTGAGGCTGGCCCGGCCTCTCCACCCCACTCACACACATTCGCAAGGCCCATGTGGCACTGGGCTTCCCATCCCTTTTCCAACAGCTCTCCCAGGAGCCCAGCCATGGCAGGGCCAAGCAAGCAGCATGGGTGGGCAGGCCCTTGCCCGCTGGTGATGTCCAGCCCCAAGCTCTTCTCCACCTGGGAAATCTAGGGGTTCAGTGAGGAGCACTCAGGCCCCAAAGCCAGATGGCCAAGATCCCCCAATCAAGCTGTACCACTTTCTAGCCTTGTGACTTTGGACAAGTTACTCTCCTCTCTAACCTCTGCTCCTCATCAATAAAAATGGAAATAATAATATTCACACCACTGGGGTTGTTGAGAGGATTAAATGAGATAACACTTGGAGACCCCCATGTGTGTCAGAGTAGAACTGTGCTCCATAGGGTTATTAATGACTGGTTTTTTCAGAAGATTGCTATGCCTTTCTTCCGAGGTAACTCTGGGTGGACTTGAACCTCCAACCTTTCAGTTAGCGGAGGCAGAGCCAAGATGGCAGAGCAGTCAGACGCTTCCAGAGGACTCTTACAACAAAGACCTGAAAAAACAAGTGAATCGATTATATATGACAAGCTAGGAGCCCTGAACATCAACAGTAAAGTTGAGGAACTGGACTGAGTGGCAGGGGTAGGGAGGGATGGTTTGGAAGCCGCAAGGAGTTGCCAGACATGACCTGGGGAGAGCCTGAGCCCTTCAGGTCTGATCAGCTCATGGATGAGTGGTGAGGCAGGCAAGCAGCAGTGCTCAGGAGGCGTATTCTGCACCAGGAGAGACCCAGCAGCAGAGAGTCTACTTGGCCACCGAGAAGCTGCCCTCAACTGGCGAAAGATAAGTACTTGCATCTGGCCTACCTTACGGATTAAAAAACACCCCCCTTAGGGAAAAACCTCTCTCCCGTTTACCTCCCCACCCCCTGCTCTGCACTGGGTCCTGGACTGGCTTCAGCAATTGCCAAGTCCCCTGGGCCGGAAGTAGGATCCGTTACATGCCATGAGCCATTCTCCCAGCCTTGGAGAGTGAACAAATTAACAAACAGGGGAAAAAATAAACTGCCAGCTCCCCTAAGCCAGGAACCCAGGGTAGGCACAGCTCCTTTGCCTAGGCACAGGCATAAGGGATCCACGGACTTTGCCTTTCCGCCTGCATAAACTTGTGTGGGCCAATTTCAACAGCATAGGCCCTCATTGACTCAGTACAACAGGGTATATACCTGAAGTCTAACTTCAGCTGTTTCAGCTGCGAAGTGGAAGGTTAGCGACATTTGACACTACTCTGCCCATTAAGCAGGTTCTTCACCTACCCACGTCAGGGGCCTGAGGACTGATGGCTCCACCCATGCCACCTAACCACCTGTGATGGGGCCCAAGAATAAGAGGTGCCCTGCAGTCCTTACAGCTAACAGCATTGGGTGCTCCTAGTCCAGCTGCAAAACCTACCCACCTACACTTTCTAGGGAACAGGGACACGTCTTCCTCCTGGACACTCAGGGGAGGCTGTCAGCACCCTGCCTTGCTCAGAGTGTATCCCCCTGCTGCAGCCAGATGCCTGTCTAGGACTGTAGGTGATAGCCTGCACCACACACTTGGTGGCTATCCACCTGGGCACCTGAACTGAATCCATACAGGAGGAATGGGTGGACTTGTGAGCTCACCATACCTAGTAACAGATGTAACCACCTGGTAACAAGACATTAGAGCTTCAAAGTTGCCGATAATCAAACTAGCTCACAGAAGCAGCCTATTTGGGCATATCAAAACAAAACAAGAAACTAGGACACAGTAAGCAAATGTCTTAGGCTGGGTTCTCTAGAGAAGCAAAACCAGTAAAGCATATAAATATATAGAGAGATTTATATCAAGGAAATAGCTCACACAATTGTAGAGGCTAAAACGTCCCAAGTCCACAGAGGCCTCTCCCAGTTCACATAGCCGCAGAAGCTGGCGAACCCAAGGTCAGCAGGTCGGGGAACCAGACTCTTGCTCTCAGGCTGAGAAGTTCGACAAATTCCAAGATCAATAGGTAAGCTGCTAGCTCAAGTCCCATGAACTGGAGGTGAGACAAGAGGCAGCTGCTGAGTCTGGAAAAAGCCAAAAACCTTGGCAAGGCAAGCAGGCAGAAAGTAACTGGTGGAAGGCAGAGAGATGAAACTGAGGGGGCGGTGAGCTGCCACAGGCCCCGCCTCCACCAGTACCACCCAGCAGATTGCATCATGGGGGTGATCACAACATTATACAACTGTTAAAACACTGAGAATAATGGCCTAGGCAAGTTGACATACAATCTTAAACATCACAGCAAACATAAAACATAATAAACTATTGATGGCTCACAGACAACAGTCAATATCAAATCACATAAAAAGGCAGTCCATGATGGCTTCAGCAAGATCCCAAAATAAAGAATCTAGAAATTTTCCAGAGGAGGAAAATTTCTTGGAATTACCAGAGGCAGAATACAAAAGATTAATATACAGAACTCTTAAAGAAATTAGGAAGGAAATTAAGCAAAACACAGAACATGCAATAGAGGAAATTAAAAGGATTAGAGAAGAGCATAACAAATTTAACAGGCTACAAGAATCCATAGAGAGACAGCAATCAGAAATCCAGAAGATTAACCATAAAATTTCAGAATTAGACAACTCAGTAGAAAGTCATAGGAGCAGAATTGAGGCAATGGAAGTCAGAATGAGTGAGATTGCAGATAAAACACTTGACACCAACTTATTTGAGGAAAAATCAGATAAAAGGATTGAAAAAAATGAAGAAACCCTAAGAATATGTGGGATTCTATCAAGAGGAATAACCTACGAGTGACTGGAGTACCAGAACAGGGGGATAACAGAAAATACAGAGAGAGTTGTTGAAGATTTGTTGGCAGAAAACTTCCCTGATATCATGAAAGATGAGAAGATATCTATCAAAGATGCTCATCAAACCCCACATAAAGTAGCTCCCAAAAGAAAGTCACCAAGACGTATTACAATCAAACTTGCCAAAACCAAAGATTAAGAGAGAATTTTAAGAACGGCTAGGGATAAACGAAAAGTTATCTACAAAGGAGAGTCAATAAGAAAAATCTCAGGCTTACTCAGCAGAAACCATGTAGGCAAGAAGGCAATGGGATGACATTTATAAAGCCTCGAAGGAAAAAAATTGCCAGCCAAGAATTATATATCCAGCAAAGCTCTCTCTCATATATGACGGTGAAATTAAGGCATTTCCAGATAAACAGATGTTTAGGGAATTTGCAAAAACCAAACCAAAATTACAAGAAATACTAAAGGGAGTCCTCCAGTTAGAAAATCAATAACAGCAGATAACAACCCAAGACTAGAACACAGGACAGAGCAATCAGATATCAACTTTTCAGTTAGCAGGCAAGCACACAACAGTTTGCACCACCCAGGGACTGCTTAAATGAGATAATGCATGTAAAATGCTTAGCACAGGGCCTGGGCAAGAGTCAGCTCTTAACAGATGTCAGCTGGCTCAGATACAGTAGGCCTGGGCCAGAGGGAGGCAGAAAGTAAACTTTACCCCTAGGGCACAAAATTTAAGGATCTGAGGGTAAATGCTCCTCCAGTTTTTAACCTAGGCACCTTATTTACCACACCCTACCCCTGGCTTTGTTCTTCTGTGTTCCAGTGAAGCCGAGAGATACAAAAAGCCCCAAATCACTCAACATTCCCATCAGCATCAAAAAAAGAGAGGAAGAAGCAAGGTTCAGCCTGCAGAGGGTGCAGCCCCTGGTATTGGCTCCACCCTCCTCAACTCATCTCTCTTCTCTGAGGCTGTTTCCTCATATGAACCATAAGCTCACTCAAACGGCCCCTCTCCACCATTCCTATCTTGGGGTTATTGTGGGGGCCAAACGAGATGAGGGAGTGAAAGACTTTTTAAACTCCAATGGGCTTGACCACACAAAAGATCACAATCATGATCATTATGACTAAGTGTTGCTGTTAGTTGTCTTCCAGTGGGCTCTGATCATGGTGGCCCCATGCACAAGGAAAGGAAACACTGCGCAGGCCTGCACCATCCCCATGATCAGTTGTGGAGCAGACAACGTTCCATCATGATTCATAGGGTTCCTTGGCTGATTTTTGGAAGTTTGGAAGTAGATCACCTGGTCTTTCGTCCTAGTCTGTCTTAGTCTGGAAGCTCCACTAAAACCTGTTCAGCATCATAGTAACACACAAGCCTCCACTGATAGATGGATGCTGGTTGCACTTGAGGTAATTGGTCTTGAATCAAACGCTGGTCTTCCACATAGGAGGTGAGAGCTCTACCACTGAACCACCAGTGCCTCATTATTATTAAGTACTACATGTCTTTCTCCATTCTCCCCACCACAACACACTCTAGTCTTCAATAAGCTAAAGTCTCTCTAGGTGTTTGAAGTCTCCATTAAACACCAGTTGCCACTTGATTCTCTTGCTTCATATCTTTGTATCTGAGGAAAAGAAAGTACAATTATACAAAACACAGGTTGATAATAAAGTGCTCTATAGCAAGACCCATTCATCTCACCTCCAGCTGAATTTTTAAACAACCACAAATCACCAGTCACCACTTTCACTGAATTAAATTGTAAGGAAAATTAGGAAAGAGCTCGGATTTTAATCACTGTTTGCCTTGACCATGAAAAAAGCTTCCTCTTTTGCCTGTCTCTGATCAGGAGTGTTAATTATCTTGGTTACATGCTAGCAAATTAATTATGAACTAATGAAGTTAAAGGAGGTCATTTGTTAAGGAAAACTGATTACATATTGTTAGCTCTAGGGGATTAAATGGAAAACCACTGTCATGAAAACGGATTTAAAAATTAGGCCTGATATTTGATTTGTGAGGCTGCCCAGCTGAAAGGATGGATAACAAAGGCGCCCTCAGTGTCCCCTGGGAAGTCTGGAGGGCTTTGGCTCACAGGCGACAATCACCCCACATCTCCACTGGTGCTTGTGGTCTTACAAGTCTCTGCTCATCTCGTGCAGACTGTTTACCAGTATGTCCAGGCAACCTGTCCCGGGCTAAAAGATATTAACACCAAAAGAGTTTGTTTCTTGGTATTTGTGTGTGTGAGAGACAGGGATGGAAGTTGGGAAGAATGTAGGGCTACGTGAGAGAGAAAGAGTTGGGGAGAATGTAGGTTATGTGAGTACGTGTATGTGTGTGTGAGAAAGAGAGAGTTGGGAAGAATGTAGGGGTGTGTGTGAGCTATTGTCCTTCACTCTATTTACCGTCTTTTGTCAATCTAAAGTTTTTATTTTTATTCAGTCAAGTATGTCAGTCTTTTCCTTTGTAGCATCTGGGCTTTGTGACCCAAATGCTTGTAGAAGGCCTACACTCTCCAGGCTTATAAAAATATTTGCCTATATTTTCTGCAAATATTATTCTACTCTAGATTTTTTGCTTTGTTTGGCTCTTTGCTCCACCTGGAAGTTATTTTTGTCCAGCACTGTCCTTAGCTCAGCTTACAAAATTTTAGCCCCTGGGGCTTGGGAGGAGGGGCTCCTTGGAAAAGGCTTCTTGGGCTAGAAATCAGGAAACACCACTGGAAAACAGTTACAGCCACACTTGGCAGGGAGTCCCTGGGTGGTGCAAACAGTGAATGTGCCCAACTACTAACTGAAAGGTTGGAGGTTCGAGTCCACCCAGAGGCCCCTTGGGAGAAAAGCCTGGCAATCTACTTCTGAAAAATCAGCCACTGAAAACCAAATGGAGCACAATTCTACTCTGACACACATGGGGATTCCATAAGTCAGAACCACCTGGGCGGCAAATGGTTTTAACACTTGGCACGGCGAGGGTAGGGGCTAGGGGCTCAGGCCTAGAGCTCTCAGGGCCACTTATCAACCCCAGAGCTACCAGTGGGGAGCCCCAGGCAGATTTTCTAAGCCTTATGAGACTCAGTTTACCCTCTGTAAAATGGGGACATTAATGCCTCCCAGCATAGTTGTGGAGATTGATAGCCTTTCTTTGCCTCCATTTCCTTCTCTCTAAAGGGGGTAATAATGTACTTCCCTCACAGGGTTGTTGTGAAAATAAATAAAAACTCGGTGGCTTGAACAACAGTTTACCACAACATCTCCCATGGTTCTGTGAGCTGACTACGTTCACCCAGGCGGTTCTCACATGGACTTCCTCATGTGGTGAGTTATTGGCTAGAACTACAGCCATCTGAAGACTCGACTGAGCCATCTAGATGGCAAACTCACCCGGCTTGCTGTGGACGGGACCACTGGTGAGGCTGCTTTAGACAGGTGATCAGGAAGGGCCTCTCTGAAGAGGTGACACTTGAGTGAGGCCTGAATGGTGAGGGGACAGACTTGCAAATGCCTGGGGGAAGCATGTCTCCAGCTGAGGGAACAGCAATTCCAAAGGCTATGATCCGAGGAATAACTACCTCACCCAGCAGCTCTGCCGGAAGATCTAAGTCCACAGACAGGTGAACCTAACCCGCCAAGGACCAAGGCAGCCCATGTCTCTGCCTTGGGAGCAAGGTCTGCAGAACACAACAAACAGGTGGGTGTGCAGCAACCAAAAACCAAACCAAACCAAACCCAGTACCATCAAGTTGATTCCGATTCATAGCGACCCTATAGGACAGACTAGAACTGTCTCATAGGGTTTCCAAGGCTGTCATCTTTAGGGAAGCAGACTGCCACATCTTTCTCCCACAGAGCAGCTGATCTTTTGGTTAGCAGCTGAGCACTTAACCACTGCACCACCCAGGGCTTGTCGGTGTGCAGGAAGACTTGGGGAAATGAGACTGGAGCCAGGACCTTCCTTCATCTGGGAAACTGCTTCCCTGCTGTAGTCAGGGCCTTCTAACTAATTATGATCTTTCTCCATTCTTCAAGTTTTATTATTGCCAGCAGCGACAAGTCAGTGACAGCTTACTCCCACAGAAATAGCGCAGCCTGAGACAGAATTCAAGATAACAAGCCTCCTCGCACGGAGCAAGCCCAGCAGGTGCCCCAAACACCCCTTTCTGTTCCCTTCTCTTTGACATGAACAACTGCACTAATGTGAGTTTTACCCTTCAGATTAAAAATAATTTGCTAAATATCACAGCGGAGTTATTTCTGAGTGGCTTCGGTTACTGTAATAAGTTGCAGGGCTCACACTGTGGTTAACAACGAGGTGCATCTAGACAACAAAAGCAGGCACTTGAAGCAAAACTCCAGGTAAATTAGACACCTGTTCATATTTCAATTGGGTGGTTTTGTAACCCGGGTTATTTCGCTTCTCCGCTTTACTGCAGTGGTTATGAGACAGATAGGGTTAACTGTGGTGGTTGAATAAAAGAGCTGTTAAAAGACTACCACCTAGAAGTTGGGTAAACAAGAACGACATCCTGTCAACATAAAATAAGATTAGAACAACCCGTGAATTACTACTTCCTCCTTAGTGTTTTTCTAGTCCCTTTCCCCTTCTTACAGGCTCCACATGTACAGAAGAACAACGTGTGACCACTGTTTTGGCCCACCAAAGGGGGCGAGGTAATACAGATCAGTGAGCCTGCGCCATATCCCATAATAAGTGATGCCGAGAACTGCCGAGGGGACTCCGTCTTACATATCAGTAGGTTCCATCTTGGATTTTAGATGCGCGCACGACCTAATTAGTATGCACTACCATCCCAAGGAGTACCTGCCCCTTTGAAGAAACCCACTGAATATTCATTGCTCTATTGTCCCACCAAACCCATGTAAGCCCTAGCCTTGCTTCTCCTTGTGAGTCAGCCCCTGACTGACTCCTTTTACTTATCACAGGTAAAATAAACCTGTTAGAGCTGAACCCAACAGCCTTTGTGACGGGTTCCATCTTGGGCTTCCTCCTGCATGTGCACCTAATCTTCATAACCCTGCCTCTTTCATGAATAGAAATGATGCCTTTTCCTGCCTAAAAAACCTTTATAAGCCCTAGCCAATCCTTTGTTCAGGGAGACAAAGGCCAGTGTTGCTTGGTCCCTCTTTGTCTCCGCTTGCGAGCTACTTTTGCTCAATAAAGCTTTGTTTGTGCAGAAAACTTGAGCCTCTCCTGGTCATTCTTGGTCAGTAGAAGGCAAGAACCTCATAGGGGCTGCCCAGGTTGGGCAGAAGACCTCCGCAACAGTTAAAGCACTCGGCTGCTAACCAAAAGGTTGGAGATTTGAACCCACTGGTTGCTCCAAGGGAGAACGATGTGGCAGTCAGCTTCAGTAAAGATTACAGCCTTGGAAACCCTATGGGGCAGTTCTACTCTGTCTTATAGGGTTGCTATGAGTTGAAATCGACTCAACTGCAATGGCGAATGGAGATACATGATCAGAGACTGGAAAGGACCACCATGCAATTGAATTTTATTTCTTTTCAACAAAAAACTGATGATGCAGCAATCTTAAGCCCAGTGCTGAGCTAGGCTGGGGGCAGGTGAATAATAAAGGTGAATTAAGACCCAGTCCCTGCCCTCAGGCAGCTCACAGCCTGGGGGGGAGAGGGGGCACAGATAAGTAAACAATTAACTCTTATAAAAAAGTAGAATGAGATAAGAGCTAATGAAGGGAGGAGACTCACTGTGGGATGCAAACACAGAGGAAGAACTGGTTAATTCTACCTGAGAGGAGAGGAAATGTGGCTATGCTTTATGGAGTACGCAGTCATTGAATTGGTCCTTCAACTGAAGGTCTCTGTTTGTTTCTAATAAAAAGTCAGAGCAAGCCATGTACAAAGGCATGGTTTTCTAAAGCCTCAAATATAAGAGCCAGGGCCACGCATCCACCCAAGGAGGAACTTTGACTCAAGCATTTTAACTGGTTCTCCATCCTGGACACACATAAGAATCACCTGGGGGAGGTTTTGAACCAACACCTGAGCCCCACTCTGCAAAGATCCTAACCCTAATTGGCCTGGGGTGGGGCCCAGGCAGCCATAGCCTTGGAAGAGCTGTCCAGATGATTGCAATTTGCAGCCATGCTGTGTTCTATTCATTCTTGAGGAGAAACAAAGTTAGACTAAGCCAGTGGTTCCCAAAGTCAAGTCACCAGGCCAGCTTCACCTGGGGACTCATTAGAAATGCAAACTCTCAGGACCCACCGCAGGCCTACTGTGGTGGTTAAGACTGTGTGTCAGCTTGGCTGGGCCATGATTCTCCGTGTTTTAATGTAATCACTCCCATGATTGAATATACTGTGAGTAGCCAATCAGATGAAAGGGAGTCTCCTTGGGGGTGTGGCCCGCATCTGTATATAAGCAGACGTTCTGGCTTTCTGCTCTCTCTGGATCCTGTGACTGCTTCCTGTCATCTCATCTCCTGTTCTTGGGACTTGAGCTGTCAGCTTATCTGCCGAACCTGGGATTTGCCGATCTGCACAGCCTGTGAGTGGGAGCCCTGCTCTCCGACCTTCTGATCTTGGGCTTGCCAGCTTCTGCAGCTGTGTGACTTCGGAGAGGCCTCTACCCTGATGCACAGACTTGGGACGTTCTAGCCTCTACAATCGCATGAGCTGTTTCCTTGATATAATCTCTATATATATATGTATTTATACACTTTACTGGTTTTGCTTCTCTAGAGAACCCAGCCTAAGACACCTACTGAATCAGAAACTCTGGCAGTGGGGCCCAGGAACCTGTGTTTTAACAGCCCTCTAGGTAATTCTGATGCATGCTCAAGTTTGAGAACCAAGGAACTAAGCAGAGAATGATAACAGTGAGAAAGATGCCCAACTTTGTCTGGCGTAAGTGTGTCCTTACAGCTTTCTCAAATCCTGCAAAAAGAAATACTGCCATTTATTGAGCACGTGCTGTATACTTGATCTGTACATTAACTCCCTTTATTAAAATTCTTTCAGGAGGGTATTATTATCACCCCATTGTATAGATGAAAAATTTGAGGCTCAAATTTTAGAAGCTTGCCCAAAGCCACACAGCTAACAAGACAGTGTGGTCCCAGATCTGAAGCCAGGTCTTTCTGATGTCACATCTGTGCTTGTTCCATTTTGCTCTGGCACCTAGCTGTGGTATGTTTCATAAATACTGTGCAGGTGTGGGTACAGGTGAGAGGAGGCTGGGAAACCCCATGTATAGAAGGGTTGGAAGTCTCCAGTTGGGGGGCCTGCTGTGCAGAGGGAGAATAAGGCATTTGTGCCTGGAGTTCTCTCTATATAGAAAAAGCATGATTTCCTGAGACGAAGTCTCCTGGTCTAGCACTGTTAACCCCCTCCTAGGTGTTTGGACCCTACAGCACCACCCTCTTCCTGGGGGCAGTTTGCCTGAACTGTGGGTTAATGCCTCAGGAGACATAAACAAGAAATAAAAGGCCCCTTTAATAGCCCTGTCCTCTCCTCCCCTTTAGTTTTGGTCCAGTAGGATCCAGGGCTTTGAACCAGTTCTTTCCAGTTCAACCTCTGCTGAGAATTTGCATTTCCGCCCCAGATATACTGAATCAGAATATACATTTTTACAAGATCCCCAGGTGAGTCTTATTTTTTTTACCAATTCTCATCAGATCTTTCACTTGCATGAATTATTATCAGTAATAAATTAACCATGGACCCCAGACACTCTGCTAACTCAGAACTGAAACCACTCCCGGGAACCCACTTTTCAAACAAAGATTAGACAGGCCTATAAAACAAGCAATAACACACGTGAGGAACATGCTTCTTAGTTCAGTCAAACATATGAGACCAAATGGGCAACTCCTACCTAAGAGCAAAGACAAAAAGGCAAGAAGGGACAGGAAAACTGGACAAACGGACACAGGGAGCCCAGGGTAGAGAGGGGGAGAGTGCAACTATTGTCACAAAACAAAATGTGTATAAATTTTTGAATGAGAAACTAACTTGAGCTGTAAACTTTTACCTAAAGAACAATAAATAAATTAACCATGGCTATCTTTTAAAGTCTTATCATCTGCAGATAGTTCTTACTCTGATGCCCTGAAGGTGCCTGCAATAAACCACAGGCCAGAGGTTTTTTCCACCCCTAAAGAGGACTATGCCAGGTATTTGGAAATGGACTTCTAAATGGCACCCCTTATACCACTGGACTGAGTCAAAATTTCCAGAACTGTTATGAAGAAGTTGATGGGTTCATGACAGCTGATCCAGGATAACTGGAACAGAAATTAATTACAGTGGATTAAAGGATTAATATGTAGGGGGATATTGCTGATGTTTTAATGCTCTGTTTTCTGGATATAAGAATTATTTTCTCTTTTCTCCTAAACTATAACTTATAATAATTTAATAGACTATATGCAAACAAAGATGAAACATCATTTCTCTCTTCCTAATCCCTCCAGAATTGGAAAACTATTCATGAGTGTTCTTATTTTTTATGGCAACATAGTTATTTGCATAAGTTAAATAAGAATCTGGCCCCTTTGTTAACAGGGCATCTTCTTGTGATGTGTGGTCATAGATAAGACATTTGGCTTCGTGGTCCAGAGAAGCCTTTCAAACCCTTGGCTTATGCATTCTCCTCATTTTGATCTTTTGTATTTGGCACAGTGGTTAAGCTCAGCTGCTAATTGAAAGGTCGGTGGTTCAAACCCACCAGCTGCTCTGCAGGAGAAGGATGTGACAGTCTGCTTTCATAAAGATGACAGTTTTGGAAACCCTATGGGGCAGTTCTACTCTGTCATATAGGGTTGCTGTGAATTGACTCGATGGCAATGGGTTGTTTGTTTGCTTTTTTTAATTTTACTAAGCTGTTTGGCATCTAGGGTCTTAAAGGCCTGCGAGCAGCCATCTAAAGTACGGCAAATGGTCTCATTTCAGCCAGAGGAACAACGAAGAGGAACCTAAAGAACCAACAAGAATACCATGTTTCACAAATAGGTGAAAAAGCAGCACCAAGGAGACCCAAATAAACCTAGATTGGTGTCTGGCCAAAGCTTAGTGATCAAAGATTCTAACTGAATCATGATCAGAAAGGGGGAAATGTTGAAGAGGAAAATTAATAACAGACATCTTACTTTGATTTTTAAGGTTTTTCTCACCCACAAAACCAAATATTAACCATAAAAAGCCTGACCCAAACTCCAAAAGCCTGCCAGAAGTTGCTCCATTAAAAAAAAAAAAAAAAAAAAACATTGCTGTCAAGTCGACTGCAACTCATAGCAGCCCTATAAGGAAGGGTAGAACTGCTGGGTTTCCAAGAAGCAGCTGGGGGATTTGAACTACTGACCTCTTGGTTAGCAGCTGAGCTCTTAACCACCATACCACCAGGGCTCCTCAAACAATTACCTCCTAATTTAAATCTTAGAAAGCCTCATGGAGACTTCTGGGCAACATGGCACTATAGTCAGAAGCACCACGCCGTCCCTCCGCAGTAAAGATCTAAAAATCTAAGTCAGAGTCACATGTCCATCCTGAAACCCTAAGCATCAAATGAAGAGATAAAGAACTCAGACAAGCATCGAATGGAATAAAAAACTGACTGAGAACAGAGAGCAAGGAGAGATACATGCAGAGGTCCCCCATCAGCTACTGCAGCACGGATTTGCCATCTTGGACTTCTATTGGAGATCAGCGAACAGGGAGTACGAGAAAACAGCTTCACAGAGCTTCCAGCAGGAGACAGAACAACCAGTAACCAGCGATATATGCTTTCCCACCCCCCGCCCCAACTTTTGCACCCCCACTCGCCCTCCTCTGCTTCCAGCAGCCACAGTCTCTTGGCCGGGAAGCACCGGCTCAACCCCAGTGCCACTTGGATTCCACCCACCTCCACTGGCCAGCTGCCTGAGTGCCATTTGTTGGCTGCTGGTGTTGCTTTTTTCTGCTTCTTCAGATTTCTTCCTTACCTCTCACCACCTCCTCCTCCTTTCTGTTAGATACCTGGCTCCATGTGCCATCTTTGCTTCTTCCGGAAAGGCTGTGAAACACCGCTCAACTGTGAAACTGCTTCCCGGCCCATGCCACCATGCTGGTGGGACCCCTGGGGCTTTTGTTTGTTTGTTTGCTCTAATTTGTTCTGTTCTGATTTGTTTGTTTTCTTTTTCTTTTCTCGGCTTAGGAGCCCCCTCTAGCCAGGCCGTACCATGCGTGCTTGGAAGCGACTCCCTTACTCTGTGCAGATGCACAGGGACATCCCTGGGGGCATTTCTTTTTTCTTGTTTTTTTTAGTTTTTGTTTTGTTTTGTTTCTTTGTTTTGTTTTCTACTCTCTCTTATTCCCTTTTTGTGTTTCTTCATTTCCAGTTTCTCAATGTATTCATTTTTTTATTTTACCCTTTTTTTCTTCATTTTTGTTTTCCCCCATTTCTCAGTCTCTCATCTCTCCACCCCAATAGCAAGCTCCCTTAGCACTCTTTCTTGTTTGTGTGTATGTTTTTGGCTCCTGTTTCTCTCCCATCTTTCCCATACCTGTCTTAGCTCCACACATCACAACTACCCCCTCCTTCTTGCCTACCTGCACGCTGCACTGAACATCACACTCCCAAGCAGCACAGGCATGGCCTACTGGAACCTGCCCTGTACTGATTCCTGGTCTGCACTGTCAGCCCTGGTATGTGCCACTATCAACCCATCCCAGCAACTCCCCTTCAGCTGAACCTGCCCTGCTGCTGTACCATACCTGAGTGACTGAGCCTGTCCATTGGAGAAGGAGGTGAAAAGTATCGTGCTCACAGACAAGCAAACAACAAAGAATGCACAGCCCGCCTGCTCAGACATAACAAAATAAAACAAAAAAGCAGGAAGAAAAAAACAAATCTACTATCAATAAATGAGGAAAATAACCACTGAATGCCCCGAAGACAGCGGACAATATCAAAACATATACAAAAACAGGACAGGATGGTTCCAGTAGGCATCCAAAATAAAACACCAGATGACTTTCCAGTAGAAGAAAAGGCACTAGACCTACATGATAGGGAATTCAAATCTCTAATATTCAGAATTATCCAAGAGCTAAAGCAAAAAGCAGCCAAAAATAAGGAAAAAACAGACAAATTCATGGAAAAAGCAGACAAATTCATGGAGAACACAGACCCCCCAAAAATGGAAGAATTCAAGAAAATAATACAGGGGAAAAAATGCTAAAATAAATTCACAACTAGAAATCACACAAAAACAACAATTAGAAATCCAAAAGATAAACAAGATTTCATAAATGGACAGTGTCATAGAAGGGCTGAGGAGCAAGTCTGAAGCGATGGAAGATAGGATCAGCGATACTGAAGACAAACACTTGGATCCAACTCCGAGGAAAAATCATAAAAAAGAATGAAGAAAAATGAAGACACCCTGAGAATTATGTGGGATACAATCAAAAGCAAAAATCTGTGAGTGATTGGAGTTCCAGAAGAGGGAGAGAAAACAGAAAACATAGAGAGGATCACTGAAGAATTGCTGACAGAAAACTTTCCCAATATCATGAAAGATGAAAAGCTGACCATCCAAGAAGCCCAATGAACCCCATATAGGATAGACCCCAAAAGAAAATCACCAAGGCATAGCATAATCACACTCTCTAAAACCAAAGACAAACAGAGAATCCTGAGAGCAGTTTTAGAAAAACAAAAAGTCACATACAGAGGAGAAACAATAAGACTAAGCTCGGATTATTTGGCAGAAACCATACAGGCAAGAAGGCAATGGGATGACATATATAAAACGTTGCAAGAAAAAAATTGCCAGCCAAGAATAATATATCTTGCAAAACTCTCGTTCAAATACAATGGTAAAATTAGGTCATTTCCAGATAAATAGAAATTAAGAGACTATGTAAAAACCAAACCAAACTTACAGGACTTATTAAAGGGAGTCCTTCAGGCTGAGAAAAAACAACATCAGATCACAGGCTGAATACAGGACACAGGATTGTACCAGCCAGATACCAACCTAGGAAATGAACTCTTAAGGACTACCCAAAACCAAAAGAATTACAATAGGGAACCAGAGAGGTTAATCTGTAAATGACAACAGCATCAGAACAATAAAAGAGGGAATAAACGGTGTAGGTATAGAACCTTCTAATGGAGAGGAAGGCAAGGCAATAGCAAGTAATAATAGACTGGTTCAAACCTAGGAAGATAAGGGTAAATTTCAAGGTAACCACAAAGTTAACAAACCTACTCATCAAAATAAAGAAGAAAAACATAAAGTCTCAATAAAAACAAAACCTACAAAAACAGAAGAAATTTTTTAAAATCCACAAACAAAAGGAACTCAGCACAGGAGAGTAAGAGGAACAAAGAAAACGTCAGCACCACAAAAAAAAGCACTACAAAATGACAGCAACAAACTCACACCTATCAATAATTACACTGAATGTAAATGGCCTAAATGCACCTATAAAGAGATGGAGAGTGACAGAATAGATATAAAAACAGGATCCATCCATATGTTGTCTACAAGAGACACACCTTAGAAACAAAGACACAAATTTATTAAAAATCAAAGGTTGGAAAAATATACATCAAGCAAACAGCTACCAAAAAACAGCAGGAGTGGCAATACTAATCTCAGATAAAATAGTCTTTAAAACAAAATCCACCATAAAAGACAAAGAAGGACACTATATAATGATTAAAGGGACAATCCATCATGAAAACATAACCATGATAAACATCTATGTACCCAATGACAGGGCTCCAAAATACATAAAACAAACTCTAACAGCACTGAAAAGAGAAATGGACAGTTTCACAATAATAGTAGGAGAATTCAACACACCATTCTAGGTAAAGGACAGAACATCTAGAAAGAAACTCAACTAAGACATAGAAGACTTAAAGGGCACAATCAGCCAACTTGACCTCATAGACTTATATAGAACATTCCATCCAACAGCTGCAAGGTACACATTCTTTTCCAATGCACATGGAACGTTCTCCAAAATAGACCACATCTTAGGCCACAGAGCAATCCTCAACAAGATCCAAAATGCTGAGATAATACAAAGTATCTTCTCTGACCACAATGCTGTCAAGGTAGAAATTAACAACTGGAACACCAAGGAAAAAAATGAATTACATGGAAACTGAATAACACCCTGCTTACACATCATTGGGTAATAGAAGAAATAAAAAATAGAATTAAAAAATTCCTAGAATGAAAACACATCATACCACAACTTTGGGACACAGCAAAGGCAGTCCTCAGAGGACAATTTATAGCAATAGATACAACACAACAAAAAAGAAGAAAGGAACAATATCAAAACATTGACTACAGAACTTGAACAGATAGAAACAGAACAGCAAAAAAAGCCAACAGCCACTAGAAGAAAGGAAATAATAAAAATCAGAGCAGAAATAAATTAGAGAACAGAAAAACAACAGAAAGAAGCAACAAAAACAAAAGTTGGTTCTTTGAAAGAATCAACAAATCACTGGCCAGACTGACAAAAGAAAAACAGGAGAGGATGCAAATAACCCAAAGAAGAAATGAAATGGGGGACATTACAGCAGACCCAACTGAAATAAAAAGGATTATAACAGCGTATTATGAAAAACTGTACTCCAACAAATTTGAAAACCTAGAGGAAATGGATAAATTTCTAGAAACACACTACCTACCCAAACTACCACAAAGTCATGTCGAAAATCTGAACAGACTCATAGCAAGAGAAGAGATTGAAAAGGTAATAATAAAAAAAAGCCCTGGCCCAGATGGCTTCACTGGAGAATTCTACCAAACATTCAGAGAAGAGCTTATACCAGTACTACTCAAACTATTTCAGAACATAGAAAAGGAAGGGATACTTCCGAATTCATTTTATGAAGCCAGCATAACCCTGATACCAAAACCAGGCAGACACCACAAAAAAAGAAAATTACAGACCAATATCTTTCATAAATATAGATGCAAAAATTCTCAACAAGAAGTTAGAGGGTTGATATGTTGTGGGGTTGTTAACCAATGTCATAAAACAACATGTGTACTTCTGTTTCATGAGAAACTATTTGTTCTGTAAGCCTTCACCTGAAGTATAATAAAAAAAAAAATTCTCAACAAAATTCTAGCCAATAGAATTCGGCATCATATCAAAAAAATAATACACCACAACCAAGTGGGATTCATACCAGGTATGCAATGATGGTTCAACATTAGAAAATCAGTCTATGTAATCCACCACATAAATAAAAGGAAAGAAAAGAATCACATGATCATCTCAATTGATGCAGAAAAGGCATTCGACAAAGTCCAATACCCATTCCTGATAAAAACTTTCAATAAAATAGGTACAGAAGGGAACTTTCTCAACATAATAAAGAGCATCTATGCAAAACCAACAGCCAACCTCATTCTTAATGGAGAGAGGCTAAAAACATTCCCCTTGAGAACAGGAACAAGACAAGAATGACCTTTATCACTACTCCTATTTACCATGTGCTGGAAGTCCTAGCTAGAGCAATAGGACAAGAAAAAGAAATAAAGGGCATCCAAATTGGTAACAAAGTAGTTAAACTGTCCCTGTTTGCAGACGCTATGATACTATACATAGAAAACCCTAAAGGCTCCATGAGAAAACTACTGGAACTAATAGAAAGATTCAGCAAAGTATCAGGATACAAAATAAACATACAAAAATCAGTTGGATTCCTATACACCAACAAAGAAAACAATGAAAAGGAAATCAGGAAAGCAATACAATTTACAATAACCCCTAAAAAAAATAAAATACTTAGAAATAAATCTAACCAGGGATGTAAAAGACCTATACAAAAAAACCTACAAAACACTACCGCAAGTAACCCAAAGGGATCTACATAAATGGAAAAACATACCATGTTCATGGATAGGTAGACTCAATATAGTGAAAATGACAATTCTACCCAAAGCAATTTACAAATACAGTGCAATCCCGATCCAAATACCAACAATATTCTTTAAAGAGATGGAAAAACTAATCATTAACTTTATATGGAAAGGGAAGAAGCCCCGATAAGTAAAGCTCTATTGGAGAAGAATAAACTTGGAGGTTTCGCACTACCTACTATCTGTACTATACAGGTACAGTAGTCCAAACAGTCTGGTCCGCGTACAATGACAGATACATTGACCAATGGAACAGAATTGAGAAGCCAGATGTAAATCCATACACCTACAGTCACCTGATCTTCGACAAGTGCCCAAAGTCCATCAGATGGGTAAATGATAGTCTTTTTAACAAACGGTGCTGGCAAAACTGGATGTCCATCTGCAAAAAAATGAAACAGGACCATACCTCATACCATACACAAAAACTAATTCAATTTGGATCAAAGACCTAAATATAAAGCCAAAAACTATAAAGTTCATAGAAGAAAAAATAGGATCAACACTAGAGGCCCTAATGCACGGCATTAGCAGGATACAAACTATAACCAACAACACACAAACCCCAGAAGATAAGCTAGATGTCATCGATTGAATTGTGTCCCCCAAAAAATATGTGTATCAATTTGTCTAAGCCATGATTCCCAGTGTTGTGTGGTTGTCCTCCATTTTGTGATTGTAATTTTACATTAAAGAGGATTAGGGTGGGAATGTAACACCACCCTAACCTAGTTCACATCCCCGATCCAATGTAAAGGGAGTTTCCCTGGGGTGTGGCCTGCATCACCTTTTATCTCCTGTAAGAGATAAAAGGAAAGGGAAGCAAGTGCAGAGTTGGGAACCTCATACCACCAAGAAAACAGTGCCAGGAGCAGAGCGCATCCTTTGGGCATCAGGTTCCTACACAGAGAAGCTCCCAGACCAAGGAAGATTGATGACATGGACCTTCCTCCAGAGCTGACAGAGAAAGCCTTCCCCTGGAGCTGATGCCCTGAATTTGGACTTGTAGCCTACTGGACTGTGAGAGAATAAATTTGTCTTCGTTAAAGCCATCCACTTTTGGTATTCCTGTTAGAGTAGCGCTAGATGACTAAGACACTAGATTACTGGGATCTTCTAAAAATAAAACACTTATGCTCATCAAAAGACTTCACCAAAAGAGTAAAAAGAGAACCTACAGACTGGGAAAAAAATTTTGGACATTACAAGTCAGACAAAGGTCTAAGCTCTAAAATCTATAAGAAATCCAACACCTCTACAACAAAAAGACAAATAATCCAATTAAAAAATGGGCAAAGGAAATCAGCAGACACTTCACCAAAGAAGACATTCAAGCAGCCAACAGACACATGAGGAAATGCTCACGATCGATCACTAGCCATTAGAGAAATGCGAATTAAAACCATAATGAGATACCATCTCACCCTGACATTAGTGGTACAAATCAAAAACACTGGAAATAACAAATGTTGGAGAGGCCGCGGGGAGACTGGAACTCTTATGCACTGCTGGTGGGAATGCAAAATGATACAACCATTTTGGAAAATGATATGGTTCTTCCTTAGAAAGCTAGAAATAGAAATACCATACAATCCAGCAATCCCACTCCTAGGAATATATCCTAGAGAAATAAGAGGCATCATATGAATAGACATATGCACACCCATATTCACTGTAGCACTGTTCACAATAGCAAAAAGATGGAAACAACCTAGATGCCCACCAACAGATGAATGGAAAAACAAACTATGGTACATACACACAATATAGTATTACTCAAAAATAAAGAACAATGATGAATCTGTGAAGCATCTCATAACATGGATGAAACTCAAGAACATTATGCTGAGTGAGGTAAGTCAATCACAAAAGGACAAATATTGTATGAGACCTCTACTGTAAAAACTCATGTAAAAGTTTACACAAAAAAAGAAATAATCTTTATTGGTTATGAGGGATGGGAGGGTGGGGGGTAACTAAAAAGAGAATAGATAAGTGGTAACTTTGGTGAAGGGTAAGACAGTACACAATACTGGGGAAGCCAGCACAACTTGTACAAGGAAAGGTCATGGAAGCTCCACAGACACATCCAAACTCCCTGAGGAACTGAACTGCTGGGCGGAGGGCTGTGGGAACCATGGTCTCAGGGAACATCTAGCTCAGTTGGCATAACACAGTTTATAAAGACGATGTTCTACATTCTACCTTGGTGAGTAGCATCTGGGGTCTTAAAAGCCTGTGAGCAGCCATCTAAGATACTCCACTGGTCTCACGCCTTCGGGAGCAAGGGAGAATGAAGAGAACAAGATACAAGGAAAAGATTAGTCCAAAGGACTAATGGACCACAGCTACCACGGCCTCCCCCAGACTGAGTCCAGTACAGCTAGATGGTGCCCGGCTACCACCACTGACTGCTCTGACCGGGATCACAATAGAGTCTTGGAAGGAGAACAAAATTTTAATTCACAGACAGACTGGAGAAACCCCAAGAGTATGGCCTCCAGACAGCCTTTTAGCTCAGTGGTGAAGTCACTCCTGAAGTTCACCGTTCAGCCGGGGATTTGACAGCCTTATAAAACAAAATGGGACTAATGAGGCACAGCAGTCCGGGGACAAGGACTAGAAGGCAGGAGGGGACAGGAAAGCTGTGATAGGGAATCCAAGGTTGAGAAGGGACAGTGTTGACATGTCATGGGGTTGCTAACCATTGTCATAGGGCAATATGTATACTGTTTAATGAGAAACTGTTTGTTCTGCAAACCTTCATCTAAGGTACAAAAAAAAAAAAAGAACATCTATGTGAGATCAAATTGACAACGGCAACTCAAAAGGTTTGATGGGAAGCCTGGGGGAAGTGAGTTGAAGATGATAATGATGGAATAATTTGGAAAAGGATAGTGAGAACAGCAGCACAACTGGAAGAATGCAATCGATGTCACTGAATTGTACATGTAGAAACTTTTGAAATGGTGTAACTTTGGCTATGTATATTTTTACCAAAAAAAAAAGGTCCTCAAGGTCGAGAAGGGAGAGTGTTGACATGTTCTGGGGTTGTTAACCAATGTCATAAAACAATATGAGTATTGACTGTTTAATGAGAAACTATTTGTTCTGTAAACCTTCATCAGAAGTACAATTTAAAAAAAAAAAAAAAAGATCCAATTCTACAATGCTTAGTGAGAGGCAGATTTTACTAACATTTTAACAGAAAGACATTTTATATCATATGCCACAAGGTGAAGCACCATAAAGATCACCTTTAAAAATTCTCTGTTCCTTTCTGCAAATGTCCTCCCTGGGTAGAAGTCAGCGTAGCTCCTTTTGTCACTTCCTAAATTCTTCAACAGTGCTCAGGTCTGGGCTTTAGGCTGAAGCCCTACTGTCAAAAAGGACATCAACCATCTATTGTAACTGAAGTATGTTCCTTGGCAGGGGTGGGGGTCCTCAACCTCTATACCATCAGATGCTTATAAAAAGGCTCTTCTTAACTTCTCCCTACCCTGCCGCAAAAAAAAAAAAAAAAGGTTTTTTGGTGGAGGAGAGATGATGCTATCAAGAAAATAATCTAGTTTTTGTGGGTTGAATTGTGTTCCACAAAAAGATAAGTTCAAATCCTAACCCCCAGTACCTATGAATGTGACCTTATTTAGAACTAGGGTCTTTGCAGATGTAATTAATTAAGATGAAGTCATACTGGATTAGGGTGGGCTCTAAATCCAATATGATGGTGTCCTTATAAAAAGAAGGAAATTTTGACACCAAGACACAGACACAAAGGGCAACACCGTATGAGAACGGAGGCAGAGACTGGAGTGATGCATCTACAAGCCAAGAAATGCCAAGGATTGCTGGCAACCTTCAAATGCTAGGAAGAGGCAAGTAGGCTTCAGGGAAAGCATGATCCTTTCAATGTTTGAATTCAGACTTCTAGCCTCCAGAACTGTGAGAGAAGACATTTCTGTTCTTTTAAGTCACCAGATTTGTAGTACTTTGTTATAGCAGCCCTCAGAAACTAAAATACTAATCTTCACAATGGTAAAAAATGCGTTATTTGCGTTTTTCCACAAATAAGGCACCGTGTAAGCACTTGGCATGTGCTACCTCACGTAATGCTCCAACAACTTTGCATATGCCTACCGTGAAGATGAGAAGATTTAGGCCCAGGGAGATGAAGCAGCTCGCCCAAGATGCAACAACAAGTAAGTCAATAATAAGGAAATAACCCTATTTCCTTAAAAAATGGGCAAGGATTTGAATAGACACTTCTCCAAATAAGATATACAAATGGCCAATAAACACATCAAAAAAAAAAAAAAAAAACCTCAGTGTCATTAGTCATTTAATTTTAAAAAAACCCACAAAAAACTCATTGCCATTGAGTAGACTCCAACTCATAGCAACCCTATAGGACAGAGTTGAACTGCCCTGTAGGGTTTCCAAGGAGCACCTCGTGGATTCCAACTGCCGATGTTTTGGTTAGCAGCCATAGCTCTTAACCACTACGCCACCAGGGTTTCCCATTAGTTGTTAGGGAAATGCAAATCAAAACCACCACGAGCTAATCCTTCACACCCACTAGGAAGGCTAAAATAAAGAAGACATATGAAAACATGTAATGGTGAGGATGTGGAAAAATTGGAACTCTCATACATCGCTGATGGGAATATAAAATGGTGTAACCACTTTGGAACACAGTCTGGCAGTTCCTCAAAATGTTAAACGTAGACTTACCATATGACCTAGAAATTCCACTCTTTGGTATATACCCAAGAGAACTGAAAAGATATGCTTATAGTACAAAAACTTGTACACTAACGTTCACAGTCGCACTATTCATAATAGCTGAAAAAGTGAAAACTACCCAAATGCCCACCAACTGATGAGTGGATAAACAAAATGTAGTATATCCATACGATGGAATATTATTCAGCTATAAAAAGAAATTAAGTACTGATTCATGCTGCAACATGGATGAACCTTGAAAACATTATGGTGAATGAAAGAAGCCAGTCACAAACGGTCATATGTTGTATGATTCCGTTTATATGAAATGTCCAGAATAGGCAAATCCATAGAGACAGAAAGTAGATTACTGGTTGCCATAGGCTTGTGGGAGAAGGGAATAGAGAGTAACTGCTAATGGGTAGGGGGTTTCTTTTGGGGGTGATGAAAATGAATCATAGTGGTAATGGTTGCACAATCTTGTTAATATACCAAACACCCTGAATTGTGTACTTTCAAAGGGTGAATTTTATGGTATGTAAATTATATCTTTAAAAAAAAAAAAGCAGCTGGTAACAAGCCAGACGAGAGTCCTACCCAAGCAATTAGCCTCTAGAGTCTTCTCTGAGACACTATGTTACACCACTCAAGATGTCGATCACAGCCTAACACAACCAGAGCCCCTCATGAAAGGAATTTCCCTACCCACATCTGCTGAGGGGCAGCTGCCGTTTTTTACTATGTGGCTCTGGGGGAGGCATCACACTTACAACTAACTGGATCAACAGTGAACCCCTGAACCTGACAGGCTGACCAGAAATCTGTGAACTCTGGGGCCTAGCTCAAAATGATGGACTAGGTCAGTCAGATCTCTCTCTCTCTCTCTCTCTCTCGAATCTGGAATTGTAGAACAGGGGACTGAACAGTTAAGCTGTGAGAGACAGGCTGAGAGGATGTGAGGTAAGCCTGGATCCACAGTATCCTCTGGAGACCGTGAGTGGGCAGAAAACAGGAGGAAGAAACATCATCTAGAAATGACATAAAAGCCAAGGAGGGTTATTGGTGGAGAGATGAAACTGTGAGCAGCAAGGGAAACAGAGACGCTGTGGGCGAGGGGCTGTCTTCCTTCCCAATGGCTCCTCAGCCTCCATGAGACCAGAGGTACTGGAATTCCTGTTTGCGGATTCCCATGAGTTCCTGTGGTATCTTTACAGTAGCCACCTGCCCTTTCCTTGCACTAGCCTGGGTTAGGTCTGTTCCTTGAACAGAAAAGAATCTATTACAACACCCAGCAGGCATTTGTAGCCTCCAGCCTTGAGCCCAGGTTGGGTAGGCCAGCTTCCCTGGATTCATGGTCTTAGGGATGGGTTCTTTGATGAGCCATCCCTTACAAAGGAAATAGCAGATCTCAAAAGGCATTTCTAGGAGCCCAGCCAAGAGAGCATTGAGCTGTCTGCCTGAGATTCTGTAGGTAGGACTCCAAGACCACTTTTAGACATGGCCTCAGAAGCCCTGAGACCTGCCAGCAAAGAGAAGAGCTTACTCAGTGTGTCAGCGCATGAGGTGTATGTTTCCACAGCACTGGCCAGTGACCATTTGGGTATTTTTCTTTACTTTTCTTTGACCTCTGATTTATTTGATATAATTTAGCCTCTGTAATCCCCTCAAGTTAGCCCAAAATAGAGGATAATAATTGGTGTGGAATAAAAAGGTAGACGAGATATCTTATCTGCAGTGACCTTGAATTTATCACTAGTCTTCAAAGTAAGGAGCAAACATTTCATATCTCACTTTTAATGAGGAAAAAAAAAGCTTACTGGAAATATTTACCTTTCATCTACTGTGCTGAGAGATGGGGAGATTTGTCAGCTTTGATCTCCACTTGTTTAATTACCAGGATATGAAGCGCACTCAAGCCAGCACGGTCGTGAAGTCTCACTCTTGCTGCAAAAGATGGCAGCAGGGGACCAAGCAGCCTGGCCTTTCATTTCCCAGATCAAAGCTGAACCATCACTGTGGCAGAAGTATCCAGATCAGATGCACCTGAAGAAGAACCAGGCAGTGGGGTCCTGACTGAGAGGTCACTGGGCTAGCGTCTCCTGTGGTGCCTGCCTTCTTCCTCTCTCCAGCAGCACCGACCTTGCACCAAAGGAAGGGAAGGGTGTAGTCCAGGGCCTACAGGGCACACCTGAGCCAAGAGTGTGCCCGCACACCACACACCAGGCCCCAAGTCAAGGCGAGCCCAGCACACCCATGCACTCACGGCCTTAGCTCTGGCCACTGCCCTCCATGTCCTGTTTCCACCTGTTTTAGACCTTCCAGCTACAACCTCGGGCTGGTCCTTTCCTGAGCCTCACCTGCACAGCCCAGGCAGATGGACGTCATCCCAAGGATAAGAGGAGACAGAAATGAGGCAAAGCCTGTCCTTCTCTGAAGACATAGTGCTCATGACATGGAAGCTGGAAAATGGCCTCTCAGGCACACAGGGGCTGGCGGGTAACCATGGTGTTATGGATTGAATGTGTGTCAACTTGGCTAGGCCATGATTCCCAGTATTGTATGGCTGTCCACCATTTTGTCATCTGATGTGATTATCCTATGTGCTGTAAATCCTAACCACTATGATGTTAATTAGGCAGGATTAGAGGCAGTTATGTTAAAGAGGCAGGACTCAGTCTATAGGATTAAGTCGTATCTTGAGTCAATCACTTTTGAGATATAAAAGAGAGAATTGAGGAGGTCATACCACCAATAAAGAAGCTAGAGTGGAGTGTGTCCTTTGGACCGGGGGTCCCTGTGCTGAGAGGTGCCTAGACCAGAGACTGATCATGAGGACCTTTCCCCAGAGCAGGCAGAGAAAGGCTTCCCCTGAAGTTGGCACCCTGAATTCAGACTTCTAGCCTCCTAAACTGTGAGGAAATAAATTTTTGTTCGTTAAAGGCACCCACTTGTGATATCTCTATTACAGCAGCACTACATAACTAAGACAAGTACTAAAAAAAAAAAAAAAAAATTAGAAACAACCTAAATGCTCAATAATGGAAGATTGGTTTTAAAAAAAAAAAAAAAAGTAAGTCCACGGCATGGAATGTCTTATAGCCATTACAAAGGTAGTGCATATCAGTATTTACTGATGTGGAAAGATGTCTACTACACGTTGAGTAAAAAAAAAACAGGCTACAAAACAGCTTTTAAGGTATGATCTATTTTTTTGTCAAATTTTACAGAGAGAGAGACAAACATATATGCACTAAAATATTAACCATAGTTACCCTGGAGTAATTGGATTTTTTTACTTCTTAATCCTGTTCTGGAAGTCTCTGGGTGGTGCAAATGGTTAACATGCTCAGTTGCTAAATAAAAGGCTGGCAGTTCGAGTCCACCTGACAGGCACCTTGAAAGAAAGTCCTGGTGTTCTAGTTCCAAAGAATCAGCTGTTGAAAATCCTATGGAGCACAGTTCTACTCTGACACACACGAGGTTGTCATGAGTTGGAGCTGACTCTACGGCAACTGGTTTTTCGGTAAATCTTATTTTGTATTGTATGATTTTATAAAGTGAGTATGTATTGCCTTTAGAGACAAAAGAAGAATGGAAATATCACCAAGAAACTCTCTCTCTCTCTCATGATATATAAAATCTGGCTTTCCAGCCCTTGGAAAACCACCCCTCCTCAACTCTCCCTGCTACCAGCTCCCAGAATGCAATCTATCTGACCTTGAGGTTGCCCTTTCTGCTGGCCCAGGAGAAAAGAGAACCCACACTGGGGAATGGCAGGCAGGGAAGGTGTGGAGCACAGACGCCAATGAAAAGGTTCCCTTCCCAACCATCTACAAGTGGAGCAGGGAAATTATCCATGAAACCAACTCCGACAATGTTTTTTTAAAAATCCCTCCATCCAAGTCATAATATTTTTTGGAGTGATTTACTTTAAAATATTTTAATAACTACAGCGTTGTGGCTGGAGGTCCTTTGTAGCTGGTCTCGGGGGCCTTCCTGGGACATTATACTTAATGAGGTTTATAATTCAATATAACTACATCTGCATCTTTAATTACACCTAACATTTAATCTTCATTGCTCCACTTGAATTGGAAGAGCTAAAATTAGGCTTGGTGTAGTTTAATCTGATAATAAACATCCATGACATTTAGAGCAAAAATGTACTCATTTCATTAGAGTGGCTGACATAGTTACCATTTGCCTGAACTGAACAAATATTCTCAATAGTCCTCCTGACTGTAACAGAGAACTCTGTTTTAAACAATCCCCCTGTAGACTACTAGAACACTGGGGCTGATAAGAACCTTGGAGGTTAAGTAGTCTAGCATCACCGTTTACAAGGGAGGGTACTGAGACCCAGAGAAATTAAGTCACTTGTCCAGGGTCACACAGCAAGTTAGCAGGTAGGGGTATCGCAGGAAATAAGACCCAGGATTCTTGAATCCCTGCCCAGTGGTCTAGTTATCATTCTCCTACAGCTCCCTTGTATATGTGGCTAAAGCAGGACATAGTTTTGGTTTATTTTGTTTTTTTCAGCCAAATATCCCTTTGGGGAACTACCACCCCCTTTTTATTATATTTTAGACAAGATGTCATTCAAGTACCTATATTGAACCTCATGCCTCTGCTCTAAATACAAAGCAATAATAGATAACATATAAAAGGAGAAAATAAAAAAGACATACCGTCATTAAAAATAAGATACATATCTCTGTGCGCCAAAAGCCAAGAAAATAAAATGTTAAGTGGGCTGAAGCTTGGGGCCTGTTCAGCTGCAGGTCTGGAAGGAGAGGTGGCCAGGATTTTAGTTCCCGGGGGTACTGACAACTAAGAATGCCCTGTGTAAGGTAGAGGATGAGACTCAGGCTCTCCAATTGAAACTGGAGGCTGGGGTAGCGGCTTGGGAAAAAGTCTGCAACTTACCACTGCCAGTGGCTACAATTTATGTCAACCTGCTTAAGTGGAGAGAATAGATACGTCAGAGGGATCAGAAAAATCTTCTCCAACAACATCTGAACCAAGCTGCCTGCTGGACTGATGACTGGGTCTGTGACATCCATGATGCCTCTCCACCATAAGACCTGATACTTCACTATATATAACACCTAGGTTTTAAACTGGGGTCTCCAGATTGCTGGTGCAAGTGATTGTAAAACCACTTGTCAGGGAAGAATAACAGCATAGACAGAAAGAGATAAAAGATTAAAAATAACTTTAAAATAACTTCTCCGCTAGATGAGCCTTCAAACCAAAACTCCAAAACAATGAGGAAAACTAAAACTAAGAAAGATGTTAAAATTAATCAGGCCGAGTATTTACTCTAGACAAAATAAAAATAATAGAGCAACCTGAAAATGACTAGAAAATAAGTAAGTCTATAGTCCTCAACAAGATAACATCCCTGAAAAAGAATGAGGATTACATAGCAAAAACAGAACAAAACAGGTAGATATAGAAAAAAAGAAAAAAAGCAGAAATCCTGGAAATGAAAAGTATAATCACTGACAGAAGAGCCAGGTCACCTGACCAATTCCAAAATGCAAGGAAGGCTGGGAAAAGCATTTGAGAACATACCTTAGATGAAACAATCTGAAGCCTGCGGAAGTCCTTGAAAGTGGGATGTACTCCTGGCTGGGTGAAGAGAACTCTGGTCAGGACATTTAACAGGACCCCAGAAGACAACCAAGCCCTATGTCTCAAGGGCTGCACTCAGCTTCAGCCAGCCCCTTCTAAGCACCAACCCCAGGATCCTTATTGTTGTTGTCAGGTTCTGTCGAGTTGCTTCCAACTCATAGTCGCCCTACGTACAACAGAATAAAACACAGCCTGGTCCTGAGCCATCCTCACAATTGTTGCTATGTTTGAGCCCATTGTTGCTGCCCATTGTTGCAGCTACTACTGTGTCAATCCATCTTGTTGAGGGTCTTCCTCTCCTTCGCTGATCCTCTACTTTACCAAGCATGATGTTTTTCTCCAGGGACTGGTCCCTCCTGATAACATGTCCAAAGTACGTGAGATGAAGTCTCGCCATCCTTACTTCTAAAGAGCATTCTGACTGTACTTCTTCCAAGACAGACTTGTTTGTTCTTCTGGCAGTCCACAGTATATTCAATATTCTTCACCAACACCATAATTCAAAGGCATCAATTCTTCTTCAGTCTTCCTTAGTCACTGTCTAGCTTTCACATGACTATGAGGTGATTGAAAAGACCATGGCTTGGATCAAGCATACCTTAGTCCTCAAAGTGACATCTTTACTTTTTAACATTTTAAAGAGGTCTTTTATAGCAGATTTTTCCAATGCAATAACGTAATTTGATTTCTTTTTTTTTTTTTTTAAATTGTGCTTTAGGTAAAAGTTTACAGCACAAATTAGTTTCTCATTCAAAAATTTATACACAAACTGTTTTGTGGCATTGGTTGCAATCCCCGCAGTGTGACAGTACTCTCCCTCTCCCTCTTTCCACCCAGGGTTCCCTGTGTCCATTCGTCCAGTTTTCCTGCCTTCTCATCTTTCCTTTTGGGCAGGTGTTGCCCATTTGGTCTCATATACTTGATTGAACTACGAAACATGTTCCTCACGTGTGTTATTGTTTGTTTTATAGGCCTGTCTAATCTTTGGCTGAAAGTCAGACTTTGGGAGAGTTCTGAGTTAGCAGGGTGTCTGGTGACCATAGTTTCAGGGGTTCCACCAGTCTCTGTCTGACCAAAAAGGCTGGTGTTCTATCGTGAATTTGAATTTTGTTCTACATTTTTCTCCCACTTTGTCTGGGACCCTCTATTGTGATCCCTGTCAGAGTGGTCAGTGGTGGTAGCTGGGCACCATCTAGTTCTTCTGGGCTCAGACTGGTAGAGGCTGTGGATCATCTGGTCTATTAGTCCTTTGGACTAATATTTTTCTTGTGTCTTTGGTTTTTTTTTTCATTCTCCTTTGCTCCAGATGGGATGGGACCAATAGATACCTTAGATGGCCGCTCGTGAGTTGTAAAGTGATTTGATTTCTTGACTGCTGCTTCCACGGGTGTTGATTGTGGATCCAAGTAAAATGCAACCCTTGACAACTTCAATATTTTCTCCCTTAGGAGGCTACAAAAAGGTGGATAGAAAATTATATTCTTCCCTCACATTAGCTAGAGAAGATAGCAAAGGTCTCACCCTCTCTCTGTCAAAGCATAGAAAATGTGATTAGAAGAACTCATATTAATCATTTTTAGGATAGGGAAAAAAACACTCAGGGAAAGAGAGACAGAGAGAGGAAGGGTGAGAGACAGTGAGACAGAGACAGAAGGAAGGGGGGAAGGAGGGAGGGAGGAGGAAGGAAGGAAGAAGAGAAGGAGAGAGGGTGGGAGGGAGGAAAGAAAAAGATACAACATTCAGAAGATAGAAGATGAACCCAATCTGGAATGCCCAGGAAATGGAAAAATTTTGCAAGTGCTTTCCATCACAAAAAATTTTTTAAAAAAACCTTAAGAATATACATTTATCATCAAAAGGTTTTACCAAAAAAGTGAAAAGACAAGCTACTACCTGGGAGAATATCTTCAGAAACCATATTCAACAAGGATCTAATAACCAAAATATATATAAAATTTGACAACAACAAAAAGACTAACAAACCAATCATAAAATGGGCAAAGGATCTGAATAGACATTTCACCCAGGAGGATATTCAGATGGCCACCAAACACATGAAAAAATGCTCAGCATCATTAGCCATCAGAGAGATGCAAATCAAAACTACAGTGAGATACCATTTCACTCCCACTAGAATAGCTAAGATTAAAAAAAAACAGAGACTAACAAATGTTGGCAAGGATGTGGGGAAATTGGAACCCTTAACCACTGCTGGTGGGAACGCAAAATAGTACAGTCGTTGTGGAAAACAGTGTGGCAGTTCCTCAAAAAACTAAAAACAGAACAAATATATGACCGAGCAATTCTACTCCTAGGTATATGCCCAAAAGACTTGAAAGCAGAGACTCATAAAGAACACTCAACACCAATGTTCAGTGCAGTACTATTCACAATAACCAAAAGGTGGAAACAACGTAAATGCTCATCAAAAGATGAATGGATAAACAAAATGTGGTATATACATACAATGGAATACTACTCAGCCAGTGAGTGAAATGAAGTCCTGATACACGTACAGCATGGATGGAGCTTGAAGACATTATGCTGAGCAAAATAAGCCAATCAAAAAAGGACAAATACTGTATGACCTCACTTATATAAAAAGACAAGAAAAGGCAAATGTATAGAGACCAAAGTTTATTAGTGGTTACCAGGGGTGGGAGGGAGGGGGAAAAGGGAGTTTAATGATGGTGGAAAAATCACATTGATTAAGGGTAGAGTTGCACAGCTGATTATTGTAATCGCTATCAATAAATTGTATACCTGTAAAAAGCTGAATTGGCAAAAGCTGTGTGATAGATATATTTACAATGACAAAAAAAAAAAAAAAGAGTAGCTGTTGAGGCTGTTTATGTACAACACCTCATGGGGTTTGGTTCCTTGGTTTGGAAGTTTAGGGTCATGGTTTCATGGGACATTCTAGTTAATTGGCCTAAGAACATGTTGAGTTTTCTGTTCTACCTCCTAGTTCGTTGCATAATCCCTGTGGTCTTAAAAGCTTGCAAGTGGCCGTCCAAGGCACAATAATTGATCTCTTTTCACCTGGAACAACAGAGGAAGGAGACTCAGGAACAGGAGGAGGAAATGGAATGTGTGGCTAGTTGCCTCCATGAACAACTGCCTCCTTTGCCTTGAGACCAGAAGAAGTGGATGGTGCTCGCTCGCTACTATTTTGAACATTTTGATCAAAGACTCCATAGAAGAATCCTGATCGAAAAGGGAAAAATGCAGAACAGAATTTCAAATTCTCATGGACTCTAGACTTTCTGGAGCCATACAGGATAGATGAACCCCTGAAACTATTGCCCTGAGATAATCTTTAAACCTTAAACCAAAAATATCCCCTGAAGTCATCTTAAAACCAAACAATACTTTAGCTTAACTAGTTAAAAAATTCTGCTTGAGCATTTTGCTATTTTGATAACTATCTATACAGGATCAAATTGACAACAGCAACTTGAAAGATTAGTTAGGAACCTTAGGGGGCAGTGGGTTTATGTTAATAAGAGAGGAACAACTCGGAAAAGGAGGGTGAGAATGGTTGTACGACTCAAAGAATGTAATCAGTGTCACTCAATTGTACGTGTAGAAACTGTTGAATTGGTGTATGTTTTGCTGTACATAATCTCAACAATAAAATAAAATTCAGGAAAAAAAAGAATATACATTGAATAAGATAAGAACTTGAGAGAAAAGAAAAAGAGATTCTAGGACTGAAAAAAAAAAAAAACCTGAGTTCCAAAATACTATTTTAGATCTAATAAATAGATGAGAAAAATAAAGGAACAGAAGAGACACAGATGAAAATCAAACTGCTAGTATGTAAGACAGCCTTGAGATAATCATGATACTGCAGAGGAAATATATGCAGAGATTAGAGCAGCTAGAGCAAAATAAAAAAAAAAAAGATCATCTAATGCAAGGATAATTGGTATCTTTGAAGTAGAGAAATTATAAAAATGAAAAAGCATTCAGAACGATAATTCAGAAAATAATCCCAAACAAGAACACATCAGATAATAAATAAATGTGATAATGAACCATCAGCATTAAGGCACATCCTGCTTAAGCCACTGAACTGGAAGATAAAGTACTTACTTCAGTAGAATGCCAACTGATAAATGTAGAAAGGATGATAGAACTAAAAAAGTTCAAATTTGGCAACTACCATAGTAATAAATGATTCAGACAAGACTCATCAATGGATGTTAAAACTTGTGGGTGAAAGTTTGAGCAGGAACATGATATTTACTTAACCTCAAACTACCTCCCCACAAAATACTAATTACTTATAAAGGGAAAAATATTAACTGTAAAAGTGGAGAAGCCTAGTAGACACCACCTTAACCAAGTAATCAAAGTTAACATTACTAGTAATGGCACAAATCAACATTATGTACCCCCTGGTAGGATGTACTAAGAAGACACAGCATCACTTCTTGGGTGCTTTCCCCTGGTTTCTTATTTTGCCATTAACAATTCTCGCCTGTAAAACTATCCACTAACTCCTTCTTCATTATCCGGACCCAGCAGCTCTTAACCCAACCCCGTGGCCATCAAGTCGATTCTGACTCATACTGACACTGTAGGACAGAGTAGAACTGCCCCCTAGGGTTTCCAAGGCTGTAATCTTTGCGGGAACAGATTGCCACATCTTTCTCCCTTGTAGCGGACCTTTTAATTAGCAGCCAAGCACTTAACCACTGCAACACCAGGGCTCCTTTGGCAGCTCTTAGGAGGCAGTAATTAGTCTGCTTAATTTATCTGGAAGGAGCTGGTCCAGACACAGGTGTTCAAGACCCATCACATGCGCACCTGTCTTAGTTAGCTATAACAGAAACATCACTAGTAGGTGGCTTCCAAAAAACTCCATTGCCGTCGAGTTGATTCCGACTCAAAGCGACGCTATAGGACAGAGTAGAACTGCCCATAGGGTTTCCAAAGCAGTAAATTTTTACAGAAGCAGACTGCCACATCTTTCTCCCACAAAGCAGTTCCACCAGCTGACTTTTTGGTTATCAGCCGAGTGCTTAATCACTGCACCACCAGAGCTCCAGAGTGGGTGACTTAACAAACAGAAGTTTATTTTCTCACGATTTAGGAGGCTAGAAGTCTGAATTCAGGGTACTGGATCTAGGGGAAGGCTCTCCCTCTCTGTTGGCTCTGAAGGAAGGTCCTTGTCTTTTTTGAGCTTCTGCTCCTGGGCGATCTTCATGTGGCTTGGCATCTCTCTTCCCCATCTCTGCTTGCTCACTTGCTTGTTTATATCTCTTTTATATCTCAAAGGAGACTTACTTAAGACACATCACACACTAATACCATCTCACTAACATTAACAAAGAAAACCCATCGCCAAATGGGATTATAACCACAGGTATAGGGGTTAGAATTTACGACACATATTTTGGGGGACACAATTCAAACCATAACAGCACCTTAGAAGGTATTTTACACCCAATCCTTTATTTGACCCTCACAACCTAAAAGGTAAATAAAACAGGTATTTCTCTCAATTTTAAAAATGAAAAACAAAGGCTTAGAGAGGTAAAGCCATTTGCCCAAAGTCACACAGCTAGCAAATGGTTGAGGCCAGACTTGAGCCCAGGTCTCCTGGATCCAACAAGATACTGTAGCAGACATTGCAGTCAACTCCCCAACATCCATCACACGCTTCTCCCATTGTGTGGCCACAGTCTGGTTTCAGGGACAGGCTCTACCTCCAGGTGGGTCCTGCTTAGTCAATGCCAATCTGGAATCCCATCTCCCTCTGTCGGTGGTTGGATCAAGAGCCCGGCCCTAAGCCAATCAACATCCCTGAGGGATGGGTTCTAGCCAGTTGGAGATGAGAAGTTTGCAGGGGGCTTCTAGGAAATTTTTCCTTACTTTTAAGAGCAAGACTAGGAAGTTTGTTTCTTTCACTGGAATAAATGAGGAAGAAGCTAGTCCCATTTCCTGCTGAGAGCAAACCTACAAAGAAGAGAAAATCTGTTGCTGTCGTGTCAATTCCGAGTCATAGCAACCCTACAGGACAGAGTAGAACTGCCCCATAGGGCTTCCAAGGAGCAGCTGGTGGATTCGAACTGCTGACCTTTTGGTTAGCAGCCTGAGCTCTTAACCACTGTGCCACCAGGGCTCCAGTCCTAAAACCAAGTGACACTGTGGATGGCAGAAGACAGAGGCAGAAAGAACCTGTTGTCCTTGATGGCCTCATGAATCACAGCCTCATGCAACCCTGAAGCCCACCCTGCCTCTGGACTTCCGCTTAGGTGAGGCAACAAAGCTCATTTAGCTTTATGCCTCAGTCAGTCAGTATAGGAGTCCCTGGGTAGTGCCAACAGTTAACAAGCTCTGCTGCTAACCAAAAGGTTGTCAGTTCAAGTCCAACCAGAGGCACCTTGGAAGAAAGGTCTGGTGATCTACTTCCAAAGAATCAGCCACTGAAAACGCTATGGAAACGGAACAACCAGAACAGAAATAATGAGAATGTTTACGCATTGTGAAGAATGTAACCAATGTCACTGAAAAATTTGTGTAGAAATTGAATAGGAAACTAAACTGCTGTGTAAACCTACACCACAAACACAATAAAGTATCATTAAAAAAAACCAACCAAACAAAAGCCCTACACGGTACAGTTCTACTATGATGTTCACGGGGTTGCCATGAGTCAGAATGGAGTCAACAACAACTAGTTAAGTCAGGGAATCTGTTAATTGCAGCCGAAAGCATCCTACTGGGTGCAGGTTCCCTCCCTCCTGGCACCCTGGCAGGTGAAGCCCAACACCCCAATGTCCCACTGAGCTTCAGGGTAAGAATAATACCTGCCTCACTGGCCCCCCCACTCCCCCATCTTACTCTAATGACTGTTTGCTGACTTTATTGCATGAAATCTCTGGAGCTTTTTGAACTTCACGGGGAAGGTTGTTCTATATTGCTACGAGTCACCCTTCTATGGCGCTCTAGTGCTAAGGCAGGGTGCAGATTAGTCTATTCCTAGCACCCACCTCTTTCTTTACCTCCCCCTCCCCCCACCTACCCGCAAAGGGCAGCTTTCCTCTGGAATCCCTGCACATGTGATTTATTTCTAACTGCGCCAGCAGGTTCCAATCCTGTTGCTTGCTGCTTCTAGTAATTCGCTTGGAATCAGAGCTGCTGGGAAGTCAAAAGCAGCCTCATTCCACCAGCATGAAAAAGAAAAACACAGGGGTAGTGTCTTGGCTTCCCAGAGGCAAGAATCTGGGATTTTTCTCATCTTCCTGAGAAAAGTGGGGCTTGGGGTTACATGGGCCTATGATTACACTGCCGTGTGGAAATTCTGTGAGTTGGAAGCAGCCCTGTCACCAACTTCCTGTAAAGAAGAAGCAGCAGGAGTTTTCCAGAGGGGGGCCTGGGGCAGCCATCTGCGTGGTCACTGCACTTGTTGCTAGTTGCCACTGAGTCAGCTCTGACTCATGGTGACCCCACGTACAACAGAACCAAACGTTGCAGAGTCCTGGGCCATCTTCCCAATTGTCGGTACGCCTGAGACCACTGTCATGGCCACCGAGTATTTTGAGTGCCTTCCAACCTAGGGCGCCCTTCTTCCAGCACTATATCGGGCAACATTCTGTTGTGATCCATAAGGGTTTTATTATCTAATTTTCAGAAATAGACTTGTCAGGCCTTCCTTCCTAGTCCATCTTAGTCTGCTGAAACGTGTCCACTACGGGTGACCCTGTTGCATACTTTCCAACATCACAGCGATACCCAAGCCACTACAGTGCGACAAACTGACAGGAGCTGGGTGTATTTACATAAGTTTTATCTTTGAGGTAGCAAGGGGCAGGCTGGGATAAGAAAGACGTGTTAATGACTCCACACCATCCTGACATCACCTTCGTGATGGAATTTCTCACCTATAACTTACTCTGAGCAAGGTATCTGTAGATACATCAACTTAGGTAAGCTTACCACACTGCAAAACTGGAATTATTATCTCTGTTTTACATGTAAGGAAAGTGAAGCCCGGGTGGTTGAGTAACTTGCTGATGCTGGCTGACAGGAACTTCTGATCATAAGGACACACCGGACTTCTTTTTATAGACCTAAGACGTTTTCAAAGATATCGGTATACGGTGGGAGAGTTGGGTGCTCTTGCTCAAAATTAAAGTGTGTTTTACTTGGGGAGGGAAATGTCTCAGGCTTCGTTAGTGAAAATGAAATATGCTGAGTGAGTATATTCAGAGGAAATAACGTGGAAGTCAGACAAAATAACGAGGAAGAACCCGTTGGCGCCACTGCCTCAGATCTCCGAGCTTTTGTTTACATTCTTACAACCTCAAAGGCGGTGGGAAAAAAAAAAAAAAAACCGATGCCATCAAGTCGATTCCGACACATAGCAACCCTATAGGACAGAGGAGAACTGCCCCATAGGGTAACCAAGGCTGTAATCTTGACAAAGCAGATGGCCATATCTTTCTCCCGCGGAGCAGCTAGTGGGTTCAAACTGCCGACGTTGATTAGCAGCCAAGTGCTTAACCACTGCACCACCAGGGCTCCTTCAAAGGAGGTGAGCCAAGTTGAAACGCAGCCAACTGGAGCAGAGGGTCCAGCTGAGAGTGAACTTCTCAGCCGTCACTCCAGGGAAACCCAGTTGCAAGACTCGCCCCCCACCCCCGGCCCCCAATCGTGTGAATGACATGAGGAAAGCCGCAAGGCCGGAAGTAAATAGTAATTGGGGGAGGAGCAACACGGGGCCCCTCACGGCTGCTCAGTCGAGCCAGACTGAGCAGCCCATGGACCAGAAGCATCATATCACCTGGGAGCTGCTTAGAAGAGCAGACTCTCAAGCCCCGCCCAGGCCTAGAGTTAGAATTGGCATGTTAGCAAGATCCTTGGGTGATTCATGTGCACCTTACAGTTTGAAAAGCTCTGGCCTTACTAGTCCACCCTTGGGAATGGGGAAAAGTTGGGGGAAATGACTGGGATGTGAATGAAGCTTCCCTCCCAGAGGGGGAATGGGGGGAGGCATGACATGAGAAGAGAGATTTTCCAGGGGTGAAGAGAAATCAGCCTGGCCTTCCTTGACTGTGGTGCAGAAAAAGGGCTTCATTACACGGGTTTGACCTTACGTGATCTGGGGAGAGCTAGTGAACAGTCCACACAGGCTGTGTCCTCAGTGACTGTTGCTAAGCCTGAAGTAACTAGAGGTCAGGCAGACTGGCAGTCAGAAAGGGAACATGAAGCATCCCAACATGAACAACTCAGGCACGGTGCTGAGCAAAGGAAGGCAGACTCAAATGCGTGCATACTGGAAAACTCCATTCATATGAAGTTCAAGAACAAGCGAAGCTAACCTACGTGCTAGAAATCAGGACAGTGGTTGGCCCAGGGTGAGGGTGAGGGGCATTGTCAAGATTGGGACATGGAAGGAGAGTTAATTAAAAGGAGGGTGTAGGGAACTTTCCAAGGTAATGGAAATGTTTATTTTAATTGGGATGTGTTATGGATTGAATTGTGTCCCTCCAAAATATATGTTGTAAATCCTAAACCCTATACATGTGGTGGAGCCCAGGTGGTGCAGTGGTTAAGCATTCATCTGCTACCCAGAAGGTCAGCAGTTCAAATCCACCACCTGCTCCTTGGAAACCTTATGCAGCAGTTCTATTCTGTCCTGTAGGGTCCATATGAGTCAGAATCGACTCAACAGCAACAGGTTTGGTTTTTTTGGTTTATACATGTGGATAAGGGGCCCTAGCGGCACAACAGTTAAGCACTCACTGCTAACAGTAAGGTTGGTGGTTCAAACCCACCAGCCTCTCTGAGGGAAAAATACCTAGTGATCTGCTCCAGTAAAGATTACAGCCTAGGAAACCCTATGGGGCAGTTGTACTCTGTCATATAGGGTCACTATGACTTGATGTCACACAACAAGGATACCAACATAATGGGAATAGGGCTTTCTCTGTTACATTAATGAGGCCATATCAGGGTAGGGTGTGTCTTGAACCTAATCATTTCTGAGATATAAAAGGAGCAGATTAGGCACAGAAGCAAGCACAAATGGGGGAAGATAGATGCCATGTGGAGATCTCCAAGGAACAACAAGAAGAATACTAGAAAAGCTGCAACAAGGACCTTCCCCTAGAGCAGACAGATAGAGCCTTCTTCCAGAGCGGTGCCCTGAATCCAGACTTCTACATGCCTAAACCATGAGAAAATAAATTTCTGTTCATTAAAGCCACCCACTGGTGGTACTTCTGTTATAGGAGCACTAAGAGACTAAGGGTGTGTACATTTGTCAAATTTCATTGAACTGCACAGTTAAGATCCGTGTGTAGTTAGTTTTTTAATTTTTTCTGTTGTACTTTAGATGAAGGTTTACAGAACAAATAGTTTCTCATTACACCGTCAATACACATATTGTTTTATGACATTGGTTAACAAATCCATAATATGTCAAAACTCTCCCTTCTCGACCTTGGAGGACCTTTTTTGTTTTTTGGTGAAAATATACATAGCCAAAGATGCACTATTTCAAAAATTTCTACATGTACAATTCAGTGACATCAATTATGTTCTTCCAGTTGCGCTGCTATTCTCACTATCCTTTTCCAAATTATTCCATCACCATTTAGATTTTTTTTTTAATAACAAAAGAAAAAGAGAAAAAAAAATTGAATACCCTACTTCTGCTTAGATCCCAATGGCCAGACCTCAGTCACATGGCCATGTTTATCTATAAGAGAAACTGGGAAAAGCACTTTTTATACCATTTGACAATTTGCCTAGTGAAAAGCTGAGGGTGCTTCTCCTGCGCAAGATGCAGAGACTTGATTTGGAGGCACAATTAATTATCTCTGCCACTAGCCAAGCAAGCAAACGATCCTTCTTTTGAAGAAGAAGGGGTTTGAGAAAGATTTCAAATACTTATAATTTAATTTAATAAGTCTTCTAATTTTCACTGCTGTGCTCCTTTCTGTAACTTTTCAGCATTGCCTCTCCCTTACTGTAATAAGGCAAGACCACCATTTCTGCAGTGACGCAAACTTGAGAGCCTGCCAAGGGCAGTCTGGGTGGCAAATGGAAAGGAGGATCAAGAAAGAAGGTGGCAGGACTGGGAAGGAAAATGAAACAGGCTTGGAAGTGTGAATGGGAAACTACACAGCAGACATGGCACGTGCGATATTCGCCACCTCCCAGTTAGAAAGAGCCACCTCTTCTAGTGTTTAGAGCTTGACGTAGCTACCCTTCTGCGGCCACACAGGAGTTGGTTGTTTTCAGCCTGTGAAGAAAGATGCAGCAACAGTAGTATTGCCAGTCTTTGAAAGCTTCAGTCCCTGCAAGGGCATGTGGGTGATGTCATCCTCAGTCTCCCCAACATTCAGTTCGACAACAAGCGTTGACTGAGCTCCGGCTTCGCCTGGCTCTGGGCTCAGAGCCAGGGACACAGACAAAGCGCACAACGGTGATCAGGGCTGGGGGCTAAACTCCTGTTCTCTGATACCGATGTCAGCCAGAACCACGCTCAAGTTCATCAAGGACCCCAGCACCAAGCACTGTGGGGACGAGCCCTGGTCTATTTCCCCAACCACCCTCCTCTCCCATCCCCCTCCACTAGCCCATGCTACCAGCATCTCAGCCTGTTGCCGTGTGAGCCACCACAGCCTCCTCCCAGAATAGACGGATGAGAGATGAGCAGGGTCTGCTTGATAAAACTCGTCCATGAGCTGCCTCCAAGATTTGGTGCAAGGAGAAGGGACTGGAAATTATATGGCCATTATCTTTGCAGACAACTCCCTCCTTCCCGTCTTTCCAATAATGAATTGCACAGAGAGCTCAGCTGTCATGAAAGCTTTTGAATCCCAGGCCTACCATCCTCCAGGACATCCTCAGAGGTTATCTCAGCTAGGCAGGTGGGAGAGGAAAGAGAAAAGCTTAACCCTATAAGAAGAATTAATGATGTATTATTAGCAACTGATGGCAATCTAAAACAGGATTTTCAATATAGACACTGGTGGCTGTAATTTTTCTCTGTCATAAGCACACACAAAAACAGCTATATTTAATGGTTCCAGAGTTCAGATCAGTTTCTCAAATTAAATTTAGTTCCTTAGAAGTGGTGTGTTAATACCAAAAAAACAAAAACAAAACAAACCCATTGCTGTCAAGTCAATTATGATTCATAGCAACCCAATAGAACAGAGCAGAACTGCCCCATAGAGTTTCCAAGGAGTGCCTGGTGGATTTGAACTGCCAGCCTTTTGGTTAGCAGCCGTAGCACTTAACCACCACACCACCAGGGTTTCCTGTGTTAATACAGGACGTTTTAATAAAATACAGACTCAGTTTTAATGTTGAAGATACTTTTCATTATAGATAGAAATATTATGATTAGTCTCGTTATATGGTAAGACCACTAGCTGGCATTAGTGTTGAGTTTATATGGCCATGTTACCTGCATTAAGTACAAAAATCAGAGCGACTCTCAAACAGCAGAATCACATTTTCCATAGGATCTAATCACAGCATGAATAACTTGTAGGCAGGAACTCTATCTTATTAATTTCTCTATCCTCAGCCTTTAGCACAATGCTGGGCACAAGCAGAGGTTTGATAAATGGTTGTTGGGTGGATGGATAGATGGATGGATGGATGGATGGATACACCACTTTAGAAGATTTTAATGTGGTAGAAAACAAGTCTTATTACTAAGAGGCTGAAAGCCTGAGGATATAAATTCATTGCCTGGAATATATTTGACATGGTTAAAAAGTATATACATCTGTGTCTGTGAATGTCTTTTTGTGCCTCTCTGTCCTAGTCAGATTTGAAGTACAAGATATAGAAACCTCTAGAGGTATTTGCCTTAGCTTGGAAACCCTGGTGGCATAGTGGTTAAGTGCTACAGCTGCTAACCAAAAAGTTAGTAGTTTGAATCCACCAGGTGCTCCTTGGAAACTCTATGGGGCAGTCCTACATTGTACTATAGGGTCACTATGAGTTGGAACCAACTAGAGGGCAATAGGTTTGGTTTTTTTTTTTTTTTTTTTTTTTTTTTTTTGAGTTCCCCCTAAAGCAGACTCTAAGACAAGGATCCAGGCACAGGTGGTTAATTTTGGAGGTGAGCGCATGAAGTAGAAGTGAGGAAGTGAGACAAGAGAGGGAGAAAAATCAATTAGGGGTATAATAATGAGAAGGTTTCTGCTGTGGGCAAGTGGGGCTCAGTCTCACTGGGAACCCTCTGAGGAATCAGAACTGTACGACCTGGACAGAAACTTGGGGCACTAACCCACCAAATCCCATCTCCCACTGGAGAGGGTTGCCCCAAGGCATTAACACTTTCACACCTCTGGATTGCCCCTGCTTTTAGCAGAGTAAATTCTAAGTGTCTGAAGAAGCCCTCAGGCAGAGAACAAGGCTGGCTCAAGCACTTGAGAAGGGAAGCTGGGAACTGTCCACCACAGCTGCAGGTGAACCCAGATGGGCTAAATTTATAGGGGGAGTGGAGCATCAAGAGCATCACCTACAGCATTTTAACAGGAAGGGATTTAATATAGGCAATTAGATACTCACAGCATTACATGCATGCATATGAGGAAGGGCTAGAGCAGCTGTTCTACGCTGGCCTCCAGGAATGACTCCCAGAACAAATAGAACTGACCCCCCTTGGGGACCTTCAACCACTGACCTCAAGATTATACTCTATGGCTACTTTCCAGGGATCAGAACGCTGGAATAAAGAAGCTGCTCCTGCTTCTGTGGTTGCTGCCACAACTCTCTCTCCACAGCCAGGAGGCTGCAGAAAAATCTTCATATTTCCATGACTTGTTTATCATGAGAAAACAGCCTAAAGGGCAAGAAGAAGTCCAAATCTTGTACATCTGCATTTAACTGACAGAACCTGGATTGACACAAAAGCCACAACAATGAACTCAAGTATTCCAACGATCATGAAGATGGTCGTAAGTTCGCCATGAGTCAGAGCCGACTCAGCAGCAACTAACAACAAATCTTCTTTCAGAACACTAGCTGTAGGGGTGTCTGGGAACTGTGGTGTTCAGCTTCCCAACGTCTGCAACTAGGAGTGTGGAAGCAAGTTTGAGTAAAGCCAATACATGGTGTCTACTCCACTCTCGAAGGACCATCGTCAGCCTGTGCCTTGAGCATCATCTTCTGAGGGAGAGCACACACGTATGGCCCCCGCTGGGCCCACCTATGGAAGCTGGTATCACAGAAGACAGGAGCTTCCTCTCTCACCACAAGACAGCCTGCTCTGTGCTGCAGCCACACAAGCCTTGTCTTCATTTCTCAAAAAACACCAAGCTCTCCCCAGCCACGGGGCCTTTGTATATACTACTCACTCTGCTAGAATGGTCTCCCCACCTCCTCTCCCAGCCTCTGCTTCATCTCCACCCTTTCAGCCAATAATTCCACTTGTGGGACTATATGTTAACAGAGTAATTGAATGAAAGCACGGTTTCTTCATGAAGATGTTCATTACAATAGCCCAAGATTGGAAACCCCCTCAATTACCAACAACAAGGGATCAGTGTGGTAAACCTGCACACTGAGATTGTGCAGCCATGAAAAGAATCTACTGTGAAGTCTCTGTGGAAACATGGAAAGTGTTTCTGATATGATGTGAAGAGAAAAAGTTGTGTCAAATGTGGGGCCTGCCCATCATCACAACAACCAAAAGGGAACATGCAAAAATGGAAACAGTTGCCTTGAAAGGTGGGAGGATTAAGGGGATTTTTTTTTAGGTTCTTTAATGTTCATTTTAATGCTCTGTTATTTTTAAGGGTTTAAAATGACCAGGCTCCTTGGCACCATGCGGTCAGTGACTAGAAGCCAAAGAAAATCCTGTCCCAACTAGTGAAAAGAAGGGGTCCTTCCTCACAAGAACAACTTTTGAGTCAAGTAAGACTCTCTGGGACAAGCAAGGCAAATAATATTGGAAAGACCAACAAGTGGATGGGAAGAATTAGGCTTCTTCCAGCCTAAAATGAAGTAAACACTTAACATCATTTGCTGTTGTTAGTTGCCACTGAGTCAGCTTTGACTGACTGTGCCATCTTCCTGCACTACCTTAGACAACGTTCTGTTGTGATATGGCTAATTTTCATTGCTGATTTTCAGAAGTAGATCGCCAGACTTTTATTCCTACTCTGTGTTAGTCTGGAAACTCTGCTGAAACCTGTCCACTATGGGTGACCCTGCTGGTATTTGAAATACTGGTGGCATAGCTTCCAACATCATGGTAACACACAAACCACAAAAGTATGGCAAGCTGACAGACTGTAGTGGTAACATCATTTAAATGGTCATACACTTACGATAAGACAATAGGCTATGTTCTCCCATTCTCACGCGCTAGAAGTAAAGGAGGCCCGCTTTGGGACCATAGAGGGAAGGCAGAAAGATGCCACCAAACAGAACATTGTAGTGGTAAGGCCCTGAAAGCTATCTGTGACTTTCAGCATGGCATGTACTGTGGACTTACAGCATTTGATTCAAGTATTTCTCAAGTCCTGGAATAAAGAGCTGATTCAGGGCTACTTGTGCAATGAAAACACCCAGAGACAGGCATTGTCCATTAGAGTCATGAGCATAGAAAGACTCTCAAACTTAGGGCTTAGGACCTCAGACAATCAGCACTGGTGTGCTTCAATTAACCAGAATTCCAAGACTCAGCCTGGACTGTTAAGATAAGGCAGCAAACATGATGAAATCTAAATGCAGTGATAACTCCGTCTCCTGATGCTTCTACCCTGAAATCTACAATAAAATTCAATATTCAGAGTGGTGTCTCTGGTTAGCTTGAACAGCATGGGCGAGCAAAGTGGTTTCAATGCCACAAAAATGCCTTCACGTGCTGATGGCTAGAAGTCAGATCTCCGTGAGGTGAAGTGGTAAGGATGAGGGAATAGGGCCGGTCATCAAACTGTCACCAAACTTAAAGGTTATTGGGGTCAGAGATGACAACTGGTAAATAAACCTTTCAAGAATTTTTCCAGTTGTATCAACAGTTTCCCCTAGTAATGGGGACTTATTACCCACCTCCCAAGCCAGCCAGGGTTTCTATTCAGAGAGAGCTCTCAGTGGCAGAAAGTTCTTCCCCCAGTGAGTTGATATTAGAATCCCTGCGGCTTCCACCTGCTGGTCCTAGTATTGCCCTCTAAGCCATGTGGAACCACAGGAACCCTTCCTTCCTCCAGGAATTCAATTCTGTTCATGATGGTGTTCTCCACTCAGGCAAGCGAGCAAAGCAAGAAAATGTACCACAAAGAGAGAGATTTTAGTGAATGGTGAATAAATACCAAAATCTAAGCAATCAGGTGAGTCCACTCCTAGCGCTTCTAGTGAACGGAACCTCTGTTGTAGGCGCAGTCATTGTTATCTGGTGGACCAAGGGCTACATGCATTGTCATAAAATACGAGGCTTAGATTCAGTATCGAGATGAAAGTCAAGTGAAGGCTCCCCAGGAGACAAGCCGCACTGCTTTCACAAGCCTGGAGTGGAGAATATTGCCTTTCAGCAAACAGTGCTTCTAATTTGATCCTGCACAGATTCCTGCCAGGAGGAAGGCAACGAGATGTCAAGACAGTGTGGTGTGTGTACACTCCTATATGTATTTTTTATCACAGCCACGTTCGCCAGGATCTCTGTCATCAATTATTTGTGACAGGCAGTCAATTGTTTATCTTTCAAGAACATTACCACTTACTTTCCTTTATATATTTCCCCTGTATTATTGTGGGGCAGAGACTATCTGTTTTCCCCTCCTTTCCAAGCCCTTCCATCATGTACTACCCAGCATCCCAGCATAATGTCCTGGCGTGATAGGCTTTACGAGGCTGGAAGAGAAATGACTTTGTGCTCCCCCCTCCAACGGATGCACAAGAGGACACCAAAGCCAGCACTGAATTCAGCCGAATGTCAGGGCCCTGGGCGTGAAAATTCCCCTCTGTGTGTGAGAACAGGTGTTCGTGTGAGATGCTCAGAAAAACTGGAACCGCTAGGAGCAAAAACATACCCCCTACCGCCCTGTCCTGTTCAGAAAATAGAAGCCAGTTTCCACCATGAAAACCATTTTTGCTTAAAACACCAGCCTGAAATAATTGCATATTTGTTGGGGATTGACAGTTGAGTTTTTCATGAATTCTGCTATCTTGTGACAGTAGCAAATAAGTAGGTAGAGAAATGCACTCTCCTGGGGCTTTTAAGAGCAAAAAATCACAGTAGGAAAATTGCACCAACGAACATGGCAATATTTCCATACTTTGCTGCACTTAAGGGAAGAAAATGGTCATTAAGGGTAACAGGGTTGTTTTATAAACAGTGGTTCTATTTCTGGGTCTTTCACTTGGCAAAAGACTTGGGACATAGTCACAGAAAGTGGGAGGATGCCAACCTGAGTTTCTATAATGTTGCCTTTGCAAACAACTGGATTTATTCTTAATGGGGCCTTGCTGCATTTTTACATTATGGAGCATGTAATTAGCTATTAAACAACTTAGGAATCAACCACTCAGATTTGTTGGGCCCGATGCCTGATGAACGATTTCATGCTGTTCTTTTAAGTCAGTGCTGTGTTGACTGTAATTTAGTGGTGGACTTCAGGGGTTTTTTGAAGGGGGAAGGATTAAAGTTTCTCAGTTTGGGAATCTAAAATGACAATGCAATATTAACTTAATTATAAACCTTTTAACCAACCACAGACTCCAAGGCTGTTCTGGGTAGAACAAGTTGAATTTAATCTCTGTAAATAGCACTTCAAATTCTCTCAAGTCTGCTCACCAAGACAAAAAACCACCAAAGGCTCCCTTTTTCTGTAACTATCAGTGGATTTTTTTGTTTGTTTGTTTGAATTATCAATCAACTGACACAAATTTATGAAACTCCTACCATATGCCCAGGGAATCCCTGGGTGGCACAAATGGTTAACTGCTGGCAATCTGCTTCCGAAAGGTCACACCCTTAAAAACCCTATGGAGCAGTTCTACTCTGCACACATGGGGTCATCATGAGTTGGAATCAACTTGACAGCAACCAACAACAACCACATGCTCTGAAAGGCCGATGGCTGGGTGACAAGGTCAGTTACTGTACGTTGTTCCTGCTGGATTTTTCTCTACCACCCCCTTCCTGCCCTCCAGGGAGATAGTCGGGCCTAGGTACCTCTTTGGCCCAAAGGAAGTGTTGTGCACCCAGGGCCTAAAAGAGAGGTTGCTGGCAGACAATCTCTCTCCCTGGCTTCTGTGAAAGTGTCAGATCATGTGGTAGGCTAGATGACCCAGGAGGCAGGAAGAGAGGGGTGAGAATCCTTAAAGAGGGAGAAAGTGGAGGGAGTGCTTCTCCAAGCTTGGGAGGAAGACAGAGGGCTACGTGTTCTGGGTGGAGACCCAGAGCCACAGGAGGGGGGCAGGTCCTCTGGGGGAAGTGATTAGGAGGAGCCCCAGGAGCTGGCCGAGGTTCTGAAGACTCAACACAAGATGCCTGGGATCTGCACACAGCCCTGGGCCAGAGGAAGGAGCCCTTACCAGGACAAAAGTTCTCACCAGCCCAGCAGAATGAGGGACTTAGAGTCAGAGTGAATACAGTTTTAGAGAGGTTTCGGGGTGTTTCCTATGCATCCAAGCTGTGGGCCAACAGTCCTGCCCACCACAGTGGTCGGTGCTGACTAACAGTCTTGGGGCCTTTGTCTTCTCCAGTCTTCGCAACCACCATCCATACCGAGAGCTATGCTATGATGTTGAACAAGTTTCAGCCGAGCTTCCAGACTAAGAAGGACTAGGAAGAAAAGCCTGGTGATCTACTTCTGAACATCAGCCAATGAAAATACCATGGATCACAGTTGTCCTAGCCACAACTGATCATGGGGCTGGCACAGGACCAAGCAGCATTTCTTTCTGCTGTGTATGGGGTCACCATGAGTTGAGAGCTGACTCAAAGGCAGCTAACAACAACAATATGCCAGGTACTGTGCTTGGGCCCAAGAGTTATGTGCCCAGGGACTCATGGAATAACCTCCCTCTGCTATGTGCTGTGAGCCCTCCCTTACCACCCCCCCAGCCTCAGTTTCCCCACTTGAGCACTGACATTCCATTGATCTAAGAAGTGACATGAGAATGTTGCCCAGAGCCTCTTCCAGTCTCCTGCCTTTTCCTTGTACTTCCTGTCCCTCCTGTTCCCACCCAACACATGAGAACTTGATGAGACGGGCACCAACCTGCTTTCGTCGATCTGACGGAGGTGACTGATGAAATGGAGCACATTCAGCCCCCTCCACCCCATCCGTACTGTGGACCACAAAGGAGGCAGAACAGAAGCAACAACGGCACAGACACAGCGCTTCCCTCGGGCCTGAGTTATGCACTACCCCGAAGAACTCCAGGCGGCGCCATTTGCATAAGGCTCAAAGTGAACAGCGCCCCACGGAGCTGTGCCCCATCAGCTGTGTCGCTGGACGCCTGCTCGTCCCTGAAATCAGGGTGCAGGGCCCATGGTTTTGGACTTTGGGGACACTAGGAGAGGGCAGCAGTGGACGTAAGCGGAGGTGGCATTTCACGGCACAGAGAGCACAGTCCGGAGCCAGCCATTTGAGGCCTGTCCAGGCTGACTCCTCCACTAATGAAGACAATGCTGGGAGGAGGGTCTGCAGAACTGGCTGAGGATGAAGGGAAACAAGCAAAAACAGAAAACAAGGCCACTCCATTTTCACTCAGGATTATCGTGAAGAGAAATGAGGACGCGCGTGCGCGCGCACACACACACACACACACACACGCATACCTGCTTAATTTGGTTGTTCTTTGATCCCTGAGAGGGGCTGGTAGACAGCACCTGACAGAGAGACAGGACACCAGAGTTTGGCACTGGCGCTGCCATTCTTTGCTGTTCACTGCTGGGTGAGTCACCGTTCCTCTCTGGACCTCATTCTAAAGGGACTGCATTAAATCAGTGGTTTTCAAACTTTTTTTTTTTTTTTTCAAATAAAACGTTCCACAGTGTAGACTGCAGATAAAAACAGCTTCTCAAGTTGAAAAGGGCGGGCTTGCAGAGCCGGTCCCTCCTCCCCACCCCGTCACCATGTGATCACCTGGATGCTGTGGAAACCCCTGAACCAGATACCCACTGTGGTAGGCTGGATAATGGCCCCCAAAGATGTCCTCATCCTTATCTCTAGAACCAAAGGCACCAGGAGACGATGTTCCTCCAGCGGCGCTCAGCCCACATCGGGCAACCTCCAGCCAACGCACAGATTCGTGAGCCAAATGAGTACTTATTATTGAGAGCCACTGAGATCTCGAGGTTGTTTGTTATGCTACAATAATTGACCAGTACAATGTATTTGTCACTCCTACTCCTTGGGCTCCTTGTAGGCAGAAACTGCATCTTGTATACCGGCCATCTCCTAGGTGACTGGCACAGCTACTGGAACATGAGGGAGGGAGGTGGAAGGAAGGTAGAAGAGCGGGAGGGAGGGAGGGAGGAAGAAGGAAGTCTCCCAGTTCTCTTGCGCCACTCTGCCTCTAGCTACCTGCTACCCGGTGTGAAGTTCTGACATCCACAAAGCAGGGAGCCATCCATACACTGATATACTCTGTTTATGGGACATAATATATACTTTGGGGATTCTGCTTGGGGACTACTCCAGCATCTGGGTGCCGATTTCTAAGGAACTATCACATATGCCCTTGTCCAGGCCCTGGCGCTAACGGTCTCAAATGCTCACTTGTCAGCCTGCAATTTGAAGGAGCCAGAAAGCCATCTTGGTCAATTTCTGCCCTGTGATAGTCCGGGGGGATTAGGCTGGTGAATAAGCACGGACACAGTACAACGGCAAACCTGCCACGAATGCATGTTAATCACGCCTAGCCGATACTTGCCATTCACCAGTGAATGGCATTTTACAGTGTCTTATTAAAATTGGGAGAAGGATTAAGAGGCCCCTTTCTTGATTAATGACTTTCTCTGCCTGAGATATAATCCTATGTATAACCCCAAATAACTAGAAGCAAAATTAAATTTTCACCATGGGATCTTTCAGGGCACGTGTGGCACCATGCCCTCTAAGTCTTATTTTCTTTACATATTCAGTTTAAAGGCACAAGGTATCCCGAACCCCCAAAGTAGAACGATTTTGCAATAGGTAGCAGCGATGACAGAAAGAAATTCCACTGGCTGTTCCTACGGCACAAATGAGTTTATACTTTTAGAAGAACAGCCACTTTCCCTTAGCGACAGACATGCATGGGTGTCATGTATGAGTGGAAAATATCTAAAGATTACTCATCTCCTTAGAGCCTTTTAGGGAAGTAGACAGCCATCGATAAATCAATAATGAAAATATCTTCCATTGACTTCACTGATTTCCTCTCTGCATCTCAATTTCATCTTGAAGAAGTTCAGAGGGTGATGGATTCTTCAAAGTGGAAGGGGCCTTCAAGGCCCTTTAGTCCAACCCCATAACCTGACAGATAAAGAAAGTGATGCCCAGATAGGTGACTTACTCAGAACTACTCACTATTCATGAATTAAGGTCAGCTGACTTCCCTCTAGCCCAGTGCTTCTCTTATCACACATACTTCATTTTGCAGTGCCTCTTCCCACACCTAAAAAGTCCCCTTCCCCCCACCCCACATACACTCCGTTTCAACCAAAATTTACCAAGCACCTTCTCCAGGTGAGGCATTATGGGAAATCCAAACATGGAGGATCCTTATTCAACATCTGTTCCTGCACAGAGGCTGGAAAGGTCAAACACTCAAGACTCCCTTGCAGCTCAAGTTCCATGTGTGCTTTAGGTCCAGCAGTCACATATGCTTACACAAGACCTTGGTTCGGAACTAAGATGCATGGCGAGAAAAGTGCTTACGTGGACTTTGATTTGGGATGGGATACTTGGGGAAGAGAGGTGCAGAGCATTTATTTTCCTGGTACAGATCCTAGCAGAGATGGTACAGTTCTGGAGACAGGGGCTGGGGCAGGCAGAATCCTCATTCATCAGCTTTCCGACCATGGAGAGGCAGCAGCACCCTTGGTCGCCCAGTTCTACAAAGGAGTCTTTTTCTGTCATCCCACCTTTCTGTAGGCAAGTTAGATTTCCTAACAAATCATGTCTATTTAAAGAATCCTCACTTCTAAGGGGCATTCTGGCTGTACTTATTCCAAGACAGATTCGTTCATTCTGCTGGCAGTCCACGTATATTCAATACTCTTCGCCAACACCAGCATTCAAATACATCAAGTGAAGAAGGTGACACTTCATCCCACGTTACTTTGGACATGTTATTAGGAGGGACCAATCCCTTGGAAAGGACATCATGCTTCATAAAGTAGAGGATCAGCAAAAAAGAAGAAGACCCTCAATGAGATGGATTGACACAGTCACTGCAACAATGAGCTCAAACATAGCAACAACCGAGAGGATGGCACAGGACCAGGCAATGTTTCCTTCTGTTATACATAAGGTCACTATGACTCAGAACCAACTCGACAGCACATAACGACAATCACACTTAAACAAACCAGAGTGGATTTTGTTGGTACGCAGTTAAGAACCCTAGTCAGTAATCAGGAAACTTGAATTATTTAAAATACACAGTAGGATTCAGATGTTTCTCTAATCCAGACTGCCCTTCCCACAAGTAGTTCAAAGTAGACATGTTTGATCATATACACAAGAATTGCAGGAAATGTAAACCCAGAAATTTAACACCTTTAGACAAAAAAGTAGAAATGTGCAAATTTGCATTAATGTGGGAGGTCATATGATTACCTTCAATATGATTTTTAGAAGAGAGTTTCAAAATGGTTAAAATCACACCTGATGCTTAAGCAAGGTAAGCGGGCTTTAAGGATGGGAAATAGGTGCAGAGCCCATGGAAACATCAGTTCAAAACTGAGTCACCAATATTGGCAACCATTTCCAGATGCAGGAAGGACAGGACCTGCGTGCTACAGAACACGATTATTTGTCTGGCATGCAAGCTTTCCAATTTCCCCCTTCTGTTATTTACCTACACATCTGGGACTTGTGACACATGTCTTGTGAACCATCATAGTATCCAATTCTCCTGGATAGGGTTGGTCCAGAGGAGGCCATGACCCCCAGGCTAGACCAATAAGTCCCTCCCTGAGTCTCACCAATTTGGAGCCAAAGGTCAAAGTGCTGGAAGAACACAGAAGTGAGTCTGCCAGTGGCCATCTACCCAGAAACATGGAGAAAAGGACCTGTTTTCAGCTGCAAAGACAAGAAGAGACAGGGCCATGTGGGGGTAGAGTAAGTTGTGGCTGTTCTGAGTATAATTTCATCCCAGAACCTGGTTTCTGTAGCTCTTTTACCAACTCCACGAGCTACCACAGGGCCCTTCCCAGCAACATAAGCCATAAAAACCTTCTTGCGTAGGCCAGTTTGAGCTGGCTTTCTTCAACCAAAAGAATCCCAATAATTGGCCATAAAGAGTAGGAGTCCAGCACCATCAAGACCCTGTTTTCCCCAGAAGATGGAAAGAAGGAAGAGGGTACATCAGCCTAGAGTAGGCACTTCAGCTTCCCTGAGAGCCACACTTACATAGACAATCTTCTGGCACCATGAATCCCATTCCAAGGTGATGCATTGCCACAAAAGCACCCACACTTCCACAGTGCTCCTTCCCATACCCCAAAAACAACACCTTTGAAGTTGAGTCAGCACCACGCCTTCACCAAACCTCAGGTTGGGAGCCATTGATACTAATGGACAGAGCACCCCAGAGACGTAGAGCACTCACTGCAAGTCCATGCTGTGTTCACCACCTTCCTCTTCTTTCCATCCCTTATGTAACCGGGACATGGGGTGATATGAGGAATGTTATTTATTTAACCTTAATTATAGCTCTATTTTGTAACCACCCCAGGAGGGTGAATCCCATAACTAAAGGGCCCTTTATTTTGCTAAGTTTGGTTCTGCAACACTGGAAGATGTTGCTGGGGCAGAGCGACTTGTTCTGAATAACACAGGGGTGGGAAGTTTGAACTTCCACAGAAATTGAGAAGGAAAGCTGAAATAGGTATGGGAGGAGGCCAAATGGGAGTTGGGGCGGGGCTTTGAACTGGTTCTGTCCAGTTAGACCCCCTGCTGAGAATCTGCATTTCCACCCCCATGTACGGAATCAGAATCTACATTTTTAACAAAAAGACCCATGTGTATATAAGAATCAGCTGAGGTCTTGCTAAAATGTAGACGTATACAAAAGAATCACCTGGGGATCTTGTTAAAAATTATAGACGTATGCATAAGAATCACCTGGCAATCTAGTTAAACTGTATATTCTGATTCATTATATCTAGGGTCGAAATGTAAATTCTCAGCAGGAGGTTGAACAGGCATGAACTGGTTCAAAGTCCTGGTTGTGGGGTGGTTTTCTATGGAGAAGAGACTATGGTTAAGGAGGATTTTTCACTATGAAAAAGGAGGACATTGCACTATGCAATGTGATCCCTTCCTGAACCCAGAAGAAGGATCAGGATCGGGAGAGGACTTGCAAGGAAGGGTCCAGAGGGGGATGAAATTAGACTGCGCAGAGCTTATGTTCTCTGAGACCCTTTGGGTTCCACAGGCCTATTGACTGTCTCACTGATGTAACCAGGGTCAAGAAGACAGTAACAAGTGTTTGGGCACCCACATCACCTGCCTGTCCCATCTGATGCCATGCTGTATAGAAGGGAGCACTATAGGGAGGAGAGCGGGTGAGTCCACAGTGTTTCTCAACTCAGGTCTCCCCTCTATCTTCTACCCCCAGCCCCAACCCCTTGCCCAGGTGACTGGAATTCAGGACCACCACAGAGCAGGGTCTGAGGGAATCACCCAGTCTCCCTGCAACATACAGGAGAAGTACCCGTCATCCCCGTGCATTCGCAGAAGACCTGGTGCTTGAGGGGAAGGTGCTCAGAGCACAGCCCTGGGCAGTTCACATCCTTCCAGCTACTTCCACCTATGGTGAGAGTAATAATAATAGTAGCAGTAACAATTATGATTTTATTAATGGCTGTCAACATTTATTGAGCACTTGCTCTGGACCAAGCCCTTCACTAGGCATTGTCTCATCTGATGCTCATTACAAAGCTCGGGGAGACACTCTTGTAATCCCTATTGTGCAGATGGGGAAAATGAGTATCAGTGAGCTTTCCCAAGGCCACACAGCTAATACAAGCTCTTGTGAGAAGATGTACCTGGACCCCTGACTCCAGAGGCCAGGCATTGTCCATACTCATTTCAGGCCAGATTCAGAGCAAGGGTGAGCAAAGGGTGCCTTGAAAAGGCCCCTCATGTCTGCAACGTGAGCAGTCAGAGGAAAAACAGCACCAGCGACTACAGTGGATGAATAACTGTGCCATGTCCATCTGACACTAAAAAACAGTGTCACTTTCAGCCCCTATTTGGGGACCATAGCATACTTTTTCCATAACCTTCTGCACCCATTGCTGAAAACTGGAGACTTTATATCCCAGAAAAGGATTTCCTGGAACATAGGACTTACACAGGTAAAGCTGGGACAGTCCCAGGCCAGCCCGGATAGTTGGTCCCCCTAAATGTGCCATCCACCGTGGAGGCCAGGCTAAGTCCAGCACACTGCATGATCTCCATTGCCAAGCAGTCACCAAAGGGTGGCATGGAGTCTTAGTCCCACACACCCAGCCTTAGCCATTTCATCCCAGCTCCTGCAGAGCATTAGCTGAATTTCCCCTGACCCTTTCCAGCTAGATTCCAGGAAGCTCATGTGCAGCAATTCATAATTAATTTATGCCGCCTGAAATGTCCCACTAGGTCAGCATCGTTCTTCACCCAGCTAATGAAAGGACTGATTTTAAGAACACCTTTGATCACTAAAAGCATGATGAAGACTTCCTCCCTATGCCCCTTCTCCAGGAATGAGCAACGAGTTTCCCTGCAGCAGAGCACCTCCGGTTCTCCCAACACACACATGCTTGCTGCAATCTTGTGTTTAATTAGTCTCTTTCTTCGGATGAGATAATCGTGTCCCTGCTCTGGATTTCATTCATAAGATCACTTGCTTCACATATGGCAGGCTTTTTATTGACTCACTCATTTATGGCAGGGCCATATGGTGCACACAGAGGGAAGCAACAATGCATTCAGCCTAAATCCAGCAGGAATGTGGGGAAAAGCCAATACAGTCTGACATCAGTCAGGCAACCAACTGACCTTTGATTGACCATCTACTGTGTGCCATGTACCGGGCCAAGGGGCTGCAGGGATTCAGACACTGCCCTTAAGCCAGGGTTTCTCAGCCTCTATTGACATTTTTGGTCAGATAATTCTTTGTTGTAGGGGTTATTCTATGTACTGTAGGATTTAGAGCAGCATCCCTGGCCTCTACCCACTAAATGTCAGTAGTAACCCTTCCCGCAGTTGTGACAACAAAAAATGTCTACAGACATTGCCAAATGTCCCCAAGGGACACAATCACCCCTGGTTAAGAACCACTGCCTTAAGGTGTTTGCAATCTAGAACAGCAACTAAGTACACAAATCTCTATGGTGGAGGGCATCATGGGATAGTAATGGAGGCATATGGTGGTTTGCAAACTCCAGTGCCCTTGGGGGCCAGCAATGGGGATGCTGGGAAGGTGGCAGAGAGGACCTAACTGAAAAGGGCAACCCTGTCACAGGCAACAGCTACTGCTCAGCTCCAGTTAAACGTTACCAGGTACTCTAATTTTTTCAAGGGAATCTGAAATCTGGACTTATATGTGAAATCTTCCAATTTTTTAATGTTTGCAACCAATTAAAATATTTAAATAATATGTAGGCCAAAAAAAGATGTTTAAGGGCCATATTTGCTAGATACCCCTTTTGGGTAGAAAACGAGGCATTATCTCAGGAGTCCTGGCACTATCTCTAGCTCATCTCCCACCTCTGACATTGGGGCTCTTTCTAGAAAGTGGGAGGTCATCCATATGATTTATCTTAAACAGCAGTTCTCAACCCTAGATACCCATTCAAATCACCTGGAGATATTAAAAAGCCCATCACTGCACTCTTCCACCTTAGACCAACTACATCTCAGGAGGTTGTCCATGTTTTTAAAAGTCTCCCCAGGTGATTCTAATATTCAGCCAGGGAGGCGAATTACTGGTATGGGGGAAGAAAACCAACAAGTGTCAAGGCCACCTCCAGGTAGTAAGTTAATTAAGATCCAGGGCTCTAGATTCAGAGCACCCAGTTTCAAATCCTACTCTACCACAGGCTAGCTATGCGATCTGGGGAGAAACTTAACATGGGCCTCAGGATCTCTCTCTGTTAAATGGGGATAATAATATGATCTACTTTTCCCCCAGGTGTTTCTAATGAGCAGCCAAGGTTGACAACCAGTAATTAAGTTCCTTCCAGCTCTAAAAATCTCTGTGAATTTCCCTATGTGTGAAGAGGAAATGAGTATGGGGCACCCACTAAGTCTTGACTTAAATGCCCCACTGAGATCTCTCAATAACAATTGGAGATAAAGGGCCAGGTGCTGGCTCTACCAAACATAAACTCCAAGGGAATACCCCATAACTCCCCGCACATAATCATTAACTGATAGGAATAAGAAATACTTTGAATATCTTTCTAGGAAGACTTGACTTGTGAGGGTTACCTCTGTTGCATGAAAAGTCTTCCAACAAGAAAACTCAAAGAGTTCTATTGTCAAAACACTGAGCATCCTGAAGCACCTGACCAGGTGTCATCCTGGTAATATTTCCATTATTCACCTGAAATTCCGTAATGAGGTGTCTAACTATGGGGCTCCCATTTGAGACACACACATTTATCACTTGATTAGAAAAGATTAGCTATTTTTAGATAAAACATATATCCCCTAACAGGGATGGACAGTTATAAATAACTTGGGAAACTCTAGCTGACGCCCAAAACATCATGATTTAGGTTGAAAGAAAAATCCTTTCTGATCACTGTCCTTTTGTGTTCCCCAGTCCATTTTTCATGTTTACTTGCTGTCACCCCAGATAAGTGATCATCTTGGCTGTATCCCATTTCCTCACAAGCTAAGGTGGAAGGAAGAATTGTCACAATCAAAAGGGCAAGATCAAGGCCTCAGGGATGAAGGGCAGGGGTCTGGTGCCTTTGCCCTGCAATCTGATAGTTAATTAGCCTACCTTTAATTTATGTCTGACAGTTATTGAGGGAACCACAGAGATGACTTCAAGTTAGGCCTCTACTCAAGCCGTCAGATGAAAGAGGGACACGGAAGCCCAACAAAACAACTCAAGTCTCTTTCCACACTGAAACAGAGGCATAGCCCTTCCATGAGGTTCCTTCTTTCCCCAACCATTGAACAAGCTCAGGCAACTTCTGATATAAAAAGGAAAGGCTCTCCCAATGACAAAAGCTGGAACGATTTGAGCAAAAAAAAGAAATAAAATAGTATTATATTAGAACCCAAAGAATAAAATAAATATCCATGAGTCCAGAGGAGACTTCTACTTCTGGGAAGACGTACAAGATGTACTTTTTCCTATTCTTCCCACTAAGTACAACTAAAAACTCTTGACATTGCATATAAAACAAACATAAAAAGACTCTGAAAGTTGGAGAAAAGAAGGCAAACCAGCTAGAGACCTTGAGACTTGAGAGATAACATGGTGGTGAGTTCCCTGGGTTTTATATTTTTCTCATCTATCCTAACACATGGAGCAGATGAAGCTGGCAACCAGGAAACGCCAACACACACAGACAAATAAATAAATAAAAAGCCCCAATAAAAACCTACTTTCTCTAGCCAAAGGACTAGAAAAGAGCCAGTCTAGCAAGACAGAAAACTTTTAGACAATAACCTTTCTATTCTAGCCAAATACCAGATAATAAACTACCACTACCTATGCCAGCAAAGGCCAAGTAGGGGGCCTAGATTTCCATCTTCATAAGGCTCTAATGAGGTGTCCAAACATCTCTGCCAGGGTGGTATCAGAGAAAGCCAAGTTAGGATCTGGGACTTTCATCTCTGCTAGGTGGTAATAAGCCTCCAGCCCCCACTCCCACAGTGTCAATGGAGACCATGGGGGAACCTGCACTTCTACCTCACCCAGTAGTAACAAGGCACCTCTCCCCTCCCCCACTGAGGTAGTGTCAGAGAACGCCTAGGGGAGATGCAGGACTTTCTCCATTGCCTAGCAGTAACAAGGTCACTCTTACCACAGTATCAGTAGGGATCACATGGGAAACTAAAACTCCCATCCACCCCCACCCATCAGTAACAAGGAACCATTCACCGCAGGTATCAGTAGAGGCCAAGTGGGGAACCTGGACTTCTACCTCTGCCTGGCAGTGACAAAGCAGAGCTGCAACTTCCCCTTCCAAAGTGTTGTCAAGAAAGCCAGCTAAAACAAAAGATTTAAATAAGATCCAGAGTCTCATACAAAATATGAAAATGTCCAGATTTTAATCGAAAATCACTCAACAGGCCAAGAACAGGAAGAGCTCAAATTGAATGAGAAAAGACAATCAATTCGTGCCAATACCAAAATGAAAGAGATATTACAAGTATTGGACAAAGATTTAAAAAGCAGTCATGATAAAAATCCTTCAATGAGCAATTATAAGCGTGCTTGAAGCAAGTGAAAGAATAGAAAACCTCAATAAAAAAATGGAAAGTCTTAGCAAAGAAACACAAGATATAAAGAAGTGGAAATTTTAGAACTGATTAATACAATAACTGAAACAAAAGCTCAATGGATAGGCTCAAGAGCAGAAAGGAAGGGACAGAAGAATCAGTGAACTGAATAGAAAGTATCCAGTTTGAAAACAGAAAGAAAATAGCTTAAAAAAAAAAAAAAAAAAAAAAGAACAACCACCAGCTCAGGGACCTGTGGTACTATATCAAAAATTCTAATATTCATGTGATCAGAATTTTATAAGGGCAATAATGGTTGAAAATGTCCCAAATTTAGCAAGAAACATAAACCTGCAGATTCAAGAAGCTGAGCAAACCCCAAACAGGATAAGCCCAAAGAAATCCACATCAAGATACATCATAATCAAACTTCTGATAACTAAAAAAAAAAAAAAAATCTTGAAAGCAGCCAGAGAAAAACAGTACCTTTCCTATTAAGGAAAAACAGCTAGAACAATAGCAGATTTCTCCTTAGAAACCAGGGAGTCCAGAAGGATGAAAGAAAGAACTGTCAACCCAGAATCCTATATTCAGCAAAAATATCCTTCAGAAATGAAGGAGAAATTAAGACATTCTCAGACAAAGGAAAGCTAACAGAATTTGTTCCCAGCAGACCCATCTTAAGCAAATGGCTAAAGGAAGTTCTCTAAACTGAAAGGAAACAGTAAAGAAGAAACCTTTAAACGTCATGAAGAAAGAACATGATAAGAAAAAAAATGGGTAAATATAATAGGCTTTCCTTTTCCTTTTGAGTTATCTGAAATATGTTTGGTAGTTGAAGCAAAAATTACAACACTTCTGGTACAGTTCTACATGTATATAGAAGAAATAGTTAAGACAATTACAAATGAGGGAGAGTAAAGGAGGATGTAAGGGGAAGTAGTGTTCCCATACTTCACTTAAACTGGTAAAAATGATGATGCCAATAGACTGTGATAAGTTATGTATATACAATGTAATACCTACAGCAACCGCTAAAAAGGTTAAACAAAAAGATAAACTCAATTAAAAAAAAACACTACAGATAAAACAAAATGGAATTCTAAAGAACGTTCAAGTAAATCACAGAAAGGAAAAAGAAAACAGAAACAAAAAAGAGAGAGAACAAACAGAAAATAAAAAGACTTAAGTCTTAACATTATCAGTAATTACGTTAAATATAAATGGTCTAAATATGCCAATTAAAAGAAGAGATTGGCAGAGTGAATTAAAAAACATTATCCAACTGTATGCTATTTACACAAAACTCAATTCAAATATAATGATATAGGCAGGTTGAAAGTAAAGAATGAGAAAAGGTATATCAAAAGAAAGCAGAAGTGGTTATATTTCTATCAAATAAAGTAGACTTCAGAGCAAAAAAAATTACCAGAGACAGAGAGGGCCATTAAATAATGACCAAGAAGATATAGCAATCCTAAATGTGTATGCACCAAACAATATAACTGTCAAATATGTTCAGCAAAAACTGATAGACCTGGAAGGAGAAATAGACAAATCCACACCTATAATTATAGACTTAAACACTTCTCTCTCATAACTGAAAGAACAATTAGAAAGTCAGATACAGAAGAACTCAATAACACCATCAACTAACAGGACTTAATTGACATTTATAGAACATTCAACGTAACGACAGCAAAATATGCATTCTTCCCAACGTTCACAAAACATATATCAAGATAGACTGTATCCTGGGCCATAAAACCAACCTCAACAAATTTAAAAGAACTGAAATCATAAAGAGTATGTTCTCCAATTGCAATGGAATTAAACTATAAATAATAAAAAAAGATAACAGGAAAATCTCAAAACACTTGGAAACTAAACAACACACTTCTTAATAATCCATGGGTCAAAGAGGAAGCCTCAAGGAAAATTAAAAAATACATTGAGCTGAATGAAAATGAAAACACAACATATCAAAATTTGTGGGACACAGCTAAAGTAGTGCTGAGAGGGAATATTAAAGCACTGAATGCATTTGGAAACCCTGATGGCATAGTGGTTAAACGCTACAGCTGCTAACCAAAAGGGTGGCAGTTCGAATCCACCAGACGCTCCTTGGAAACTCTACGGGGCAGTTCTACTCTGTCCTATAGGGTCGCTACGAGTCAGAATTGACTTGATGGCAGCAGGTTTGGATTTTTTGTTTTTTAAATGCATATGATAGAAAAGAGAAAAAGTCTCAAATAAATAATCTAAATTCCCATCTTAAGAACCTAGAAAAAGAAGAACAAAATAAACCCAAAGCAAAGAAAAAGGAAATAATAAAGATACAAGAAGAAATCAGTGAAATTAAAAACAGAAAAACAATAGAGAAAACGAATGTAACAAAGAGCTGGTTCTTTGAAAAGATCAATAAAATTGACAAATCTCCAGCAAGACTGACAAAGAAAAAATGAAAGAAGACATAAATTACCAATCTCAGGAATGAAGCAGGGCATATCACTACAGGCCTTGCAGACATCAAAAGGATAAAAAGGGAATACAATAAACAACTCTATGTGCATAAATCTGACACTTAGATGAAACAGAGCACGTCTTAAAAAAACACAAACTACCACAATTCATCCAAAACATAATAGATCATTGGAGTAGCCCTATAACTATTAAGGGAATCGAAGTTATAATTTTAAAACTACCATATAAAAAATCTCTAGTCCCAGATGGCTTCACTGAAGAATTCTACAAAATGTTTGTTTTTTTAAATTAACACCAATTCTACACAAACTCTTCAAGAAAATAAAAGAGGAAGGAACACTTTGCAATTCATTTTATAAAGCTAGTATTATCCTGATACCGAAACCAGACAGGGTACAAAAAGAAAACTACAGACTAACATTCCTCATGAGTTGTTGTTGTTAGGTGCCGTCGAGTCAGTTCCAACTCATAGCAACCCTATGTACTGCAGAATGAAACACTGCCCAGTCCTGCGCCATGCTCACAGTCATTGCTATGCTTGAGCCCATTGTTGCAGCACTGTGTCAATCCATCTCGCTGAGGGTCTTCCTCTTTTTCGCTGACCTTGTACTTTACCAAGCATGATGTCTTTCTCCAGGGACTGATCCCTGGTGATGACATGTCCGAAGTATGTAAGACACTGTATCACCATCCTTGCTTCTAAGTAGCATTCTGGTTGTACTTCTTCCAAGATAGATTTGTTCATTCTTTTGGCAGCCCATGGTATATTCAATATTCTTCGCCAACACCACAATTCAAAGGCATCTATCTTTCTTCGGTCTTCCTTATTCATTGTCCAGCTTTCTCAAGCATATGATGTGATTGAAAATACCACGGCTTGGGTCAGACGCACCTTAGTCTTCAAGTTGACATCTTTGCTTTTCAACACTTTCAAGAGGTCTTTTGCAACACATTTGCCCAATGCAATCTGTCTTTTGATTTCTTGACTGCTGCTTCCATGGGTGTTGATTGTGGATCCAAGTAAAATGAAATCCTTGACAACTTCAATCTTTTCTCCATTTATCATGATGTTGCTTATTGGTCCAGTTGTGAGGATTTTTGTTTTCTTTATGTTGAGGTATAATCTATACTGAAGGCTGTGGTCTTTGATCTTCATCAGTAAGTGCTTCAAGTCCTCTTCACTTTCAGCAAGCAAGGTTGTGTCATCTGCATAATGCAGTATAGACATGAGTATAGACACAAAAATCACTAACAAAATACAGTAAATTTAATTCAGCTATATTCACAGCATATTCACAGAAGGCAAAGCTGCAACTTTCTTTCATCAGCCCATGTCCAGGTTCATTTGACTCCAGCTACTGCTACCACACATGGGAACTGATCCCATGTCTGTCCTGGTCCCAAAGACTTGCCACCTGAGTCCATCTCCAAAAAAGGCTGGTGACATCACCAAAGCAAACGGTAATGGAAGGAGCTAAGGATAGCAGTGAAACTGATCCTTCAGAATGGACAGGCCCAAACTAAGGTGGTAGTTTTTGCCTCTTTTCTGATCACCAAAGCCCTAGAAGCAGCAGCCAGGGACACAGAGAAGCAGGAAATTATTGAGAAGGGTGGAAATGTCACTGTTGATAAGATTATCAGCCTGGCTGACATATGAGGCACAAGCTTTGGCCAAAGATCTCTCTGGAACATCACTAAGATCCTGAGGGCTGCCCAAATCTGTGGGCTGCAATGCTGACAGCCCCCATCCTCTCGACGGCATGGATGACATCAGCAATGTGGTGGAGTCCTGTTAGCTAAGAGGCACAGAGGAGAATGTTTCCATAAACAATTATCTGACCACCACCATCACAAAAGTAAAGGCAGAGATGATATCTTAAGTCTATATTTCTTCTCAGTCCTGGAGACAGTGTGGTGAATCGGCTGTCAGGAAAACAATTCAGCACTGAATATCAAGAAACTCAAAAATGCCAGTGCACATGAACCAGTAATTTCACGCCTAGGAACCAAGCCTGAGAAAATAATCCACAATGAGGTCAAAGCACAGGAAATGTTCTTTATTGTTAATAATGAAAAATTGCTAACAATTTAAATATCCATTAGAGGAGTGACAGAATAAATTATGGTATCAATAATTACAGCCATATGATAGAATCTTATGTCATCAGTAAAAGTATTTGTAAAGAACTTTTAATGACATGAAAATACGGTGAAAGAGTAGGATATAAAACTGAATATAAGGTATGAACTCAAAATTGGGGAAAGAAAAGTTTATATACAGTGCTAATGATGGTTATCTCTAGGAAACAGGATTGGTAGTCAGTGCTCTTTTCTTTTTAAAATCATCAATAGTTTGAAAATTTTCATGAGCATGTATGCACTTTTAAATTTTCAAAAAAAAAAAAAAAGTGTCTTATCCAAAGTAAAGTAAGGGACATTATGGCAGACTGCTAGCTACCTTCCGGTACCTGGTCGCCATTCTCCCTTTCTTCCTTCTTAGGAGAGCACTGATTTTTAGCTGGGCACAAGGACACCCAGAGCTGCAAGACTCGTTTTCCAGCTTCCCCTGCAGCTGGGTAAGTCATGTGACTGAATTCCCAAGGAGATGTGAGCAGAGGAATTGTAAGGGAGGCCTTGGAGGTAAAAGGGATTAAGGCTGATGAGTTTTGTCTGGGTGGAAGGGAGGTTGCTGGGAGGAGTCAGCTGGTGGGGCTTGGGGACAGAGAAATAGCACAGGATCAGGCCACGTTTCATTCTGTGATACATATGGTCGCCATGAGTCAGAGCCGACTCATTGGCAACTGACAACAAAACCAATATGCCAGGACTACGGTAGGCACTTCACACACAGTGTTTCAAGTTCTCACAACACTGAATAAACTGTTATTATACCTGTTTCACCGGTGTGGAAACTGAGGCTAGCTAAGACTGTTATTTCCCAAGGCCTCACAGGCATCAGGGTTGGAGAACGCACTCTTTCCCTCCCTGCCCTACCTTACGGGGCTCTCGATTACTGCCTGACCTACATCTTTGACACTGCATGGGTTTCAATTTGGTGTCCCTAATTGGAATCAAATATTTCTAACTGTGGAAACAAATACTCTTAAACAGTGGCTCCTACACAGAACAAATGAGTGTTTGTTGCTAAGAGGCACTGGGGAAAAGATAAGAGAGCAGGAAGCAGAGCCAGCCTCACAGAGGCCCCGTGACCTTGTCCCACCTGAGCTAATGCAGGGGCTGGCAGGTGAAGAAATGAGCAAAGCATTCAGGTACCTGGGGAGGTCGTGCCCTGGAGAAAGGGGACAGCTGTCCCTCCACCCAAGGCCACTGCAGGTCCAATGTGGACTGATCTGATTGTCCAAGGGGATTTGGAAATCTCTATTTCTTTTGTGAAAGCCACTAAGTTTTAATCATTGGCAATTACCTCTAATTGTTAATAATATCACATGAACCAACATAACCTATTTGTGAGCCAGATTCAACCTGCAAGTCATCAGCTGGTGACTGATCAAGAATATTTCCTACAACATAATCCTTCTCAAAAAAATGATGATGCCACCTCTCCACCAACTCTCTCCAGCTCGAACTTCTCTTCTGAGCCCCTAAAACATATTTCCAACGTTTTCTGGACATCTTTGTTTGCCAGACCTGCAGGCAACTCAAATTGAAGGTGTCCAAAACCAACTGTATTCCCTGTCATGTGTAATTACCATCAGCTTGCACGGGGATGTACTGGAGTTGGTCATGATAGCTCCCAAGAGTCAAATGTTAAATATTTGGGAATTTTGCCAGGGGATTGTTAAACTATTGGTAGCTTGCAGTTGGCCATTTTGGGGGTATTTACCCACAGATATTGGCAAAGACTACAAACCAGGGCTTGCTTTTTCGGAGAGCCAGTTCACCAGCATGCCACTGCGGCCTCCACCCAGCCTTCAGGTGAGAAAGCCCACTCATATTTTCTTTCACCACTTTCTCACTATACCTCACATCCAGCCACCATATCCTGCTAATCTCCCTCTGCAAAATGCCACTAAGTGTCCCCTTCCCTCTGGCCCTAATTCAGGTCTCACCATTTTTGTAACGGTTTCATAATCTGCACCCTACCACCTTTCTCAAATAGGGGTTAGATCATATTGGTTCTCTCCCCAGCCATTTTTAACATCGAAATGCCTCAGCCTGGAATTGGAGCTGTATTAGTTAGGCTTCTTTCCACTGTAAGTGACAGGAACCCAACTCACACAATCTGAGTCAAAATGGGAACTTTCTAAATCATATAACTAGGAAGCCCAAGGGGAATAAGGCTACAGGTATAGCTGGATCAGGGCTCTGGCTTGTTCCTCACTACTTGGCTCAGTCTCTCTTTGCCTGGTTTCATTTTCAGATATGTTGTCTCCTCATGGGAGGCAAATAGCCAGCAGCTGCCCTGAATCACATTCTCCTAACTTAGTATAGTGTGATAGATTGATTGCATTCATCTTCCCAAACTTTTAACCCTCCGTGAATCCGCGTCCTTTTCCATGTGACTTTGCAGCTCCTCTTACTATGGAAGTGGAGTCTATTTCCCCATCCCTTGCGTGTGAGTTCAGTCATGTGACGTGGTTGGTCAATGTTAGATTGCCAGGCCTTTCTTCTGAGGTGTCTCTGGGTGGACTTGAACCTCCAACCTTTCAGTTAACAGCCAAGTGCATTAAGTACCACCCAGGGACTTCTAACTCCAACTCCAGATAAGGTTTATTTCTCTGCCTCCAGGCAAATTTTCAAGTGGTAACTAAACTGATTTAATACGCTGCCCCCTCAAAGTTAAGCCGAAAATCCAAGATGGCACTCCAGACTGCCCAGGTCAAATTCATCTCCTCCTCCCCCATGTTCCTATCATTTTGTTTCTGTTTTGCACCTGCCCAGTCTGCTGGCTCCGTGTGACATCTGTGCTCAGCACTCTCCCCAGTGGCCGCCGAGGCATCTCTGGAGGGCTGAATGTCATCTGGCTTTGGGTCCCCTAGGGCACCTGACTCAAGGCAACAGATATTGAATTCCCACTTGCTGAGGTGACAGGTGTGTTGGTTTTTATCTAGCTCCATCAACCCGGATTCAGTAAAGTTGTCTAGTGGCATCCACCACCCATCTGTCAGTTTGTCATAGCGTGATGACTTGTGTGTTGCTGTGATGCTAGAAGCTATGCCACTGGTATTTCAAGTACCAGCAGGGTCACCCATGGAGGACTGGTTTTAGCGGAGCTTCCAGATTGAGACAGATGACGAAGACAAGCCTGGCGATCTACTTCCAAAAATAAGCCAATGAAAACCCTATGAAGCACAACAGGATATTGTCTGATATACTGCTGGAAAATGAGCCCCCTAGGATGGAAGGCACTCAAAATACACACAGTGGCCACAACAATGGGCTCGAGCTTATCAATGATCATGAAGAAGGCGTAGGATTGGGCAATGTTTCCTTCTATTGTACACAGGGTTACCAACTCAAAGGCAACTAACAACAGCGACATCTTTTGCTAATTACCAGATTTCTAGGAATTGGTAGGTGGAGAGCTTAAAACAGTGAGGTTGCCGTGGGCCAGCACCACAGGTCACAGAAGCCCACTGTTCTGACCCAGGATGAACGTCACACGCCGCAGATAAGCCACAGGTCCTGCCTCTGGCCCAGCTCCTCCCCTCAGCAAAGGAGGTTGGACAACCCTCTTTCGGTGGAGAAAAACCCTGAGGAATGGCTGTGCTGAGTGGGTACTTGGCCATTTCTGAGTGGGTGACTGTTTTGAACTTGACTTTGCTGTGCCTCAGGCAGATCAGAGCCACATTACACTGTGATTTAACAGAATTAGTCACGCACACACACCCTGCACGTGCACTTCTCATTCCCCTGTTAAATGAAGTCAGGCCTGAGGCTGGGCAAAAAGGTCAGAGAATTATCTATCCATCCATTGGCCCCTCAGGTGCAGAGTTACCGATTAAATACAGGACACCCAGTTAAATGAACTTGAGATAAGCAATGAATAATTTTAGTATAACCCATGCAATTCTTTTAGGTGCCTTTGAGTTGGTTCCAATTTAGCAATCCTGTGTACGACAGAATGGAACCCTGCCCAGTTCTGCACCATCCTCACCATCGTTGCTATGTTCAGCAATACTGGGCAGTATTCTGTTGTAAACTAAACTGCTTCCAGGGAGAGCGCTTATAAATGACAAAGGAAGAGCAGAGAAACCCAGTATGGGATCATCTCTGTTACTGGAGTTCATAAACGTATGTCCAAGCATATGGCATAAATAGCCTGATCAGACATTCAAGACAATTTACACAAAATATTTTTCCAGGGTATAATAGCTTGGATAAAACCCATTAGGACACTTGAATTAATTCCATATTCGGCATAATAACACATCCACTCTCCCTACTTGCTCTCTCAAGGGGAAATATCTCACCCCTTCTGCCAGTCACCTGCTGGAACGCCCCGGTTTACCAACTGCGTGACGGTTATTGATTATTGATGAATGGCATAGCTGTTCTGGGCTATTACTGCTTTGTTTTCAAACCTGACTTAATTGTTCAGTGATTTTTGATGTCTTCTTTTTCCCCCCTCTTTTCAGAGAAATAAATGCAAAGTGTTTATTCTCCAAAGGCTGTAAACAGAGCTTGTGGGTCTGGTTTCTATGACAACCCTACTTGATACAGCAAACCTAGATTATCTCTAATGACAGACATGAAGTTAAAATTGCACATTCTGAACAAACAGTGCTCTGCTGACCTTTTATTGAAAAATGGAGTACAGGGTGATTGGCATGATGTGTTATATAAAAAGGGAAGAGTGTGCCGGTGGGCACTACCCACCAGCGATTAGCTGCACCACAGGTCTTTAACAAACTGCTTGCCGGGATGGAGGGCTTGGGAAATTAAGATTTGCCATCTATCATTTTCAAATTCAGCAAAGACTGCAGCGGTAATTGCACCAGAGTTTTCAAATAAGACATGCTGCTGTTTCTCTTATTTACTCAACTGAGTCTTTTAGCAGGGGAGTAAGAACGGAGAGGAAATTTTTATCCATTGTACAAAAATAATAACAATTGTTGACTCCAATAGCTAGTCTGAAACAATCTCTGCCTCTTGATCCCCTAATGTAACTCCTAAAGGAAGCCTGCGGGCTTGCGGAGCCCAGCAGCTGCTGCCTGGAAACTGCTCGTTAATGGTGGGCTGCAGTGGGGGTCCTAGGCTGGTTAACCAGAGATGCAGCATAGGCTTGGCATAACCAGCACATGCCCAGTGGATGACTGGGACAAGCTGTATGCATTCATCAGCTGTAAAATGAAAAGGATGGTGAGTTTGGGCGCTGGAGTCAGACTACCTGGTTCAGATACTGGCTTTGCCCCTTACTTCCTTATGACCTTCAGCCTTGTATCTAGTCTCTCCAAGACTTGGTTTCCTTGTCCGTATAATGGGAATCATTGTTGTGGTTGCTGTTAGCAGTCATTGTCCCTCCGACTCATGGTGACCCCATGCACAATGGAATCAAACACTGCCTGGTCCTATGCTATCACCATTATCGATTTCGCATCAGACCATTGCCATCCAGAGGGTTTTCACTGGCTGATTTTTGCAAGTAGATCACCAGGCCTTCCTAGTCTGTCTTAGTCTGGAAGCTCCCATGGGCTTACCCTGGTCTGCTCTCTGCTGTAAGGAGGACAACATGTTTGGAGAAGTAGAGGGCCTACGAGGGCGAGGAAGATCCTGGGTGGGACGGACTGTCACAATAGCTGCAACAAGGGACTCGAACATGCCAGCGATTGTGAGGATGACACAGAACTGGGTAGCATTTCGTTCTGTTGTACGTGGGATCACCATGAGTCAGAGTTCACTCACGAATTCCAGGCACCTCCTGCATCATCATTCCCCTCCCCACCCCCTCCTCACACACTCGCTGAATCTACTGTCCTCCATGGCAAATGGGCAGTTTTCTTGCTATCGCAGCTCCCCTTTGCATACACACATAGTCAGTGGGTGTTTAACCTCACCTAACATCTTCACTTTGATGAGAGAACAATCTGGCTCCCTAAAAAAAAGCCAGGTGTGAAAATACTGAGTCATTCACTCCAGAGAGTAGTGCCTGAGGGAGAAGTGGGTCAGCCTGGGGCAGAGCCTCCATCTCTGGTAGAAATCACAGCCCTCCAGGCAGAGTAATGACAGCTGATGTGCAGCCACAGAGCTTACTCTGGGGCGGGCACTGTTCTAAGTCAAATGGGTTCACTCATTGAAGCCTCACAACAGCCCTACAAGGGTGAACTACACTCTCCCCATCTTCCAGGTGAGAAACAGAGGCACAGGGAGGTTGGGAAGAGTGGAACCCCAGCAACCAGGCTCTGGGGGTCTACGCTCTTAACTATAGGCTGCATTGCTAACCAAACCCAAAGGGCTGATCATCTGAGACACTGCAGCAAGAGACACTAATTAACCACCAGTCCTCCGCTGATCCAGCAAACACTGAGTGGGCCCTACCTTCCAGGCCCTACCCTCCTCCTTGCTGGAGGAGATGGACGAGTAGAGGCCCGGATACAAGAGCAGGTGGTCAGCACTCTTCCAGGAGGAAGCCCTGATGCTATGGGAGCGCCAGGAGAGGCACCCAGCCTGGACTTTGGGGTGCGGTGAGGGTGGTCGGGGAGAGCTTCCGGGAGGAGCCAGTAACTGAGCCAGGTCCTGAGAACGAGTGGGAGTCAGCCAGGTGAAGGGCATTCCAGCCCAAAGAGGCACACGTGTGGCAGCTTAGAGGCCAGAAGACAGCAAGGGTGTCTTGGAACATCAAGGAAGAGGGAGGGGCAGCAAGAGACTGAAGTCAGCTACAACCAAGGAAGGTCTCTGACCTCAGCCACATTTCAGGTTGGAAAATCTGGATTTGAGTCCTGACTCCACTTATTTCTAGCTGTATGATCTTGGGCAGGTTAAATCACCTCTCTGGACCTCAGCTTCCACATCTGGAAAATGCAGAAAGGAACAGTACTTACCAGATAGGGCTGCTGTGAGGATGAAGTGATTACCATGTATAAAGGGCTGGACCGGTACATAGGAAGCACTATGATGATGATACTAAGTGATATCGCCATCATCATCTTGTTCAAGTCAGCCCTAGGGCTCTAGCAGTTGAACAAAATCCAAAGCTACTTTCAGTCCCACAGAGGGTCCCACTCAGTGCAAAGCTGGGCTTGGGGTCTCCAAGCCACTGAGATGCCAGGGAGCTCACCCAACCCCCGGTGACTCCCAGCCTCCAGGCAGCCTTCTCCTTCCCAAGATAAAGCTCTGCCAAGATATTCCACTGAAATTACAAGAAAGTTCTCTGAGTTTCTCCCAGTCCTAAATGGAAACTCACACACAGCACAAGGAAAACCTGGAGCATATTTTCTCCCCACAATGAAGACTCCCTGGAATGCAAAATATCACAGCACTTGCCTTTCTCTGCCAGGGTTGGTGCTGGTACAAGATGGCAGGGAGGTGGACGTGAAGCCCACCCTATCCCTCACCACAGGGGACATAAGCCTGCACTAGGAGTTGGCAGAGGGAGCTGTGACAGTAGTTTCCTCTCCCCCGCTATGCGGATTTGAAGGGTCACAGTAGATTGAGGCCATGAATAGCAGCCAGGCAAATCCACGAACTGGGCTGCCCGACCTGCCTCAGGTCCCATGAAGGCTTCCACTCATGGAAAATGCCCTGGGAAACTGTTCAGGTGGACATTTGACCAGCCTAGACTGTTGCTGTTTTTCAGGGCCTGAGTTATCTAGTGCTGCTATAACAGAAATACCACAAGTGGATGGCTTTAACAAAGAGAAATTTATTCTCTCATAGTCTAGGAGGTTAGAAGTCTGAATTCAGGGTGCCAGCTCCAGGGAAGGCTTTCTCTTTCTGTTGGCTCTGGGGGAAGGTCCCTGTCATCAATCTTCCCCTGGTCTAGGAGATTCTCAGCAAAGGGACCCTGGGTCCAAAGGATGCACTCTGCTCCCAGCGCTGCTTTCTTGGTGGTATGAGGTCCCCCTGTCTCTCTGCTCACTTCTCTCTTTTATAACTCAAAAGAGATTGACTTAAAACACAATCTAATCTTGTAGACTGAGTCCTGCCTCATTAACATAACTTCCGCTAATCCCACCTCATCAGCATCGTAGAGGTAGGATTTACAACACACAGGAAAATCACATCAGATGACAAAATGGTGGACAATCACACAATACTGGGACTCATGGCCTAGACAAATTGACACGTATTTTGGGGGGACACAATTCAATCCATGACAGGGCCCATCACACCTTGGCTGGGGCATCCAAACCAGGGCACCCAATGACACCCCACCCCCAGCTGTCACAGGCTAGAGTAAAATCAAATGAGACACAAATGGCAGTGCTCACAAATAGCACAGCCATGCAAATATAAGGGCTGAAAGCTTCTGGGAAGAGATGGCCCTTTAAAGAGAAAGGGTGGCAGAAGGGGAAGCATGCTAAGCACACTCTTGAGATGAAGCTAGATGGAGCCTAGTGTTAAGCTGTCCCTTTGTTCCCACACAGTGGTCATGAACCTGGGCCCTGGACTAGGGAAGACCCATTTGTGATTCCCAGGAGTGTGAGTGGGAACAAGTTACCTAAGCAACTTGTGCCTCAGTTTCCTCATCTGTAAAATGGGGATAGGAATATTGAACACACTCAGTTATCGTATGAGGATGCCCAGGAATAATAACTGTGCTAGGGATAAAATTAAAAAATTAAATTGTAAGTATTTGCAGTCATCATTTACCATGTCCCACCTGCTAGAGAACAGTCTCTTCACCAGTTCAGGGTATGGGGTTTTTGTGAGGCAGGAACAAGCTGAGATAGATCAGACAGTAGTAGAAAGAGAATCTGCACTGTACTTCCTCAGAAGAAGGGGAGGGAGAGGAAGAACTGTGTGGGCTTTCAGGGAGAGTTTGGTGTTGAGAATGGAGTGTGAGGGAGAGTTTTGAGGGGAGCAGCCATGTGAAAGATATTAAAAAGCAGAAGGGTGGGGAAAGGGGTTCTAAAGAAATTTACACACTGCACTGAGAATATTCTTTCCTGCCTTTTATATTCCTCAAGAGACAGAGTCAGCGTTTCAACTACCTTTAATTACTTCTTAGCTGACACACTGTATTTCTTTGGAAGCAACTCCACACAGACTGGGACACATGGAACCCAGTAATAGCCAGGTTACATGTATGAGGCACTTTGAGCTCAGCATCTGACATAAATGCTAAATAAACAATTGTGGTTTGGCTATTATTATTAATAATCTGTTCAGACTGACCTGAGTGGGGAGACCCTCAAACACCAGCTTCTAAGCCACTGGCCCCTAGTCTCCTTTCCCCACGTAGAAACCCAGTTTAGCCTGCACCTAACACTTTTCCTGAGCTTCTGTGTACACGTATCCCCCACTTTTCAAAAGTTCACTTTATGCCACTTCACTTTTATGAAAGACCTACATTAGTACCTGTTTTCGCTAATCGAAAGAAAGCCAAAGACGACTTTTGCTTTCACGAAGAAAAAAGCAAAAATGGTGTTCAGCATTTGTTTTGCAGTAAGCCAGTAAAGAGACAGCATGCAACCGGAGCAGCGAGAGTGGCATCACCAAGATCCTTCCCCAGGAACTACACTCAACATCTCAGCATGCCTTAGCTTTGAACTGTGCTTTATCTTGATTTACTTTGTGCATCCGTTAGCAAGATGTATCCTAAGTTATCAGAAAAACCTAAGAGAACTTGTAAGGGTGCTGGGGTCTGGGAACACTCCAAAATTTTTCCCATAGAAATTAATGATAATTGCTGTTTTGCTTTACGCCATTTCAGTTTACAAAAGTTTTCATAGGAATGCTATACTTTCGGAGAGCGGGGGAAGCCCGTATCTAGAATTAAGATACCAACCAAGAAAGGTTCCTTCCAGACAGGCCACAGCACCCACGAATGAACTGGTATTAGACCCCTGGTGTGTGTGAGCCCTGGGCACCAGGGGAAGGCTCCAGAATGCTGACAGATGGACCCCAACGCTCATCTAACATAAGCCCAGGTGTGGCCTCAAACCACATGATTCATCCCAGGAGGCAGAAGTGACTCAGACAGTGATTGACACCTTGTATTTCTCTAAATAACCTTGAGACCCAGAACCAGCTGGTGACAGTTCAGAGAAATACTGCCTCTTTCCCTGAGAATTCAGAAGGACAAAATGGGATCACTGGGAATGCAGCTGGAGACAGGAGGGAGGGCTGCTCTGTGAGGTGACAACTCTGTGCGTCTGGGACTTTTTTTGCATGTGTCTTTGTATTTTTCTCTGTGAAAACAGATCAATATTTTGGCATCATCTCATTTAATGAGTCTTTGAGATTTCTTGTGTTTTGTTCTAGGAGTTTTATTGCCATCACTTTTCCTCCAAAAAAAAAAAAAATCCTAACCGTTTCTGTGGCCATGAGCACACAAAGTCACCCCACCCCCACTCCACCCTGGTCGTGAAGTATAAGTACATACAGAGCCAGCCCATCATCCCAAAGGCCCCCCACTCCCCACACACATACTGTGAGCCACACCCAGTTCTCAGGCCCTGAAGGTCTCTCAGGACCTGGTGACCTCCCATGGGTATCAGGGCCTGGTGGCTTAGCTCCTGGCTCTACAAAACCTCTGCTGCTTGTCCCCACACAGGTCACTTCCACCACTGGCCTTCTTTCTTGGTCTCTGCTGAGTGCTTAGTCCTTCCAAAGCAACGTGGCACTGAGCTCACTGAATCCTCACAGGAACTCCAGGAGGGATAAATCACTCAAGTGAGCCCTGGTTCTGGTCCAGTGTTGGGATTTCATTAGCTGCTGACAGCACTGTGCTCTCCTCCAGTCTTCTTCCTGGGAACTCAAGACGGATTTATGTGGTACAGATGTTTATGTAGCGGATGCTGTGAAAAATGGCCCTGGGGGCCCATTGGAAAGGAGAGCCAGCGGGAGGGTAGGTGAGGTGCACCTGTGTTGTGGAGTGGACTTCCCACCAACTGGCCATCAACAAGGCCTCACAGGTTCCACTGCAGAGCAGGGCCCTTGGGTTGCATCCTGGCTTCAGGCAGGACTTGGCTGAGGGTGAGAACAAGTTGGGACAGGCTCTTGACAGAGATGGTCTGCCCAGGCTTATGTGGTCATGTCCATCAGAAGGAGCCCTGAAGACAAGGACAGGGGCACTGGGATCTGTAGAACCTGGGGAGATGCTGGGCCAGGCTGGGCTGAGTCTAGGCACAGGGCACAGCTCCAGACACTGTAGTCCATGTGGATGGTGCCCCCTGGAGTTGTGCAGTGCACAACCTGCATGGATATGTATAGCTACCCTGCTTGGGCTGCTGGTTAGTAGATCAAGGCAAGTGCTCAGACTCTTGAGAACCTTGAAGGCAGCAGGGAGGAGTGGGGGAAGGAGCTGGAGATCTGTGGGCAAAGCAGATCACATACAGCCCAGCTCCTCCACTAACACTTGGGACCTCAGGAATGGCCCTCTCGGAAACTCCATTTTTCACCTGTAATTCAGGGATAATCAGACATGTCTCACTCACTGCACAGGACTATTGGGAGATTACTTGAGGCATACAGAATCTTTTCAAACAATATTATTAATATCACACACAAGTAAAATTTTGCTGAAGATCATTCAAAAGCAGTTGCAGCAGTACATCGACAGGGAACTGCCAGAAGTTCAAGCCGGATTCAGAAGAGGACATGGAATGAGGGATATCATCGCTGATGTCAGATGGATCCTGGCTGAAAGCAGAGAATACCAGAAAGATGTTTACCTGTGTTTTATTTACTATGCAAAGGCATTTGACTGTGTGGATCATAACAAATTATGGATAACATTGTGAAGAATGGGAATTCCAGAAAACTTAATTATGCTCCAGAGGAACCATACCTAGACCAAGAAGCAGTCATCCAAACAGAACAAGGGGATACTGCCTAGTTTAAAGTCAGGAAAGATGTGAATCAGAGTTGTATCCTTTCATCATACTTAATTCAATCTGTATGCTCAGCAAATAATCCAAGAAGCTGGACTATATGAAGAAGAACGGGGCATCAGGATTAGAGGAAAACTCATTAACAACCTGCAGTACGCAGATGACACCACTTTGCTTGCTAAAAGCGAACAGGACTTGAAGCACTTACTGATGAAGATCAAAGACTACAGCCTTCAGTATGGATTACACCTTAACACAAAGAAAACAAAAATCCTCACAACTGGACCAATAAGCAACTTCACGATAAATGGAGAAAATATGGAGGTTGTCAAGAATTTCATTTTACTTGGACCCACAATCAACGCCCATGAAGCAGCAGTCAAGAAATCAAACAACGGATTGCACTGGGTAAATCTGCTGCAAAAGACCTTTCTAAAGTGTTGAAAAGACGTCACTTTGAGGACTAAGGTGCACCTGACCCAAGCCATGGTGTTTTCAATCACCTCACATGCGTAAGAAAGCTGGACAATGAATAAGGAAGGCCAAAGAAGAATTGATGCCTTTGAATTACAGTGTTGGCAAAGAATACTGAATATACCATGGACTCCCAGAAGAACGAACAAATCTGTCTTGGAAAAAGTACAGCTAAAATGCTCCTTAGAAGCGAGGATAGTGAGACTTCATCTCATGTACTTTGGATGTGTTATTAGGAGGGACCAGTCTCTGGAGAAAGACATCATGTTTGGTAAAGTAGAGAGTCAGCGAAAAAGAGGAAGACCCTCAACGAGATGGATTAACACAGTGGCTGCAACAATGGGCTCAAGCATAACAATTAGAAGGATCGGGCAGTGTTTTGCTCTGTTGTACACAGGGTCACTATGAGTCAGAACCTACTCAATAGCACCTAACAACAACAACATAGAATCTTCGTGAGCTGCTAAGTCTGATAGAAAAGTTATTGTTAATTTTTTTAATATTCTGGAGCACGGTCCCAGTTAGCGGGGGGGAGACCTGACCCTGGGCAAAGCTCAGTACCCTGCCACACAAGCTGTGACAAAGTGTGCCTGGGGGACGTGGGAGCAAAAGTAACAGAGCACCTGACTCTACCAGGCTCAATCCAGTAGGGTGCATCTCCAGCTCCTGAGCCAAGACCCACCCCCAAAGGAAAGCTGGCATGGCTCCCTGCCCCAAGCTTCACAGTAGGGGTAGGGAGGTCAACAGAATAATGCCTCCCAAAGATGTCTACATCCTGATCCCCAGAACCTGGGAATTCTTACTTTACATGGCAAAGGGACTTGCAGATCTAAATAAGGTAAAGACCTTGAGATGGGGAGAGTAGCCTGGATTATCCAGGTGAGACCAATTCAATCACAAGTCCTTAACCCTTTCATGGACCAAAGGATATATAGGTCCCGTTACATTTTTCCACCCCTGGAGGCTTGTTGGCAGACATTTGAGCCACTTTAGTTTGTCCTGGCATTGTAGCAGATACTGGTGCAGCTGCCTAAAAAACAAAGAAGTTGGTCTGCACCATATTTGAGCACTGAGAGTGATTCGTATGAGGAGATGCTTCCCAAAGCAGCGATCATGTGAAATTTTTGTGTCTTTTGGTTTCTGTACAGCAAGATAAGGCTTGCAAGTATGTTTACTATTTCCATTGTGTTACTGGGAAGGTACAGTTACTGGCCGTCTTAGGCTGGGTTCTCTAGAGAAGCAAAACAAGCAAAGCATATAAATATATATGCAGAGAGAGATTTAGATCAAGGAAATGGCTCATGCGGTTGTAGAGGCTGGAGCATCCCAAGTCCATGGCTCAGGCTGGAGGCTTCTCCTGGTTCACATAGCCACAGGGGCTGGCAAACTCAAGATCAGCAGGTTAGACAGCAGGGCTCTGGCTCACAGGCTGCGAAGACCAATGAATCCCAAGATCAGCAGGCAAGACGTCAGGTAAGCTACTAGCTCAAGTCCCAAGAACCACAGGTCAGACAAACAGGAGCCAGCTGCAGGATCCAGAGTGAGCAAAAACCCATGATCCTCGCCAGAAAGTCCACCTATATTGGGTAGAGGCCACACACCCAAGGAAACTCCCTTTCAACTGATTAGCTACTCAAAACAGGTCCCATCATGGAGGTGATCACATTATATCAAATCTCATCATGGAGGTGATCACGGCATTATACAACTACCAAACTACATCATAACTGCCAAACCACTGAGAATCACGACCCAGCCAACTTGACACACAACCTTAACAATCACACCAGCATTCAGAAATATTCAAGTAAATGAGTTATTTTTGGGATGAAAACAGTTTGTGATGCACTTCCTGAGCCATAGGACTGAATGATATGTCCCACAAGTGCGATGTGCTTCATGGACCATGGTATCGATATGGTCCACTCTAAATCAAGCTGATAACAATTATGTGCAGTAAGTGCAATGTTTATTTAGTATTTCATGTATATTTTTTGAAAGTTGAGTAAGATATTTTATGGCTCAAGTGTACCTAGGAAGCATGTTGCACCATGGGACCAGTATGTCCTACGTGTGTAATGTGCTTCATAGCACATGGGACTGATATGTCCCACTTGCAACTGACATCCCATTTTTTCAAATAATAAAAAACTACCAACAAACAATGACTCAGCCTCATTCCATTAGCGAAAAAACATGGCATCACCAAAAAATTCCAAAAAATAAAAAATTTATCCATGAAAGGGTTAAAAGTGGAAGAGGTTGGACAGAGCGGGGGAAAGAAATATAGAACCAAAAAAGACCAGACTTACTTGTCTGACAGAAACTGGAGGAACCCCTGAGACTATGATCGCTAGACACCTCACTCAGAACTAAAGCCACTCCCGAAGTCCACTTTCAGCCAAAGATTAGACATGCCTATAAAACAAACAATAACACATGTAAAGAATGTGCTTCTGAGTTCAATCAAATATATAAGACCAAATGGGCAACACTTGCTCAAAATCAAAGATGAGAAGGCAGAAAGGGACAGGAAAACTGGACAAACGGACATGGGGAATCCGGGTGTAAAGGGAAAGGGGGAGATTGCTGATATATTGTGGAGACTGCAACCAATGTCACAAAACAATTTGTGTATAAATTTTGGAATGAGAAACTAATCTGCGCTGTAAACTTTGACCTAAAACACAATAAAGTGTTTTTTAAAAAAAAAGTGGAAGAGGAGGACAAACAGTGGGTCAGAGAGATGCCTCACAGGAAGAAGAGGCAGGCCAGATTCAAAGCGTAAGATGGGCTTGATCCACTGGCTTTGAAGATGGAGGAGAGGCCACAAGCCTAGGAATGCAGACAGCCTCTAGAAGCCGGAAAAGGCAAGAAAATGGATTTTCCCCTACAGCCTCCAGAAAGAATGCAACCCTGCCAACACCTTGGTTTTAGCCCGATGAGACCTGTGTCGAACTTCTGACCTACAGAACTGTCAGATGATAAATTCTTGTTGCTTTAAGCCACTACGTTGTGGTAATTTGTGACGGCAGCCACAGAAACAGGTGGGCCAGAAGGCGACAGCCTTGGGCAGGGTCTAAGTCTCTCACTTATTTCACTTCCTCAATGTCAGAGGAACTGGACTTTGGTCCCCATCCTCAGTCAAGGGGCCCCGTCTCCTCCAGTGAGGACTGCCTGAGGAGGGAATGAGACATACGGTTGCTGAGGCCCACGTGGAACAGTGCAGAAGCCTCAGGAGCTCTGAATTGTAGTTGCTGGTCTCGGGGCTGGGACATGAACGAAGGGGACTTGTGGGTGACAGAGAAGCCAGGCTGTCAGAGCCATAAGGGACCTCATGACACTGTCCCACCCCTGGCTCTGCTGATAGAAATCTGGGCCTAAAGGGAGGAAAGGGACTCACCTAGGCCCCACGGAAAGTTAGAGGCCAGAGCTGGGTGGGAACCAAGGTCTCCTAACATCCAGACCAGAAGACAGGGGTTTGCTCCGAATGCTGCAGCCCTCCCAGGTGACCCCCACTTCACAGAGTGATTTTCTGAACACGGTTTTCTGCCGAGGAGCAGCTCTTAGACCACAAAAGAACACTGCATCCTTCATGCACACCTTCATGGGGACCTGGCTTCAGAGACAGCTCCCAATCCCACGGGATGCCCCCAGTGGACTGTCCCCCAACCCCAGTGAAGGCCTGCTGCTGCCCAGACATCATTCAGACAACTGCTGAGCCTACCAGCTAAGCTGCTCCTCGTTCCCAGGTAGGGCAGGGAGCTTCATTCCGCACAGGATTCATTGCCACCCTCCAGCCAGGAGGGAAACCCGGTCCAGATGGAAACGCAAAATTCAGGCCATCTGGACAGCAAAGTGTGCCAAGGTGGGGTGCGTGTGGGAGAGGAGGGGGTGCTCTAGTGGAGGGAAAGAGCCCAAAGACCCCACTTCCTATTTAAAGGCAGCTCTCAGGTCGCAGAAAATTCACAGAACATTCCAGATCCATCTCTGGCAGGATCCCTCCCGTTGGGTAGATTGGCAAGGCAGGCCTGCCCTCAGCTCTCTGGTTTTTATGTGCAGCTGGCTGTCCCGGCAGGAGAAACATGAAAACGAGGGTCAGCTGTTGGCCATTGCCTTGCTCAACTGGGGGGTGGGCTGTGCACAAATGTTAAAAGATTTTAAATGGCGGCATCATTCCCAGCATCAGAGGGGACTACAGAATCCTGGCCAGGGCACTGTGTGAGGCAGGCTCAGGAATCAGGTGCACTGGCTGTTTCATAAGAAGACATTTAAGAATGGGAAGAGTAGCTCCGGAGACAGCTCCTCCTTCCATTTCCCAGAGCGCTGCGATATCTTACTGTCATCGGTGGGAGATTTTGTTGTTTTTTGTTCCTCGCCCTCTGTCCAGAAGCTCTAGACCTGGTCCTCTGCTCCAGCTCCAGGCTCGGATAGTACCGCTCCTGAAAGATGCTCTTTCAAGGTCACAGAAACACAGGCTGCTCAGCCACTTGAAATGCAGAGGAAGGCAAGGACTCCAGTGGAAAACACAGCCGTGCACCAGGTTCCCGGACTGGCACTGTTTCTGATTCCTCCTGACACTGACAGGGTATGATCACCAAAGCCAACACCATGCTGGTGACATTATGGGCCAGAATCCACAGCCTCCCCAACCTTCTCTATCCTGCTCGTGGCTCCTGCTGACCCATCCGCCCTGCCTCAAGGGGCACCCGTGCCCCCTGGCTTCCACTCTGGCTCATCCAATGGAAGGGCCCAGCAAGAGGTCAGAGGGCAGAACAGAGAAGCAGAAGAGAATTGAGTCCCTAGCTCCCTCCAGGGGGTTGTAGACTGGCAGTGGCTGGTTCCCTGGCTGGTTCCTGTGTGGCACAAGTGGTTTGCAATTGGCTGCTAACCTAAAAGTTGGCAGTTCAAACCCACCCAGAGGCTCCACAGAAGAAAGGCCTGGTGATCTGCTCCCATAAAGATCAGAGTCAAGAAAACCTTGTGGAGCAGTTCTACTCTGTAACACATGGGGTCATCATGAGTCAGAATTGACCTGATGACAATGGTTTTTTTGTTCTTTTGGTTCCTCCCCCTCTAGCCAACAGCTCTAGACCTGGTCCTCTCCTCCAGCCCCAGGCTCAGATACCATTCCCTCTCCTTGCCCTTTCCAGCCAGGGCTGGCAAGTGCTCCCTCCACCCAGACGCTAGTACTGAGGTCCTACCCCATATCCCACCAGACTTCTTTTGACCCTGCTCTCAGCTTTGTGGACAGTTCCTAAACGCTCTTCAGTGACCCCACTGAGTGTCCCATTTCCTGCCAGGACCTAAATGATCTCCCCTCCCCCAGGAAGCTCCCTGGATTACTCCAGCCTCCCTCCTTGACCGGCCATAAACGCTTGGAGCCCTTATCACTCGGTTTAGAACAGAAACGCCCTCGGTCTGTGTGGTCTGCGATGGTTTCCAAGGGTGCCAGTCTGGTTTGCCAAGCCAGTTTGTGACTTTCAGGGTAGGGCCAGGTGCGTGCACCTTCTCAGCCACCCAGCCCTGCAGCACCAATGCCTGCTGAGCTAGTCAAACCTTCAGCAGAAGACCCCTGTGGGCCATCTGCACAGGTGAGATGGGGAGAACCAGAAGGCCTGCTCTGCACACGGCAGAGGGCAAAGGTCTCTGCCTTCGTTGAGTTCACATCCTGGCAGAGGAAACAGAGTAAGGAAAACCAGCGTGTGCGGAAACTGTCTTTAGGTGACTGCAGGGCTGCGTCGAGGAGAAAAGGCTGGCACCAACAGCTGGCTGCATCACTTTCCAGTTTCACTGTAAAATGGGGATGACAAGACTTGTGAGGACCGAGAGCCATAATGCACCTGACACTTAGCAACAACTCTGTGAGTGACAGCACCATTCTTCTAGAATTACAGCAGCCCCGTGTACATAATGCATCACAGTAGCCTGGAAAGGAATTCTGACTTGGAGTTGGGGGGGGGGGAGACTTCCTGGAAAAGGAGGCATTTAAAGAAGGGTGGTATTTGATCAGCAGATGAAGTATCCAATTTGATAACTGTCTTAGGCTGGGTTCTCTAGAGAAGCAAAACCAGTGTATACACACACACATATATATAGAAAGAGAGAGAAAGAGATTTATCTCAAAGAAATGGCTCACATGATTGTAGAGGCTGACAAATCTCAAGTCCATGGGTCAGGCATCAGGCCAGAGGCTTCTCCTGGCTCATGCAGCTGTAGGGGGCTGACGAATCCAAGATTGGCAGGTTAAGACAGCAGGTTACTGGCTCACAGGCCACAGAGGCTGATGAGTCCCAAGACTGGCAGTCAGTACAGCAGGTTGCTGGCTCACAGGCTGCAGAGGCCAACAAATCCCAAGATCAGCAGGCAATACTGCAGGCTGCTGGCTCAAGTTCCAAGAACCAGAGGTCAGATGATGATAAGCCAGACGCAGGATCCAGAGTCAGCAAAAGCCAGAGAGCTTTGCCAGAAGATCCATGTATACTGGATGCAGGCCGCACCTCTGGGGAAACTCCCCTTACAACTGAGTGGCTGATTACATTAGATCACATCATGGAGGTGATTATATTATACCACAAAATGGAGGATAACTACCTCATCACATAATTGCCAAACTACATCATTACATAACTGCTAAACCACTAAGAATCATGGCCCAGCCAAGTTGACACATGACACATGACAATAACTCGTTCTTTCATGGAATCACTGAAGCTTTACCTCTGGGAGGGACCTCAGAGCTTTTCACTGGAAAAACAAGGGAACCAGAACCCAAGTAGGGGAGTAACCTGCCCTGTGAGTAACTTGTCATGGAGTTGGGTCTCCTAACACTGAGGCCAGGCCCCCTGCCACTGGCCTGGAGTCAGCCATTGTCCCGCCCTCAGTCTCCCAGCCCCACCTCCTCCAGATGGCCATAGCAGCCTAGGTACCATTACAACACATGCCATTTCTTAAAGGACCAGTTATTTTAAAGAACTGTTTCCCAAAGGAGAATGCAGAACACCAAAGACACAAGGAAAGTATTAGCCCAAGAGACAGAAAGGGCCACATAAACCAGAGACTTCATCAGCCTGAGACCAGAACTGGATGGTGCCCGGCTACCACCAATGACCACCCTGACAGGGAACACAACAGAGAGTCCCGGATGGAACAGGAGAAAGGAGGGGTGCAGAACTCAAATTCTAGTAAAAAGACCAGACTTAATGGTCTGACTGAGACTGGAGGTACCCCGGGAAGCATGGTCCCTGGATTCTCTCTCAGCCCAGAAATAAAACAATTTCTGAGGCCAACTCTTCAGACAGGGATTGGACTGGACTGTGGGACATAAAGTGATACTCGTGAGGAGTGTGCCTCTTAGCTTAAGTAGATACAAGAGACTAAACGGGAAGCTTCTGTCCGGAGGTGAGTTGGGAAGGCAGAGAGGGTTAGGAGCTGGTTGAATGGACATGGGGAACCAGGGGTGGAAAGGAGGAGTGTGCTGTCACAGTACAGGGACAGCAATTAGGGTCACATAACAATGTATGTATAAATTTTTGTATAAGATACTAACTTGAAATGTAAACTTTCACTTAAACTACAGCAATAAACAGAAAAAAAAAAAAGCGCAATAGAAGGCATACTTTCCACTATAAACACAGATAAAATGTGGAAACAAGTTCTCTGTACGTCTGAGCTAGGGATATGCTAAGTAATAGGGATTTGATGACTAAGCTTCTTACTCTGCTGACATATGCAAAAATCAGGGGCAACCAAATCATTCTTTTCAGTTTGACAGATGTTTAAATGAGAAACAGAGCCTTCACCTCAGGTCTGAAGACCCATAGACACCAGAGAACCTGACTTCTCTCAGCCTAGCAATTTTAAAGCAGATCTATCTAAATATTAGGTCTCCAGAGCAAATAGCGTCTTAGGTAGTGATTCTAACTATAGGAACAAAAGGTCGGTCGGTAGGGATTAAACAATGGCAATCCCACACAATTCGCCTGAGAAATGGCTCAAATTCACTGGTGAATCTCACCTTTATTTACCAGAAAATAAATAAATAGGACCTGGCACCTAACGAAAATTTATGCAGAAACTTTTTGTCTGTTTCTTTCTTTCAAGATGTAGTACCTAGTAACAATAAATGAATCCTCAAAACCTTAGTTAACAACACAGTGACCACCTCTGTATAGTTACTTTCAATTACAATAAAAGTGGATTCAAGTTTCTAATATAATTATTTCTCCCACAACATCAATTACCTACCAAAAAAGGGCTCAGATTTTGGATTTCCTGAGTCAGTCTTAATTTCAAAATTTCTGTTGCTATTTCACGATAAATAATTGAAATGTCCTGGGGGGGGGGGGAAGAAAAAAGAACTGTTTCCCACCATCCCATTCTCTCAACATGCAAAAGCCTCACAAAAATGCCCACTTGCAAATGGGATGAAGCCAAGTGTCAAAACCCAGGAGAGGAAATGTCATACTGATCCCACATGCCTGAACTCCAACACATGAGTCTCATTCTTTTTACTTAAATCTGCTTTCATTCTGTAAAGATTTATTGAGTGCTTTTAGAAGCTAGGCATTGAGGACAGAGTCCCAAGGGGAGACAAACCCAAGTCGGTAACAATAATAACATAGAAGTATGATGAAGAATCAAAGTGCTGTGGGAATGCCAACACGGGAGCAACTATGTGTGCCTGGTGGGGTGCAGAGAAGGTGACATTTTGGTTGGGTCTTGAAGGATGCATAGGAGTTTGCCAGGCCAAAATAAAGAAGGTTGGAAAAAGACATTCTAGGTAGAAGAAACATCCAGAACAAAGAAGGAAGGCATGGGAAGACAGAGAAGTTTGGAGTGGCCAAGGCAAAAGTGGAGGGGAAGAACCCGAGACATGGTATTTTCAATTGCCTGTTATGCATGTGAAAGCTGGACGATGACTACGAAGACCAAAGAATAATTGATGCCTTTGAATTGTGGTGTTGGCAAAGAATACTGAATATACCATGGACTGCCAGAAGAATGAACAAATCTGTCTTGGAAGAAGTACAGCCAGAGCGCTTCTTAGAAGCAAGCATGGCAAGACTACGTCTCACGTATTTTGGACATGTTATCAGGAGGGACCAGTCCCTGGAGAAGGACATCATGCTTGGTAAAGTAGAAGGTCAGTGAAAAAGAGGAAGACCCTCAATGAGATGGGCTGATGCAGCGGCTGCAGCAATGGGTTTAAACATAACAATGATTGTGAGGATGGCGCAGGACCAGGCAGTGTTTTGTTCTGTTGTATATGGGGTCGCTATGAGTCAGAACCTACTCGACGGCACCTAACAACATCACCCATTTGGACAGAGGCTGGGGCAGTAAAATATCAACCGAACACTGATAGGATCAGACTCATTTTTACAGAAAAATCCCTCTTTGGGCATGGCAGGAAGACCCGATGCTGCGGAGTGATGCAGATGGGAGGTGAAAGTCATCCCTCAGCTCTCAGGGCTGACTGGCTTTCCCTCTCAACACTACCTTGAGCAGGCCTCATGTCTAGAGAATCCACATACAGCTACAGTGTGAACCCAAGTCCCACACTGCTCTCTGTGGATTAGACTCTCAGAGCATGAGCTCCAAAGGCTCCTCAGCCACCCCCCAGTTCATGGCCCTCATTTCACAGATGAGACACTCAGCGATAAAAATAGAACTTGCAACGCATCCGTTCATTCAACCAGAACTAGAAGGCCTTCCTCTGTGCCGGGCACTCTCCTGAGCCCTGAGGACCCTGCAGAGAGTAACGCAGAACAAAGGTCTCTCCTCTCACTGACTGAGTTCACATTCTGGTAGGGCAAACAAAGTAAACAAAATAATCCAGATTGTGAGCAGCTCTACGAGAGAAATAAACAGTGCTGTGACATAGTAGTTGGCAAACCACGGCCCTGTATTAGTTTCCTAAAAATAAAAATACCATAAAATGAGTGTCTTTCAAGAACAGAAATTACTTTTCTCTCAGTTCTGGAGACTAGAAGTCCGTATCAGGGTACAGGTCACATTGATCCCTTCTGAAGGCTTTGGGACAGGAACCGTTCTATGCCTCTCCTAGTTTCTAGTGGCTGCCAGTCATCCTTGGCGTTCCTTCAGAGGCATAGCTACAGAAAACAGCTCCTACAGCAAGCACTAAAATTGCACTCCTGTCCAAACATCTGACACCCATCTTTTAGATAAGTTACCACAACATCAGCGCAGAAATATAAGTCAAGCTCGTTAATATTTATTTAACACATTACGGCGCTACGTGAAAATTACAGCTGCACCTTCTTGCTTTCACTGATGAAAACTGGTCTATGATGTGCTCAAAGTCATTTGTTTTCCATTTCTGCTCTTTCTACACTCAGCAGAGAAAGATCACAGTCTGCCTTGACCCAGGGAGGCTCTCAAATAAGAAAAGTGTTAGTTTTAGAAACTGCTCGGTTGCACCCCGCCTCTCAAGTGGAGCCTAAGGCACATGCCATACCTCCATACCTTAGATATGCCTCAGCGTTCCTTTGATGCTTATAAATGCATCTGTCTCTGCTGGCACACGGCACCTAACCCGCCCCCCCACCCCGCCCCACTGTGTGTCACTCCTTTTTTATAAAACACCACTCAGGAGAAATTAGGATTAGGACCCACCCTATTCTGGTAAGACCTCATTTGACACAATAGATAACAAAAGTAAAACCCTATTACCCCAAACAAGGTCACAGTCACAGGGACAGGGGTTAGGATTTTAATACACCTTTTTGGGGAACACAATTCAAACCATACAGGGCCTCAAGCCTAATCTGACTCACAGCCTCTTTTTGTATGATCAGCAAGCTAAGAATGGTTTTACTTTTTTAAAGTGTTGTAAAAAAAAAAAAAATTACAGACACACACACACACACACACCCCCCCCAGAGAGTAAGCATATGGCCCACAAAGCCTAAAACATATTCTTCTGACCCTTTACAGAAAAAGTCTGCCAACCCCAACAAAGAGCAGTGGGGAGGAGAGCTTTCTTAACTAGCAAGGTCTGGGTTTCTGTCTTATAACATGGTCTCTTTCCACTCTCTTAGAGCTGCCTCCACCTTGGGGAGGATTAAACAGTAGATGGTTCATCAAAAGTTCACTGTATTGGCAATCTGCCTGCAGCCAGGAGTCCGGATTTCCGGGAGCCTCCTTTCCCACCTGCTGTCTGGGATCTTAGTCAAGTAACAAGGCCTTCATCTGGGCTATAGCTGTGCCCATTCACTGCTTGACTTGCAGACCAGGGGCCACACAGACAGTATGGGCCTTAGCCCCTTCTCTCACCCTCCTCCTCCTGCCTGAACCGCATGGTCAAAAATAGAACCATGCAGATCCCTATTTCAAGACGCCTGCCTGGAAAGCCTGCCTGGAAATCCAATACTCAGAAACTCTGGCTTCTCTTATTTCAGCCAAATAAATTTCTCCATAAACAGTTCAGACCTCAACTTTACAAATCTTGGCATTTGGCAGCAAGGGAAGAAATGTTTATGTCCAAACAAAATCAAATGCACAACTCCAGCGCTCCCAGAAAGAGTCCATAAACCACATTCCAGCAGCAATTGTGAATGGAAACCCACATGAAGCAAGAAGCAGCTCATGACTGAGGCGTCTGTGATACATTCCACCCCATTTCTGAGCTAAATGGAAACCATGTTGGCCCTTAAAGAAAATAAAACACATTTGCCCCATCAATGTTCAACACAGAGCCTTTCCTCGCACACCAGCCATTCACCCTGGAAGGTTCCGGAAGAGCATTCTGTTCACAGTGAAATCTGTGCCTCATGGAAAATAAATTACATCTGAACAGTTAACTTTGTGATTGTTAAACTAGCCATTCTCTTAAATTAAAATAACCCACACGTCCACACAAAGTAATACAATAAAATTCTTAATATGATCATATTGAAAGGAGTATGGGAGTGCCTGGTGAAAAACGATGGCCTGAACACATTCACCTCAGATTCCTCCCCAAACCTCATTAAAACCATAGTAAAAGGATTCTTTAAAGGCATAGACACACAGGAACAAAGACAATGAGAACAGCAGGAACAAAATTCTGGAAGTTGGAAAGCAGATGGTAAGTGGTAACTGACAAAGTAGAATCAAGAAAGCTTGAGTGGGGAAAGCTGAAACCCAAGCTAATTTACACTACAGAATCCCACCAAGGCAAGAAAATCAGCAGCACCAGGTACCTCTGATGGGGTTGTGGGTGGGGGTGGTGAAAGTTGGTCTGAAAACAAGAGGATTAACTGAAAGTCTACATAAGCAGCAGCTCGGCCTGATTCTCCCACTCCTCATAGCTGGCCAAACACCCCTCCTGTCCCAGTGGAAGACTAGAAGCTTCTTCTCTAGAGAAACTAAAACAGGATCTCTACACTGGGGGATACTGGGGACATATGGAGAGTGGGGAGTGTACTAAACACAGGAAATTAAATTAAAGCTTACATATTGGATATTGAGACCCATAGTTCTCTTCCCCCACTCAGCTCTCAGAATGCTGGCAAAAAAAGCAAGAGATTGGAAAACTCTTGACAGGCAAATATGCCCAACCCAAGAGAAATGAGCTACAGGCGATGATGTATTTGTTTTGTGTTCTCTAAGGACAAACGATCCAAACTAAAAACCAAACCCATTGCCATCGAGTCAATTCCAACTCATAGTCACCCTACAGGACAGAGCAGAACTGCCCCATCAGGTTTCCAAGGAGCAGCTGGTGAATATGAACTGCCAACCTTCTAGTTAGCAGCCTGAGCTCTTAAGCACTGCAACACCAGGGCTCCAGGACAAATAATACACCTGTAAAAGTATTTTCTCTGCTTTTCTTTCAGGGAATACTTAGTTTAGAATTAACCTCTGTCAGAGAAACACAATTTCCTGCACCCACTCTATTTCCCAGTTTTTACTTTAGAGGGGGAAAATAATATACCATGTTTGACATGTATGATTACATGTTTACAGAATCTGTTTCTGCTGTTATTGTTTCTCAAGACAGCTGAAATAAATCGCCCTCTCAACCATGGCTGCAATTCAAATCACCTGGGGAGCTTTACAAACTACAAATCCCACGGCCACACCCTCCAGAGATTCTGATTTAATTACTGGGTGTCTTAGTTATCTAGTGCTGCTGTAACAAATACCACAAGTGGATGGCTCTAACAAACCAATTTATTTTCTCACAATCTAGAAGGCTAGAAGTCCAAATTCAGGGTGCTAACTCCAGAGGAAGGCTTTCTCTCTCTGTTGCTTCTGGAGGAAGACCCTGGTCATCAACCTTCCCCAGTCTAGGAGCTTCTCCACGAACGAACCTCAGTTCCAAAGGACGCGCTCTGCTCCCGGCACTGCTTTCTTGGTGGTATGAGGTCCCCATGTCTCTCTGCTTGCTTCTCTCTTTTATATCTCAGAAGAGATTTGCTCAAGACACAAATTCAATCTTGTAGATTGAGTTCTGCCTCATTAATATAACTGCCACTAATCCCATCTCATCAACATCATAGAGATAGGATTTATAACACATAGGAAAATCACACCAGATGACAAAATGGTGGACAATCACACAATATTGGGAATCACGGCCTACCCAAATTGGTACACATATTTTGGGGGGACACAATTCAATCCATGACATTAGGGGAAGGGGAAGCAAGGCATCCTAGTATTTAAAGCTTCCCTGGTGATTGTAATATGCAGCAAAAGCTGAAAACTACTACCTTCAAGTGAAGCCTACAGTTGAAAATCTCACCCATGCCATGGGAGCTTCCAAGCAGCATTTTAGTGCCTACTCTTAAATGTAACTAGACAGCAAGGATCATCAGATATCTGATAAAAGTTAACATGAAAAAAGACCAAAACAATTAAATATATAAAAGCAACTTGGAGGAAACCAAAATGATGTAGGAAGAGGAAAGCTTCTGGGAAGGTGGTTATTAATTTCTCAGAGCTTAGATTCTAAAAGAGATCAACAAAAATATTAAATCCATGAAGTCAAAATGGGACCTATTTTAAAAAAAAAAGAAATCGTGAACTAAAAACCTAATGATAGCAGAAATTTAAAAAATTAATAGAAGGCTTGGAAGTTAAAGATGAGGAAATATTCCCAAAAGTAGAGCAAAAGGAATAAAAGTAGGAGAGAAATTCAGAGGATAACTTCAAGAGGTCCAACATCAAAATAATAGGCATCCCAGAAAGAGAACAGAGAAAACATCAAAGAAATAAACCAAGATGAAAGTCATGAGTTTCAGACTGAAAAGGCTCACCAAGTACCAGCACAATGGATGAAAATAGACCCATATGAAGTTACAGGATCATTAAATTTCAGACAAATAGATGATTCTACAAGTTCCACAGACAGTAAGGGAAATAAAGGATCAAAAATTATAATGATATTCAGTTTCTCCCTACTAGAAGCTAGAAGATAATGGAAAAACTCATTCAAATTTCTGAAGGAGAGTATTTCAAAACTGGAACCCTGTACCTAGCTAAACTTTAACTATATGAATAGACATTTTCAGACTTGCAAGAATCAAAATTTTTCTCTCTCATGGATCTTTTCTCAGGGTGTGACGGGAAAATATGTTCCACCAAAATGAACAAGGGAATAATTCTCCCCTAGAGCCTCCAGAAAGGAGCACAGCTCTGCTGACACCTTGAAGGATCCAGGAAACAGGGGGTCCAACACAGCAAACAGACAAAAGAAATATCCAGAAAGATGTTGACAGGAGATCCCAGGATGACTGCCTGCAATAGCCCTAAAGAGCAGCCAATTCAGATGAAACTGAAGCTTTACCAGCCTCCCTTGCAGCTAGGTTGTGAACATGTGAACTTAACTCCACCAATCTGCTGCATCCACATGAGATTTCATTTCTTGAGAAAACAATGTAAGAAGGAATGGAAAACGGAAAACCATTTTCTGGAGAAAGTAGTGGTGGAAAGCATCTCACCTTCAGGGACAGGAGGAGTGAAGATATTGGCATCTTTGACATCCAGTCATGTGGTCTGAGCACAGTCTTTGGCTGTGCCACCCCCAAGCCTGCCCCTCCTCCTTCCTGGGGATTCTGGAGCTACCGCACATTCTATAATAAATTTCTCTTCTGGCTGGAGCGGGTTGCAACTAAGCACCTGAGTTTGACTGAATATTTAGGGCTTAAGTATACAGAAAACTTCTGAAATGTCTGTCTTGGAAGAAATACAGCCAGAGTGCTCCTTGGAAGCAAGGATGGCGAGACTTTGTCTCATGTACTTTGGACCTGTTAGCAGGAGGGACCAGTCCCTGGAGAAGGACATCATGCTTGGTAAAGTACAGGGTCAGCGAAAAAGAGAAAGACCCTCAGCGAGACGGATTGATACAGTGGCTGCAACAATGAACTCAAGCAGAGCAACAGTTTTGAGGACGGCGCGGGACCAGGTAGTGTTTCGTTCTGTTGTACATAGCATCGCTATGAGTCAGAGTCGATTTGACAGCACTAACAACATACAGAAAATTAAGCAAACAAAAAGGCAATTATTAATCCTAAGGAAAAACAAAACATATGAGAAATGCCGTCATAGTACATGGATGAGCTGGGAACAATATTTAACCTTATTAATATAAACACTGAAAGTAACTTAAACTTATATCAGAAGAAGAGGGGATAGGGAAAGTAGCAAGGGGCAGTGTATTAGTTTTCTATTGCTGCTATAACAAATAACCACAAACTAAGTGGCTTAAAACAACACAGATTTACTATCTTACAGTTCTATAGGCCAGAAGCCTGACACAGGTCTCACTGGGCTAATATTAGGTGTTGGAAGGGCTGTGTTCCTTTCTTCAGGCTCTAAGGGAGAATCATTTCCTTGCCCATTGAGGTGGATGGCAGAGTTGAGTTCCTTGTGGTGGTAGGACTGAAGTCCCCACTTCCTTGCTGATTGCCAGCTGAGGGCTGTTTCCAGCTTCGAGAGGCCACCTGCATTCCTTGACTCATGGTCCCCTTCCTCCATCCTCAAACGCAACAGCAACAGGTCAAGTCCTCCTCATGCTTCAGATCTCACCTCTCTCCTCTTCCTAGGCTGCATCTCTCGGACCCACTCTTCTGTCTCCCTTTTCCGCTTTTAAGGACTTGTGATTACACTGGGCCCACCTGGATAATCCAGGCTAATCTCCCATCTCAAGATCCTTAAAACTTAGTCACACCTGCAAATCCCTTCTGCCATGCAATGTAACATATTCACAGGTCTGGGGGATTAGGACACAGACATCTGGGGATGAGGGAGCATTATAATGCTTACTACAGGAAGAGAGGTGTAAGAGATTTAAATCCCCATCTTCCAGAATAGAAAGTCGTCACACAGTGTGAAAAATCAAGAAAGAGCAGCATAAACACTGAAATATGGGAGTAGAAACCAGGAGAAACTGCTACAAGAAAAAACGGTTAACGGGGAGAACACGGTAGGAGTCGGGTTTTGCAGTTTTTACATTATAAGCCTTGTAGGATACTATTCGGACTCCCTGGGTGGTGCAGTTAACATGCTTGGCTGCTAACCAAAGGGTTAAAGGATCAAGTTCACCCAGAGGCATCTCGGAAGAAAGGCCTGGTGATCTACTTCTGAAAACTCAGCCACTGAAACCTCTATGGAGCATAGCTCTGCTCTGACACACGTGGGCTTGCCATGAGCTGGACTCAACAGTAACTGGTTTAGGACATTACTTAACTTTATAAATGATTTACCTTTTAAACTTTTTAAACTATGCACATGTATTACCTCCTCAGCCATCAGCGATGGCCACAGGAAGTACTGCAGCCTGCCCCACCCCCATCCTCCCAGCTTTTGTCCGCTCTAGTCCCTCTGCCTGGAACACTTTCCTCTAGGCCTCCCCTTAGCTGTCACTGAGCCCTTCCACCTGCATGAGGGTTAGAAACCCCACTCTGTGCTCCCACAGCGCCTTATACATCCCCCATTATAAATCACCCCCTCCCGTTAAAATTGCACCACTCACCTGCTGAAGAGAGCTTCTGCTGGAATGAAAACAAGCGGAGACAAGCTGACCAGAGCAAGCGAGTAAGCACCAATGAGATGTGGTGGGATATCAGCTGGGCATTCTGGAAGAGAACCTCCCCCTGTTTGCAGAGGGCTTAAAGCTGAGGGGATGTGAAGCCTGGAGCTGCTGCAGCCATCTTGTGACACTGAGGTTAAGGCCCACGATGGGTACTAATATGGAGGAGAGTTGGGGAAAGGAGAATTATGCCTTCCAGTGATATCACTGTAGCTGGCTGCTGTTCCCCTTCAGTATCTATGGCCTCTGGGGATCTTATGGTCCTGATGACAACAATTACCCTGAAAAACAGTGATTTTCAACCCTGGCTGCCTATTAGAATCACCTGAGGCACCTTTAAAAAATGTTCCGGCCTGGCCCCATCCTGCAGAGATTCTGATCCACTCAGTCTGGGATGGAAGAACCCTTTTGTGGGAGGAAGAGAAATAGTATTTCAGCCATCCTCTCGTTTTGATAAGGTTGGTCTGATAAAATTTGGCTCCCACCATACTATTCATGTAAAACAAATGCCAGAAAATAACAAATAACAAATTTAGTTTCTTCTCCTCCCCGTGCACCTGAGGAAATGGGAGCTCTGTGATGTTTTGGTGGAAAGTAGGAGCAGGCACTGTAATGAGAAAGACTTAATCCTAGAAGGCAAAAGCAGGGAGCCCTTTGGCTTTGTGGAGAAGGAAGCACATTCCTTCACTTAGCGAGTCAGTGAACATTTAGGGGAGGAGAGATAGTGGCCAGCAAGGAGCCCACAGCCTCCTGGACAGCCGGTCCAGTGTGGAAGGGAAAGGAAGGCTTGCCTGGACTTGCGGGCCTCCTCGTGGGCTCACAGTGGGAGTGGGCCAGGAGGGACAGGGGGAATGGCCTGCCAGGCAGAGACCAGCAGCACACACAACCATGGAGGCTGAGCAGCAGGTGTCTGGCCTCCATGTCTGCAGCAGTGAGGAGGATGGACAGGCTGCGTGAGCAGGCATGAGGAGTCTGGGCTTTGCCGTGTGTGCGACAGTTGGACCCTGGAGACCTGAGAACCAACCCTGTCAGTGGTGGGGGCTCTGGGCCAACCCCAAGCTCAGGTCCAAGATGCCATCTCGGACATATTGTAAGCTGTTTTGGACTGAGCCCCAGCAGTTCAGCTGACAGCCGTCCGCACACACCTCCGAGGCTCCAAGCTGGAAGGCCTAAAGGAAGCAAAGGCTCCCTCTGGGCTGACAGACCTCTGGAAACCCCCAACACTAGCTGTTTCCTAAAAGGAGAAGCAAACGCCCCGGGACAGCGGAAAGGAAAGGAGGTTTGCAGCCTGCCAAGGGGCCAAACTACCTCCTCTGTCCCCCTAAGGGGGCTTCAAACTCCTCAAACCCCAGCGAGGCGATGCTGGCAGCTCCTCTGCCCTCAGAGGCCTTTGAGGGACAAGGCGAGTTTTCCTCAGCTTCGGAAGAATACCATTAAAGGCCGCAGGTGGAGCCTGTGCTCGGTGAAGCCTTTGCCCGTGGCTTACCCATTGTGGGTAACCATCTGTCTTCATTCCCAAGGGCTGCCGTTACACAGTACCCCAAACTGGGTAGCTTAAAACGACCAAAATCCATCATCCCACACTTCTGGAGGCTGGTAGTCAAATTTGGGGTGTGGGCAGGGCCATATTCCCCTCAAGGCTCTAGGGGAAGGCCCTTTCCCGTTTCTCCCAGCTTCTGCAGCACCAGGTATTCCTGGCTTGCGGCTGTGGCCTCACCCCAATCTCTGCCTTCGTCTTCAACGTCTTCCTTCTGCGACCCTCTCTGTCTCTGGGTCCCTTCTTCTCTTTGACAAGGACACCACCCCAGTCTGACCTCATGCTAACTGATAACATCTGCAAAGATCAAGCCCCGGCTTGTCCCTCCTCAGAGCTGGCCTTGGGGTCCTCCCGGGCTCTGACATGCCCCATACTCCAAGCTCCTGACCTGTTAGACCATTTTGTGTCTCTTACCCTGGTTGAGCGGAGCCCTGGTAGCACAGTGGTTAAGAGCTTGGCTACTAACTAAAAGGTCAGCAGTTCAAATCTACCAGCCACCCCTTGGAAACCCTACGGGGCAGTTCCACTCTGCCCTGTGGAGTCGCTGTGAGTCTGAATTGACCCGATAGCAATGGGTTTGGTTTTTGGGGTTTACTCTAGTGAGCACCAAACCAGTGCTTCTCAGACTTGCAGAGTAATCACCAAGGGATCTTGTTAAATGCAGACGTTGAATCAGCAGGACTGGGTGGGCCTGAGAACTGGCATTTGTACTGACCTCCCAGGTGATTCTGGCCCCCTCCCACTCCCTCTCCCCTCCCTCATCTTCTTTCCTCCTCCCTTCCCCCTCTCCCTCCTCCTTGTTTTCTCTCTTCCCTTCCTCTCCATCACTCCATATACCTCTCGCTCGCTCTCCCCTCCCCCCACCGCCATCCTCCTCATCTCTTCTTTCTATTCCCCATCTCCACCTCTGCCCCCCATTAGGTACTCCAGGAGATAATTGGCATCCCATGGGCATTGGCCACCTGCTGGGCTGAAGGGTGAAAACCCTGATTCTAAGGGCTCCAGGGAAGGTGCCAGGTTCCTCATCTGCAGAGGCAACAAACCACAATAAACCAGGAGACCCCTGAAGGAAGCAACTCGAGAGCTGGGCTCATCAGTTTCCTTCTTAATAACCACATAACGACTCCTATTAACAGCCCATCAAAAGCAATTACTCCTCTGAAGGAGAAAGGCTCCCACAAGCCATTTTTCTCTGTTTGTAGCAAACGTCCTCCTTCCACACCTGCAGCCTGGCCACCACCACCCCACATCCACTGATTCATCTTGTCTTCTTGTCTTCCTCCAGCTGCTTCTAAGCCCGCTGGGACGGACTGGCCACCTGGGGAAGTCTTCATAGTCCTTGCCTTCGTCCCCGTTCTGTGGAGGGCTGGAAGCATTTGACAGGGGCCCAGGGAATCATCCAGAATCATACAATCTGTCCTGCAGCAACACTCACAAGCACCTGTGTGCACGCACGTGTGGATTGTAAGAGTTTAAAAAGTGCAAATTACCTAAATGACCATCACTGTCAAAGGGGGCTGGTTAAATCAATTATGCTAATCAAGCAGAACGCCAGCTGGCCATAAAAACAATTAGGTGGCTCCAAAACAATAGTAAGAAGAGCCTACATTTAGTCTGTCTTACTATGTGCCTGGCCCTAATCTGAGCATTTTACATGTACTTTTCACGTTATTTAATGTCACAGCGGAGTCCCTGGGTGATGCAAATGGTTAAGTCCTTGGCTGCTAATCGAAAAGTTGGAGGTTCAAGTCCACCCAGAGGCACGTCGGAAAAAAGGCCTGGTGATCTCCTTCCGCTAAATCAGCCACTGAAAAGTCTACTCTGATACACATGGTGTCGCCATGAGTCAGAATCGACAGTAACTGGTTTTAATGTCACAACAACTCTGCAAGGGAGTAACTACTGTTGTGTGTCATGAGTCAATTCTGACTCACAGCGACCCTACAGGACAGAGTAGAACTACCCATATAGGGTTGGTTTACTAGGCTGTCATCTTTATGGGAGCAGACTCCCAAGTCTTTTTCTCCTGTGACACCCCACGTTCAGATCAGGAAATCAAAGCTTAGGTGTTATTACCTGTTTTTGCTCCCAAATGAAGCTCGCTCCACAGCAACCAACTGCCAATCTTTAAACAATTAGCTTAGTTTTTTGTTTTGTTTAAGTATAAACCATGGAAGGGAAAACAAAAGCTTCTAGAAGATAATATCTTCATGACCTCAGGGCAGGCAAAGATTTCATAAACAAGACATAGAAAGCGTAGGTTTCCTGGCTCAAGAACAGAGAGTGTTATTTACCTATTCATTCCTGTGCATTTTCTACTCTGGTCATATTTGTACATAGGAAAAGTAGGAAGACGGTGCACCAGAATTTGCTCAGTGTATGAAGCCCGACCTTACATTTCATTTGGAACTCCATTTGGAGGCGTTAAGTTCCAAGTGCCTACCTCTTGGTTAGCCGACTGAGCTCTTAACCACTGCACCACCAGGGTTCCTAGTTTATAAACTCGGGGGAAGGGACCAAACAAGGCCTGATGATGTGGGTGGTGGGCACCAGGGGGCGCCCTTCAGACAGCGCGCTCAACCTCGCTGCACCTCTGGCTGCGGGAAACGCTGTCGGTTGGTTCCCGCTGTCCCTGGGCCCCTGACTCTTGACAGCAGAGCTGCAAAGGATCAGAATTTATTTCCTGGAAAGGTCAGCAACTAGCAGGAAAGGCCAGGAGCTGCTGCACGTCCTGCGTTCGCTCTAGTTACAAAATGCCTTCAACCTGCACTCTCATTTTAACCTCCCACTAGCCGGTGGGGAGCTACTGCCCCCATTTTAATGATGATGCGACCAAAGTTCAGCGAGAGTAAAGCGCCTGCCTGAGGCCTCCCACCACGTGAATGGCAAAGCCGAGCTCCCACGTCTGAGGCCCCGGAGGCCTCTGCTCCACCTCACTGGGGCACCTCGTGGCTCCCAGCTGCCAACAGGCCTTTCGGGAGCATCATTCCATTGCCGCACGGAACCTCCTGCGCCCCCCTCTACACCCAGGCACACTGACCCAGACCCCACCAGCCAGTTCTCCTGCTCCGGCCACCGCGGGGTCCCACCACTTTTCCTGAGCAGGCCTGAGATCCCAGGGTTCTCTGACGATGAGGGTGGTCGACACGTGCCAGACGGGGTCTCCCAAAAGGGCATCCGAGTGATGCAGCCACCTGCACCCAGAAACAACAGGTGGCAGAGGAGGGGCTCCCACGTGGCGGAGGCGGGCTGCACCATTGCCCTCTCCCATCACCACGTGCAGCTCAGCTGGGCTGCCCTGCTCTGAGCACCGATCCCCCGGGATGATCTCCGCAGATGCCTTACCTTTCCCCCCAGGGTTCCTGCATGAGGGCTCCTCCCTGGCATCTACCCTCTGCTCTTCACAGGTGTTTGGAGTTGCTTCCCTCTGCTGCCCCTTGGGCTTGGCAGGTGGACACTTTCCATGACAGACGGGCACCAACGATGTCACTGTCCTTTCTTCCGATTCCTTCCCTGGCTGAGTCCAGGCTTCTAAAAGGGCACACTTACCCAGGACCCACCCAGCTGCCGGCTCGTGAAGACCTCAGCCTCATTCGTCCTTAAGGACCATGGTACCAGCTACCATAACAGAGTGCCCCAGCCGGCCAGCCGCTGCACACTCATGATCTCACCTAATTCTGCATCCACCCTAAAGGCAGGAAGCAGTGACCCCTTTGACAGATATGAAACAGCCCCTTGGAGGGTCCGAGGCCGCACGGTTAGTCATCAGGGGCAGGACACAGAGCCAGGCCCAGCTGATCCCAAGGGCCATTTTGCTCCTCAGTGGACTTGAAGGATTTGTGCCATTTCTGAAGCTCACAGCCTGAATGTAGGTGCCAGCTCTGCCCTCTGACAAGTGACTTCTTTGTGCCTCAGTTTCCTCCATGATAACATAGGCATAATAATAGTCTCTACTCCAGGAAGCCATTATGAGAATTAAATGCAACTGATGTTCATAAAGCACTTAGCATAATTCCTGGCACATCATAAATTCAGCAGCAATTGTTATTATTGTTGTTGTTTTGACGCCAGACTGCCTCCCTCGCCCTCCCCAGGCTCACACTGCGGCGAGGGAGAACCATCGCTGCATCCAACACTTTGGAGTCATCTTCCTTACATGTATTTGAAACATCATCAAAAAGAAGCCCCAAGACACACACAAAATTCCTCCAACTTCACTACTGCGCCCCAAAAGGCTCAGGGAGCTCAGACCCGAGGGAGAACACCCTCATTAAATCACAGACACTCTGAAGCATAGAAGCCAAACAAGGAGCAATGTAGCAACTGACTTAATGAAATCCATCTGAACTGAAATGTGTGTTCTTCCTCATGCTTCTCAGGGTGCGTTGCTGTCTCACACACCAAAAGGGCACGTCTGTTCTCCTAGCCAAGGCAGTGGTGCCCTGGCCCCCAGGACTGGGAGGGGGCCTTCAAGATGACCAAGGCCTTATTCTGGCCCAAGAGCTCAGACAGCTGAAACTTCCAGCTGATGAATTTTGAGTTTCCAGCTCCTCCCTCCCCACTTCTTGCGAACAGACCTTCCTGATATCCTGGGGGTCATCTGAGCCACAGGGAGGACAAAAGACCGTGAACCTCAAATATGCATCCTCTAGTCAAGCCACAAACACCCCCGTCTGCCACCCCACTAGATGGATTTCCAGTCATAGTGACCCCTGGTGTTCAATTTCCCCAGATGGTCCCTGAATTGAAATGGGGAAGAGGAGTGGAGTACGGATCCTCACTAAGCCCCTGCCCTGTAAGAAGAAGATCCTGGGCTCCACATCTCCCAGAGAGGGTCTCCCAGAGCCATTTGCTGTCCCTGTCACCTGGCGGCCTCCTGCTCTCTCCAGGCCCAAACAGGCCGCTCTCATCCAAATGTGTTCATTCAGCAAATATGTACTGCATGTCCGCACTGTCCTGGGTGGGGGGCTGCAGCAGAACAAGCCCCCATCTCCCTGCCCACTCGGTGTATAGTTGTTTCCAAATCATGCCGGCAAGCTACAGTGGCCCCTGCCCTTCAAAATCAAAAGGAGGGTTTTTCCATTTGAGGGGACAAACTCGGGTAAGTACGGAAGGCAGCCACTAGCCATCCTTCTCTATCCTTCCTCGGTGCAATGTCAGACTCTCCCGAGTACATCCTCATCCTTCTCCGTCTTTCCCTGGAGCAGCATCAGGCTCTCCCCTGAGTACATCCTGACCAAGAATCTGTGGGTTATCAGTGTGTAGACACCCCACATTATGAGCCTGCCCAGTACAGTCACAGACCTACACCTGGTGTTCATCCAATCACAAGAGGAAACAAGGGCCTTCTTCTACCTTTAGCTCCTGGTGGTACCATTTCTCCTCACCTCCTTCTCACTTCCACCTGTAAGGGAGGCAGAACACGAACACTGCACCCATTTTTCAACAAGGAGATGAAGGCCCAGGATGGTCACCTGACTCTCCCTAGACTCCAGGTCCCCTGGCCAGGTTCCCCGCCTGTCCCACACTGCCTTCCAGCCATAAGGGTCCCAGCTGGCAATCCTTGGCGTTCACTGACTTGCAGCTGCATCTGCCTCCATCCTAACGTGGCCCTTCTCTAGCTCTCTGTGTCTGTTCTCCTCTTTTATAAGACACCACTCGGATGGGATTAGGACCCACTCTATCTGGTGGCGCAGTGGGTAAGAGTTCGGCTGCTAACCAAAAGGTCAGCAGTCTGAATACACCAGCCGCTCCTTGGAAACCTTATGGGGCAGTTCTACTCTGTCCTATAGGGTCTCTATGAGTCAGAATCGACTTGACGACAATGGGTCTATTCCGTCTTAAAAGACTTTATTTCCAAACAAGGTCAAGTTCACAGGTACCAGAGGTTAGGCCTTCAACATAAATTTTTGATGACACAATTCAGTCCATAACAGGTTCCATTTTCCTCCACCACCAAATGAGGCCTCAGTTCAGATCTCTTAGTATTTTCAGGGTCATAGATCCCTTAGTGAATCTGATGAAAGCAATGAACTCTCTCCCTAGGACACACACACAGGCACAATTTTACCTACAATTTAGGAGCCTTCACAGACCCCATGTGAAAAACCCATGGCCCAAATCACCTCTAAGGCCTTCACACTCTCACGTTCTATGATTCTATCAACAACCCAACCAGGCGATAAAACTTTTTCTGTCATCTCAGACCTGTGAGCTCATGAACCAGTACTTTTCACACCAGTCCCCTCATATCTGTAAAATTGCAAACACCGAGACTAATTTTCTCTCTGGAGTGGTACAGAGATAGAGGGTTATATCAAGTGCCTTTATTAAATTTCCATATTCAGGTGTGCGAAGCCAGGCTCCTCAAGAGTCCTTAGAAGCCAGTCTGTTCCCGATAATCAGATCTGAGCGGCGGCAGCTGAGGCTCCTGTTTTTCAGGTGGAGTGAGGCTCAGGTCCTGTTCCCTGGCCAGCCCTCAGTCACCCAAGGGCCTCCGTGGTTCATGAGTGCTCTGGGCCAGCAGAAAGTAGAGAGAGAGAGGCATGGACCAGGTCAGGTGTCCCTGGCACAGTGAATTACTGCCTCCTCTGGGCTCTGACAGCTCTTTGCACAGGCTGCTGTGATGGCCTTTAAAATGGTCTGGTTGTTATTATGGTTAATTGTATACTTGTCTGCCACCCCCAGAGTGTGAGCAGCTTAAGATTCATCTCTGTGTCCCAGGCCAGATGCCCAGCAACCGTGATGTGGAGAGGAGGGGAGCCTCAGCAACCACCTCTGGACTGCCTGCTGCTTCATGGCGTCCTGCAAGTCTCAGGAAATTGGGATCTGTGCTGAAACTGTCAGGGAAAGAGGCACTGTCTTTCCACTGGGGCTCAGAAGATGATTGTGTGGAAGCCTAGGTCTGTATGTGGCCATCTCTGCCACTGGTGAGGGGCATGTGCCTGAGAATGAAGCCAACTCAGAGAGGACAGCTACACTAACAGATGGAGAAAGAGGCAAACTCCTAATGACCTTGCTTGAAGCTCTGGGTCCAACCACAGCTGCAGCCACTGTCACTCTTGAATTTCCCAGTTGCACCAGCCAATTAATCCCCTTTTGTTTGACCCAGTCTGAGATGGGTTTCTGTCACTTGCAACCAGAAATCCTAGATAATGCTTCCAGATTCCTAACCTCCTTCTGACTTACTAAGTACCTTAATTAAGGACACAGATTTGTATGTGGGGACAGTGGTGACTTGCTTGAGGCCATGGAGCTGCTCAGTGAAAGGGCCGAGAACAGAACTCAGGTTGCCTACTAGACCGTTCTCCATGTGGCACATATTCTTCCCTTCTCCTCTGGCTGGGTGTCCAGCATTGCCAAGGTCACCATTGGGCTCCTCCACGGCCACTGCTGCCTCAAAACCAAACTCAAAGGAAGAGATGCTTATCTGGTAACACCCTACCATACCCCCCAGGGCACAGACAAGTGAAGGTGAAAACAGCCATCACGCTGGGTAGTGGTTGCTTCCAACACTTTCCATCCTTGCTTGGATCCTCACAATGGCCCAGGAAGGGATGCTTTGCTGGATATCTGTCCACAGTGGTAACTATCAGTCCAGGTCCCCTGCTCTCTGTTCATGATGTTATGAATGTGGTTGAGAAATCATGGGAATAACTTTTATCCCTTCTCAGCTAACTTTCTGCTATTGATTTGTAATTTTATTGAATTGTGATTTAAGAATGTGGTGTGATCACAGTTCTTTGGTATTTGTTGAGGACTGCTTTGGACCAGTAAGTGATCACATCTTGTAAATGTTCCACATGTGTGAAAAATTTTTTTAATGTAAATTCTAAATACAAATAAATGTTTTTAAAATTTTTAACGCTAAATGCAGGGTTCTCTATATATTCCTCCAATCGAGATTGATACATTATTCAAAACTTCTATATCCTTACTAATTTTTTTTGTCTGTTAGATCTCTCATTTTCCAGAAAGCTATGTTAAAATCTCCCACTTAAGATGATGTTTCCATTTCTTCTTATAATTCTATTTTTCTGTATATATTTGAGACAATGTTGGTAGGGAGTCCAAGTCCAGGTATATCTTCCTGGGTAACTGTTCCTTTTTCATGATGTAAAGACCCTCCTTATCATTAATTTTCTCTAATAATAGCATTGCTACACTGGCTTTTTGGTTAGTAGTTGTCGAGTGTGTCTTTTTCCATCTCTTTCAACCTTTCAGTGCCTTTATGATTTAGGTGTTCCACAGTTGAAAGCAGAAAGCTGTTTTTGATTCTTTTTTCTACCGATTTCAAAGTTATACATTCTATTTTTATTACTTTAGCTGTTTCTATCATATTTTTTAATCATATTTTATTCTGTTTTCGATGAAAGCTCACACAGCAAATGAAGTTCTCATTTGACAATTCCTACACAAATTGTTCCATGACATTAGTTACATTTCTCGCAATGTGTCAACATTCTCTTTAATTGTGTTCTGGCTGTTCTATTTCTATCATATTTTAATATGAATACTTAATGAAGTTCCAAGTTAATCTGAGTCACTATCTTCCACCTCAACAACAAAAGGGCTGTCAAACCCTTTGCCTCCAATCCCGCCACCATTTTCCATGTTGTTCTTGTCTTGTACTTCATTTAGTTCCATCTTGTTTTTGAATCCCAAATCTGATTGTTACTTAACTGCTTGTCTTAGGCTGGGTTCTCCAGAGAAGCAAAACCAGTAAAGCATATAAATATATATCAAGAGAGATTTATATCAAGGAAAACAGCTCATGCAATTGTAGAGGCTAGGACGTCCCAAGTCCGTGGATTAGGCCAGAGGCCTCTCCTAGTTCACGCAGCCGCAGAAGCTGGCAAACCCAAGGTCGGCAGGTCGTAGAGAGCAGGGCTCCCGCTCATAGCCTGTGAAGGTCCACGAATTCCAAGATCAGCAGACAAGACTGCAAGGTTTCTCCTGATTCACATAGCTGCAAGGGCTGGCAAACCCAACATCAGCAGATTGGGGAACAAGACTCTTGCTCGCAGGCTGTGAAGATCGACAAATTCCAAGACTGACAGGTAAGCTGCTAGTTCAAGTCCCAAAAACCACAGGTGAGACGACAAGAGGCAGCTACTGGGTCTGGAACAAGCAAAAAACTTTGGCAAGGTGCGCAGCAAGAAGTAGCTGGCTGATGGCAGACAGATGAAGCTGAGGGGGTGGAGAGCCGCCACAGGCCCCACCCCCACCGGTACCACTCAGCAGATCCCATCACAGGGGTGATCACACATTAAATTTCAACAGGGAAGTGACCACGTTATACAACTGCCAAAACACTGAGAATCATGGCCTGGCCAAGCTGACATACAATCTTAACCATCACACTGCTGTTTTTTATACCAAAAACAAACAAATCCATTGCCATTGAGTGGATTCCGACTCATAGCAACCCTATAGGACAGAGTAGGACTGCCCCATAGGGTTTCCAAGGAGCGGCTAGTTTTCCAACTGCCGACCTTTCCATTAGCAGCCGAGCTCTTAAGTACTGCGCCACCAGAGCTGTTTTCTATATAGTCAATGCTTATTTAGATCTATTTACATAATTACCAAATTATTGTCTCATAATTACTTCTTACATTCTAGTTCTTCCTTCTGGGTTTAAATTCCATCTTAATGAAATGCATCCTCTAGTAATCCTTTTAGAAATAGTCTGTGAGTGATAAGACTCTTAGTCTTTGTCCGAACACATCTGTAATGGATTGAATAGTGTCCCCCAAAAATATGTGTCAACCTGGCTAGGCCATAATTCCCAGTATTATGTGGCTGTCTTCCATTTTGTGATCTAATTTTCCTATGTGTTGTAAATCCTAATCTCTGCCTGTGGTTAATGAGGCAAGATTAGATTATGTTAAAGAGGATTAGGGTGAAATGTAACACCCTTACTCAGGTTACAGCCCTGATCCCATGTAAGGGGAGTTTCTCTGGGGTGTGGCCTGCATCATCACCTTTTATCTTACAAGAGATAAAAGGAGAGAGAAGCGAGCAGAGAGTCAGGGGACCTCACACCACCAAGAAAGAAAAGCCAAGAGTGGAGTGTGTCCTTTGGACCTGGGGTCCCTGCACTGAGAAACTCCTAGACCCAGGGGAAGATTGATAACAAGGACTTTCCCCCAGAGCCAACAGAGACAGAAGACCTTCCCTTGGAGCTGGCACTCTGATTTCAAGCTTTTAGCCTCCTAGATTGTGAGAGAATAAATTTCTGTTTGTTAAAGCCATCCATTTGTAATATTTCTGTTGTAGCAGCACTAGATAACTAAGACAATGTCTTTTTTTTTTCTTTCCACCCTCACTGTTAGCTAGCTATAGAATTCTTGATTGACAATTATTTAGAGTGGCACTTTTATTACAGTAAAACCTGCAAAAGCCAGAACCTGTGTAAGGCAGAAACCTGTCAGAGAAGGAAAACTCAAATGTTTTCTACTAAAAGCAGCAGCAATAGAAAACTGATAAGTCTGCACCCCGTCAAAGGTGAAAAATTTGTGAGACCCAGAAAAAGAAGCCAGTCCCGTCAAGTTCTGGCTCTCACAGTTTTCACTGTATATAGTTCCATTGTCTCCTGGCCTCTATTGTCACTAAGTTGGCTGTCAGCCTAATCATTGTTTTTTTGTAGGTAATCTGTTTATGTCTAGTTGCTTTTAAGATTTCTCCTTGTTTTTGACCTTCTGCAATTTTACCCATTATATACAAATGTAGATTTAGTTGCTTTTATCCTTCAGAGGACTACTTGTCCATTTTCAATCTGAAGAATTATGTCTTTCATTAATTCTAGAAGAATTATCTCTTAGAATATTACCTCTCCCTTATTCTCCCCATGCTATGCTTTCTGGAATGGCTATTAGAGGTATGTTGGACTTTCTTATTCTATCTTACATACCTCTTAACTTCTCTTTCATATTTTTCACCTCTTTATCATTATGTATTGCATTTAAGATAATTTCATCACTACCTTTCCCTTTGCCTGTGTCTAACCTGCTGTTTAACCTACCCATTGAGTATCTTTATTTCAGTGGCTGTTCTTTTTTCACTTCTATAAGTTCAATGTAGTTCTTTTTCAAAACTAGTTCTTTATTGTTTCCTTTCTTTATTTCAAATTTTCTCAGATTCTTGGAATATTAATCCTGTGATCATTAAGGTTATGTGTCAACTTGGCCGGGCCATGATTCTCAGTGGTTTGGCAGTTATGATGTAGTATGGCAGTAATATAATGATGTAATCATGTCCACGATGAGATCAGATATAATGTGATCATCCCACAATGGGATCTGCTGTGAGTAGCCAATCAGTTGAAAGGGAGTTTCCTTGGGAGTGTGGCCTGTATCCAGTATAAGTGGACCTCCTGGCAAGGCTTGTGGACTTTTGCTCGCTCTGGATCCTGCAGCTGGCTCCTGTTCATCTGACCTCTGGTTCTTGGGACTTGAGCTAACAGCTTACCTGCCATCTTGCCTGCTGATCTTGGGATCTGTCAGTCTCCGCAGCCTGTAAGCCAGAGCCCTACCGTCTGACCTGCCAATCTTGGGTTCGATAGCCCCTGCAGCTATGTGAGTCAGGAGAAGCCTCCACCCTGATCCACAGGCTTGGGACTTTCCAGCCTCTACAACCACATGAGCCATTTCCTTGGTATAAATCTCTTTATATATATACATTTATACTCTTTACTGGTTTTGCTTCTTTAGAGAACCCAACCTAAGACAAATCCTATATGCTGTCTCTTCCTCATGGTGTTTCTTCATGTTCTTTGTGATTTTGGACTCTAAATTCATCTTCAGCAGTTCCTTGACCCTGAACTGTGAAATAATTGCTGTTAAAAGTTTTATATTTTCTTCTGCATTGGCTCTGAACCAAACAAAGTGACCATGGCGGCATGGATGAAGGCTAGGCTTGGGCTCAGCAACATGGATGGACTTCTCCTCAAGACTCATCTGACTACAGATATGTCACCATTCCCCAGGGGGACCAGCCAGTGAACTGGTGGCAAGCTGATTACATTGGATCACTTCCATCATGGGAGGAGCATCACCTTTTTATCCTTGGAATAGAATCTCTAGATATGGATTTGCCTTCCCTGCTGGCCGTGCTTCTGCTAAAACCATCATACCTGGGCTTAAAAAAAAAAGAAAGAAAAGTTGCCTTTGAGTCAACTCTGACTCATGGTGACCTCAAGTGTTTCACAGTAGAACTGTCAGTGCTCCACAGGGCTTTCAATGGTTGTGACCTTTCAGAAGTAGACTGCAAGCCCTTTCTTCTGAGGCACATCTGTATGCATTCAAACTGCCAACCTTTCAGTTAGTAACTGAGCACTTAACCATTTCACCACCCAGGGACTCCATTACCTGGACTTACTGACCACCTTATTCAAAATTACGGTATTCCCTTCAGGGCCAGTGTAAGGAGGAGAGAGTGATTTCCATAAATCAAAATAAAATATAGACAAATTGTAGAATTCATATTTTATCTTTATTAATTTCTGATTTAGCAAGAATTCTTTCTGGCAATTTGAGATCAGCAGATGTTATGTTTCAGAGAAGAATTATTTACAAGGATTCTATCCCACCCCAACTGAATTTATTACAAAAGATTAGCTAGGAGGGAACATTTTCTAATTTGTTATAGGAAAACATTTCTTCCGCTGTCTGCCAAGCTTTTTACAAGTTGCAAACCTGGAAACATGTTGATGATTTGATTCCATTTATTTTTAAATCCATCATAACTTTTATTCTCGTAGTCACCCTGAAAAAGTGCCTATGTCCCAGAACTGCACCACACTAAATAAATATGAACTTTTCCCCAGGGGCTTGAAGTTGTATATCATCAAAATTCCTTGCAGGAAGTCAACTTTCAATCCATTCCAAATGGCCTCATCCAGGCTGGTGCCCCACAGCCCCATGGAGACCGCATCTCCAATCTCCTGGCTGGCTCCTCACTGCCCTCCCAGGGGCCAAGACGTGCTCAGAATGCCAGCTCTGTCCCTGACAGGTGCCAGTACTGTGGCTTTGGGCTCTCATGTTTCTCTGGAAACAGTCCTGTTTCCCTCAGCCTATGGCAGGTCAGAAGTGGATCATCAAGGCACTGCCCAAGCCCAGCCTCATTCCTGAAGTAGGAATGTTGGCCAGTGGGGCAAGATCTGCAAGTTTTCTTTAAAAGCCTCCTTGCAAGGTAAGTTCAGACCCAGCTGTCCTTGAGGAAAAGTAGCCTTAGCAGCTGCAGAAAGTGTCTCAAAGTGGTCATAATCAGTCATCCCTCCCTCGGTTTGCTCACAGTTTCAGAGGAAGGAGGTCCTGCTGAGGAGAAGGGCAAGAGCAAGTAGCAACAATGTAGCATGGATGTATAAACATTAGTAACTCCAAGGAGGTGCAGGGTAGGGAACACTAGCAGGTGGTCAGGTGTACTGGTCAGTTCTCCTTCAGACGTAAGTAACAGAATTCCATATCAACCCCGCTCAAACAAAATGGGGTTTCTTGGCTCCCCTAACAGGGCACTACAGAATTGTTCTGCTTCAGGCACAGCTGAACCCAGGGGCTCAAATGATGTCATTAGGGCTCTGTCTATATATGGTTTTCTTCTGTAGGGAGGTGCTCTTCCTGTGGCAGGCAAGGTGGCCACCAGCAGCCCCAGACTCACAACCTCCCAAGTTAACAGTGACAATGAAAGAGCACTCTTCTCTTCCAACATTTTCACATCAATCTCAGGGAAGACTCTGACTGATCCTGTTTGGGTCACATGTACATCCTTGAACCAATGTCTGTGGCCAGGGGAATAGGATCCTCTGATTGGTCAGCCTTTGTCATATGCCCACCCCCATGGCAGGGTAGAGCCCATGACTGACAGCTCTGTAAGGACCATAGGGAGTGAGGGAGGAGTTCTTCAGAGGAACCAAAAGAAGGAGTACAGGAAGCCATGCCGGGGAGAAAAAACTCATTTCCAGCATTATCCAAGGCCTTTGACTCACTTCCCACTTCTCAGCTGCATCTGAGATGGCTCAGGTTTGGGGGGCCAGACCCCTAGAAGAGTGACTGTGACTGTGCTTATGTACAGTGACTTCCAACATGGAGAGTGCTTCAGGATGCTTTGTTTTTGAGATGCATATCTAATCTTGGACTATCACAGAAAGGATTGCCATTGTATTTTTCTAGAAATTGGAGAGAGGCTTCAGCTGAGTTGAAATAACGTCTGTGAGGCCCTGGGATTCTTGCTCCAGCCTGTGAGGAGCATTCTGCAGATGATAAGGGAGTCATCCTGAGGAGGGCCAACTATGGTGGCCTCTTTAAAATAGCCCGTGTTCCAAACCACGTGATTTCTCAGCACCTTCTCCTCCATGAGGCACCTGTTCAGTTCATCTGTTTGTTCCTAAGCTCCTCTGTTCTGCAGTCACTGCCCTGTCCTCACCCATCAGACATGTGCAAAGTCCCACAGTGAGCCAGGCCCCAGGGAGGACACCCAGTGAGGGGAGCAGACGGGAACAGTGGTCAGTCCTACCATAGCCAGGACGTGCAGGTGCAAAGTCCCTGGGGACTCAGAGAAGGAAGTGACCAGCTTGGCCTCGATGGGAAAGGGGGGAGCATCAGTGAAGGGGGCACTTGAGCTGAGCCTTGAAGGCCAAAAGGGAGGAAAGGGAGGAAGAGGGAGTAGCTAGTACAAGGGCACAGTCCTGTGAACGCTTACAGCTTGTGAACCGTGGAGCTGAGGAAGGGCTGGGGGAGAGGCTGAGGCCAGAGTGTAAAGGCCCATCAGTGTCCAACCACCATCACAGAGATGGTTAGAGTCGACCAGGAAAAGGATTCAAGAAGCCCCCTCAGGTCCCTTACCTGTTGGCTGGAGCCAACCCCTGGAGATCCTCGGTCCTGCTTTAAGATTCAGGAGCTCAATGTTTTGCATCAACTTTCAAGCTGGGTCCACCCAGGCCCAGTATATTCTAAAAGCTTGCTAGTCAGGCAGTTGGAAGCAAAGCCTGCAGACAAGCACCAGCCCCAAGTCTACACTGTTTCCATAGAGCAGCTGATCCCATGGCCAAACAAGCTAAAAATAGTCTCTGGGTAGATTTACAGACCAGACTCTGAGGCATTCAAACCAAAAAGACTCCACTATTTGCACGTGGAGGAAAACTAAACCATCAATAGACTCCTCCAGCCTGCGGCACGCCCTGCCAGACAAGCCACTGATCCAATGAGAGAGACTTGTTCACTGGCCCTAGATCCCGGGAGGGGAGGCCAGGGAGCTTGGCACCATCCATTCAATAAACCATGGTGCATGCTGATAGCAGCTAAACAGAATGAGGGAGAGGGAGGCAGGGAGATAAATAGACAGATTTCTTTTTAGTTTACTTTTTGTAGTTGTTGTCGATAATACACACAGAAGATACACCAATTCAACATTTTCGACACAGCAATTCAGCGATATTGATTACGTTCTTAAAGTTGTGCAACCGTTCTCACCCACCTTTTCCAAATTGTTCCTCCGGCATTAACAGAAACTCACTGCCCCCTACCCTATGGCTCTAAATATATTGACTGGAGAGATTCTAAGACAATAAATGAAGAAGCAAAGTCCAAGTCCTGATGCAGGTCACAACGGAGATGGACCTAGAAAACATTATGCTGAGCGAAATCAGTCAGTCACAAAAAGACATCTACTGTACGACCTCACTTATGTGAACTAAGCAACACAGAAACCAAATATTATTAGTGGTTGCCAGGAGTGGGAAGGAGAGGAAACAGGGATTTTTTGCTCAGGGTGCACTGAATATATGTTAATGGTGGTGGAATAATTTAGAAAAGTGTAGCAAGAATGGTTGTACAACTTGAAGAATGTAATCAATGTCACCGAATTAGACATGTAGAAATTGTTGAATTGCTGTTATGTTTTGTTGTGTATAGTTTCACCACATGTTTTAAAAAAGTAAACTGCAGAGCAATATGTAGGATCTCATATATACTTTTAAAGAAATCTGTGCGTGTGTGTGTGGGTGTGCGTCTATAAACCCACGGCAAAAGAATTGGAAAGATACACGTTAAGCTCATTCATTCATTTGTTCAGTAACTATTGAGTGTCTACTATGTCCTTGGTACCACTCTGGCCTCTGGAGATGAAATGTGACAATTACAAATGAAGTCCCTGCCCTCGTGGTACTTACATTCCAAGGGTCACCTCTGGGGAAGAAATAATACAGAGTGGGGGCTGGGGAGATAAAGGAAAATATTAGCCTTGTCTTAATTGTTTGAATTTTTTGTAATCTGAATTAACCCATTATTTGAGTAATTAAAATTTATTTTTAGTATTTTCGTTGAAAAGGTAATTTTGCCTTTGGGGGTATTTAAATCTTCACACCTACCGGCCAGCTGCTAAGAGTTTGTTTTTCAAATAACTTTAGTTTTAATTACTGTAAAATTAATGTGCATTCAGAAAAGTAAAATATGGATAGATATCATTTGGGGGGGATCTTGTATGCAACCAGTTATCTGCCAAACCTTCTATACACACCATCTTGTCTGATCTTCACAACGACACTATGATGTAATAACTGTACCCATTTTATAAATTTGTGGTTTTCAACCAGGGTTGATTTTGCTCCCCAAGAGACATATGGAATTTTCTGGAGACAGTTTTTATTGTTACTCTGGGAAGGGAGGTTGCTACGGGCACCTAGTGGATAGAGACCAGGGATGTTACTAAACATCACACAATGCACAGGACAGCCCCTCACAACAAAGAATTACCTGGCCCAAAATGTAAATAGTGCCAACGTTGGGAAACCCTGTTACAGATGAAGAAACTGAGGTTCAAGAGATTAATTTGCCAAGGTGGCACAGCTAGTGTAGTAGGCAGAATAATGGCCCCCACAAACCTGTGAATATGTCATCACCTTAAGTGGAAAAGGGGAATTAAGGTTGCTAATCTGTTGATCTTAAAATACAGAGATTATCCTGGCCCAATGTACACACAGGGTTGTGCCTTAGTAATCTAGTGCTGCTATAATAGAAATACCACAAGTGGATAGCTTTAACAAGCACAAGTTTATTCTCTCACAGTCTAGTAGGCTAGAAGTCCAAATTCAGGGCGCCAGCTCCAGGGGAAGGCTTTCTCTCTCTGTCGGCTCTGGAGGAAGGTCCTGGTCATCAGTCTTCCCCAGTCGAGGAGCTTCTCAGCACAGGGAACCCCAGGTCCAAAGGACACACTATTCTCCTGGCTCTTGTTTCTTGGTGGTAGGAGGTCCCCATGTCTCTCTGCTCGCTTCTCTCTTTAATATCTCAAAAGAGATTGGCTCAAGACACAATCCAATCTTGTAGATTGAGTCCTGCCTCATTAACACAACTGCCGATAATCCCATTCATCAGCATCATGGAAGTAGGATTTACAATACATAGGAAAATCATATCAGATGACAAAACGGAGGATAAATACAAAATACTAGGAAACCTGGCCTAGCTACGTGACAGATATTTTTTGTGGGACACAGTTCAATCCATGACAGGGTTGTTATAAATGGAAGAGAGAGGCCAGTAGCCTATGTCAGAGTGATGCAGAGTAAGAAAGGCTCAGCCACCAGTGCTGGCTTTGAAGATGGACCGTCTAACCCCAAAGCCTAGCTCTTGACCACTCCCCTAGAAAAAAGGTGAATAATCTTCCATAATCCCACAGCCCAGGGAGAACTATTGGTAATATTCTGCAATTATACTATAGTTACAGATTTATAGCATGAGCCTTCTCCTATGTCATTAAAAATTAATAGAAAACATAACTTATTGACCACATAATCATTCACATATGGAGGTACCATCATTTAACTGCTCCTCTTATTTGGCCATTAAATTGTTTTCAATTCTTCACTATTACAAACAGCCCTGTAATAAATATTTTTGCTTGAATTTCTGACTGCATTTTGTGATGTACTCACCCTTTGGGCCTGCTGATGAACATCTGGGTTGTATCCAGTTTGGGACAATTAGAAATAATGCTTCTATGAGCATTCTTTTTTTTTTTTTTTTAAACAACATTTTTGAGGGTTAATTAAAGGTCCCCGGGTGGGGCAAGCAGTTTGAGCTTGGCTACCAACCTAAAAGTTGGTGGTTCAGACACACACAGCGGCACCATGTATGAAAGACCTGGCAATTTGCTTCCATATAGAGCCAAGAAAACCCTGTGGAGGAAGGGATAATTTACATGACCATAAAATGTACCCCTTTGTTATAGATTGAATTGTGTCCCCAAAAAAACATGTGTTGTAAATCCTAACCCCTATACCTCTGCTTATAATCCCATTTGGGAATGGGTTGTTTTTGTTGTTGCTGGTATGTTAATGAGGCAGTATTACTGTAAGGTGTGTCTTAAATCAATCTCTTTTGAGATATAAAAAGAGAAGATCGAGCTAGTGTTATGGACTGAATTGTGTTGTATAAAGTAGATCCCAAAAGACAGTCACCAAAACATAATCAAACTTGCCAAAACCAAAGATAAAGAGAGAATTTTAAGAGCGGCTAGGGATAAACAAAAAGTCATATACAAAGAAGAGTCCATAAGAATAAGCTCGGACTACTCAGCAGAAACCATGCAGGCAAGAAGGCAATGGGATGACATATATAAAGCCTTGAAGGAAAAAAAAATTGCCAGCTAAGAATTATATATCCAGCAAAACCATCTCTCAAATATGATGGTGAAATTAAGGCATTTCCAGATAAACAGAAGTTTAGGGAATCTGCAAAAACCAAACCAAAATTACAAGAAATACTAAAGGCAGTCCTCTGGTTAGAAAATTACATCAGATAACAACCCAAGACTAGAACACAGGACAGAGCAACCAGATATCAACCCAGATAGGGAAATCACAAAAATAAATCAAAATATGTGTTGTAAATGGTAACCTCCATGGCTGTGGTCATAATCCCACTTGGAAATGGGTTGTCTTTGTTATGCTAATAAGGCATGATTCGTGTAGGATGTATCTTGAGTCAGTCTCTTCTGAGATATAAAAGAGTTAAACAAGAAAGCTAGGAAGCAGAAATGGGGGAAGAGGGGTGCCAAACCACATGAAGGCTGCCCAGGAGCAGAAGCTCAGAAGAGACAAGGACTTTGCTCCAGAGGTGACAGAAAGAGAAAGGCTTCCCCTAGAGTCAGCACCCTGTATTCCGACTGCTAGCCTCCTGAACTATGAGAGAAGAAACTTCTGCTTGTTAAAGCCATTCACTTGTGGTCTTTCTGTTATAGCAGCACTAGATAACGAAGACAGCTGGCAAGCAAGCAGAGATGAGGGAAGACAGATGCCATGCTTCATGACGATCATCAGGGAACCAAGGAACAAGGACCTTCCCCAGAGCCGACAGACAGAGATAACCTTCTCCTAGAGCTGGCACTCTAGATTAAGACTTCTAGACTGCTAAACTGTGAGAGACTAAATCTGTTTGTTAAAGCCACCCACTTGTGGTGTTTCTGTCACAGCAGCACTAGATAACTAAGATAACCATTGTAAGTGGACTCTAAATTGATAGTTACACAACCAAACCAGCATCATCCAGTTTTAGAACACTTCTTCACACCAGAAAGTTCTCTCATGACTGTCTGCAGCCAATGCCTCCCCACCACACACACACTCCCAGGCAATCACTGATCTGCTTTCTGTCTCTACAGTGTTACCTTTTCTAGAAATTTCATAGAAATGGAATCATACATAATATGTAGTCTTTTGGGTCCGGCTTATTTAGCATCGTGTTTTTGGGGTTGATCCATCACGTTGCGTGCATTAGTAATTCATTCTTCTTTTAATAGTGACAGAATATGGGATTTTGCCAATCTCATGTTGTAAAGTGGTATCTCATCTGGCTTTAATTTGTATTTCTCTGATTATAATAAGATACAGTGCATTTTCTGTTTATTGGCCATTCACATTTCCTCTGCTGTGACGAGCTCAGCTGCTAACCAAAAGGCTGGCAGTTCAAATCTACCAGTTGCTCCCTGGAAACTCTATGGGGCAGTTCTACTCTGTCCTATAGGGTCACTGAGGGTTGGAAACAACTCAACAGCAGCAGGTTTGGTTTTATTTTTTTTATCTTTGCTCATAATCCTATTTGGGAATGGGTTTTTTAATTGTTTTTGTTAATTATGTAGTATTAGTGCAGGGTGTGTCTTAAATCAATCTCTTTGGAGATATAAAAAGACATTTTCACGTCTTTCACCAGTTTTTCTATTGGGATGTAGGCCTCATGTCAATTTTTAGGAGTTCTTTTATATATTCCGGGTGCTATGCCCTTTGTCAATCACCTATGTTTCCAACCAGCTCCTCCTAGTTTGTTATTTGTCTTTTTCTTACTGTATGGTGACTTTTAGGGAACAGAAGTTAATTTTAATTAAGCAGAATTTATTCTTTCTTTTATAGTTAACATTTGTGTGTGTGTGTCTTGTTTAAGAAATCCTTTCTTGCTCTGAGGCGATAAAGGTATCTCCCTATATTATCTTCTAAACCTAGTTTTGCCTTTCATATTTAAGTCTTTGTCGTTAGTTACCACCGAGGCAATTCCAACTCACAGTGACGCCACGTGTTACAGAATAGAACGGCTCCATAGCATTCTCTTGGCTCTAATTTCAATGGGAGCAGATCGTCAGGATTTTTCTTTTGCACAATTGCTGGGTGGGTTTGAACATGCCAGATTTTAGGTTAGCAGTTGAGCACAAATTAATTACTTTTTTTTTCTCCCGTATGATTCTCAATTTTCCAAACATTGGTTTTTATAAAGTCTGCCATAGATTAAGTTGTTTTGTTTTTTTTTACCTGTGAGAGTCTGGTTCTGGGCTTTCAATTCTGTTCCATGGTCACTCAATCTATTGCTGTGTCAACAGCATATCATCTGAATTACTAAAGCTTTATAATAATTTTTATCTTTGGCAAAGCAAAACCCTTCTCCCCTACCTAGTTCTTTTTCTTTAGGTGTGTTGGCTTTCTTAGTCTTTGTTCTTCCGTATAAATTTTAGCATCAGTCTGTCAAGTGTGATGCACACACAGAAAGTTAGGATTTTGATTGGAATTGCACTGAATCTGTAGACCAGTTTGGAAGATCTGACAACTTTATAATAGTGAGGCTTCTAATCACAAACATGGTATATCTCTCCTATTTAGGTTTCCTTTAACATCTTTCTATAAAGACTTGTAATTATCTCCATTAAGGTCTTATATATCTTCTGGTAACTACGAACTTCCTATTTCTTAATGCTGTTGTAAATGCTATTTTAACTATATTTTCTGTTAGTTGTTGGTGCATTGAAATGCAATTATTTTTTGAATATTGATTTTGTATCCTGCAATTGTCCTGAACTCATTCAACAATTTATTGTAGCTTCTGTTATATTTTCCACATAGAAAAATCATATGATCTATAAATAACAGCAGTTTTGTTTCTTCCTCCCTGAATCTTGTAACATTAATTCTATTTTTCTTCCTGTCCTGCACTGGCTAGGAGCTCCAATACCTCCAGAAAAATGTTGAATAGAAGAGTTAAATATAATATTTGCTATAGGGTTTTGGTGGGGTCAGTGGTACAATTCTTATCATCCACGCGGAAAACCCAGGTTAAATTCCCAGCCAATGCACCTTAAGCACAGCCACCACCCATCTGTCAGTGGAGACTTGCATGTTGTTATGATGCTGAACAGGCTTCAGTGGAGCTTCCAGACTCAGATGGACTAGGCAGAAAGGCCTGGCAATCTACTTCTGAAAATCAGCCAATAAAAACTCTACAGATCACAACAGTCTGACTCTGTTGTACACGGGGCCAGCTTGACAGCAGCTAACAACATAGGATTATATAAACATGCTTTATCTGTTAAGGAAATTCCGTTTTTCTGTTTTCCAAGTTTTGATCATAACTGTATGCTGAACTTTACCAAGTGCTTTTTCTGCATCTATTGAATGATCATTTTTTCTTTCTTTTAACGTGTTAATATAGTAAATTACATTAACTGACTTCTAATACTAGACCAACATAAATAAATCCACCTTGGACCTCATATCTTTTTTTTTCCTCATTGCTGGATTTGGTTTGCAGATATTTTGCATCTATGTTCATGAGTGAGCTTAGCTTGTGTTATGGATTGTGTGCCCCAAAAATACGTGTTATAAATCCTAACCTCTATGCCTGTGGTTACAATCCCATTGGGAATAGGTTTTGTTTGCTATGTTACTGAGACAGGATTAATGTAGGGTGTTTCTTGAGTCAATCTCTTTTGAGATATAAAAGAGATTAGACAAGCAAGCGAGAGAAGCAGAAATGGCGGAAAAGAGATGCCAAGCCACATGAAGACTACCCAGAAGCAGAAGCTCAGAAGAGGCAAGGACCTTCCCCCAGAGCCAACAAAGAAAGCAAGCCTTCCCCTAGAGTTCCCCTGAATTTGGACTTCTAGCCTCCTAAACTGTGAGAAAATAAATGTCTGTCTGTTAAAAGTCATTCCACTTGTGGTATTTCTGTTATAGCAGCACTAGATAAATAAGACAGCTTATAATTTTCCTTTTTTGTACTCGTTACATTTTGTATCAAGGTTATACTAGCCTCATAAAATGTATTAGAGAGTGCTCCCTTTTTTTTAGACTCTAGAATAGTTTGTGTAGGATTGGGATTATTGGTTCTTTGAATCGAACCTGCCTGTAGAGTCTTTTGATCAGCTCCATTAGGGAGATCCTTTCACCTGAAGCTTCAGAACGGGTACAGCCCATCAGCACCCAGCTAATGCCAAGATTGAGGACTGCCTTCAAGAGGCTAAATATTTTTTATAATTTCATTAAAAAAAATAGAAGCTTAACATTAATGGCTTTGGCCAGAGCAATGGCTAGCCCATGGGGCACCTTTGGGCAAACTAGGAAAAGACACTTCTTCTGCAAGACACCTTTTTTCCATCTGTCAGAAAATTGCCATAATATACTGATTTTGATTAAAAAAAAAAAAAAAAAGACACTTTACTCCAGATCTGCCAGAAGACTATGGTAGGTTCACTTCTGTATGCATCACCATGACTACGGTAAGTGAAGGGCGCCCCCTTAGAGGAAAAGCCCTTGTGCAGTGCACAACCCGCAGAACCATGCACAGCAGCCCTGCTTGGCAGTCTGGCCCCATCTCCTTCACTGACCTCATCTCCCCCATTCCTGCTGGAGCCCTATGGGCCACCAGAGAGCTACCTTGAGCTTTTATCTTATTATTTTATATATAACCCCACTACGGTCCTGGCCTTTACTCCTTTTCTTCCTCTGCAGAGAGCAGGGGTGAAGATGAGCAAGAGAAGGCTGATGGTCCCATTGAAAGAAACCCATGAAGAGGTGGGGAGGCAGGAGGTACTGAATTCTGAATGAAAGAATGTCTGTGGGCCAGGAGATGACCAAGGAGGCATGATGGTTAAAAGCACAAGCCCTGGAGCAAGCCCGCCGTATTCATTTCCTGTAGCTGTTGTTGTTGTTAGGCACTGTGGAGTGGGTTCTGACTCACAGTCTCTCATAGCGATCCCATGTCCAACAGAAGGAAACACTGCCCAGTCCTGCGCCATCCTCACAGTCGTTGCAATGCCTGAACTCATTGTTGCAGCCACTGTGTCAATCCATCTCGTTGAGGGTCTTCTTCTCTTTTGCTGACCCTCTACTGGTCGTTTCCTGGGGCTGCCAGTTATAACAAACTGCGGGCTTCAAATCCAAGAGTTTGTTCTCTCACAGTTCTGGAGGTGGGAAGTCTGAAATCACGGAGTGAGCAGGGCCATGCTCTCTTTGAAGGCTCTAGGGGAGGGTCCCTACTTGCCTCTTCTAGCTCCTGGTGGCTCCTGGCATTCCTTGACTTGTAGCTGCGTCACTCCATCCCTGCATCCGCCTTCACATGGCCGTCTTCCCTGTGTCTCTCTGTGTCCTCTCCTCTTCTGACAGGACACTAGTCACTGGATTTCAAGCCCACTTTAATCCAGTATGATTTCACCTTAACTAATTACATCTGCAAAGACCCGATTTCCAAGGTCACAATCACAGGTACTGGGAGTTAGGACTTGAACATATCTTTTTGGGAGGCACAAATCAACTCTCCACTAGTTTAAAAAAAAAAAAAAAAACAACAGTTGCTGTTGAGTCAACTCTGTTGCATGGAAACCCCGTGTGTCAAAGCAGAACTGTGCTCCGTGGGGTTTTGAATTGATTTTTCAGAAGCAGATCACCACATCTTTCTTTCAAGGCACCTCTGGGTGGACTCAAACTTCCAACCTTTCAGTCAGCAGCCGCGTGTGTTAACCATTTGCAGCACCTAGGCACTCCTTAGCCCTCTACGCTCACCCACTAACTAGCTGTGCCACGCTGTGCATGACTGTAGCCTCCCAAAAGCTCATCTTCCTTTCTGTGGAATGGTATAATTGTAGGGCTGCTGGGAGGATTTAAGGGGTGTTATGAGTAAATGCTCAGCACATTGTAAAACAGTAACCTGGGAGCTGTTGTTACTGCTGTCATCCTCGCCATCAGCCCAGGGACATCTGCCCTCAGGCTGTTGGGCTCCAGGCATGCCTTGCTTTAAACAAAATTGCGGCAATCCAGCTTTCTACAAGAAAACCACATGGCTGGGAAGAGGGGGCATTGCAGAGAGAAAGAATTAATCACTTTACCAAATGCCCACTGTTGAATAAACAGAAAAATCCAAACTGTCTTTTACATGGGACTGGTTTGATTCGGCACAGTGGTTACGAGCTACGGCTGCTAACAAAAATGTCAGCAGTTCAAATCTACCAGCTGCTCCTTGGAAACTCTATGGGGCAGTTCTGTTCTGTCAAAATCGACTCGACAGCAACGGGTTTGGTTTTGATATTTCTGGTTTGGTTTGCAGGACCATCTCTGACACAAAGTAGAATGTGCTCGGTTTTGCCCCAGGCGGCTCCTGGCATGGTCTCCTGCCCCACAGCTATGTGCTCTCAGCCTCACCACATCCAGGTCCCGGGAGCCCTCACTCCCAGAGGACAACCGGGTGCTTCTGAACAGGCACACACCCAACTCTGGGGTGGGTGGGACACAGTTCAAGTCTCAGCTCTGCTACCTATTAGCAGCATGGGGCAAGATGCGGGGCAGCTGAGCCTCTTCCTCATTGGTAAAATGAAGGCAGTCACAGCACCTGCCTCACGGGGTAGCTGGGGGTTAAGTGAGAGGCTGCAGGGAAAACAACTGGTACCAACGGGAGTGCTCTTATTATTGCTAACAGCTGGGAGACTCAAGCCCAACGCAGGGTAAGTTAGAGAAGACACCTGAACGAAGCAACTATTCTTAATTCACCACACACACAACTAACTCTCTCTCTCTCTCTCTCTCTCTCTCTCTCTCTCTCTCTCTCTCTCTCTCTCTCTCTCTCTCTCTCTCGTTACATCCTCCATACTGTTTCCTACTTTTTGATAGAATTACCAAAGGTATTTCTTTACATCAAAAAAACAAAAACCACAAAAGATAAGTGAAGGGTAAGACAGTACAGAATACTGGGGAAGCCAGCACAACTTGTCCAAGGCAAGATCATGGAAGCTCCACACACACAGCCAAACTCCCTAAGGGACCGAATTACTGGGCTGAGGGCTATGGGAACCGTGGTCTCAGGGAACATCTAGCTCAACTGGCAAAACATAGTTCATAAAGAAAATGTTCTACATTCTACCTTGGTGAGTAGCGTCTGAGGTCTTAAAAGCCTGTAAGCAGCCATCTAAGATACTCCACTGGTCTCACCCCTTCAGGAGCAAGAGAGAATGAAGAAAACAAGATACAAGGAAAAGATTAGTCCAAAGGACTAATGAACCACATCTACCATGGCCTCCACCAGACTGAGTCCAGTACAACTATATGGTGCTCAGCTACCACCACTGACTGCTCTGACCGGGATCACAACAGAAGGTCCTGGACAGAGCTGGAGAAAAACGTAGAACAAAATTCTAATTCACAAAAAAAGACCAGACTTATTGGCCTGACAGAGACTGGAGAAACCCCAAGAGTATGGCCCCGGACACCCTTTTAGCTCAGTAATGAAGTCACTCCTGAGGTTCACCCTTCAGCCAAAGATTAGACAGGCCCATAAAACAAAAGGAGACTAAATGGACACACCAGCCCAGGGGCAAGGACGAGAAGGCAGGAGGGGACAGGAAAGTTGGTAATGAGGAACCCAAGATCAAGAAGGGGAGAGTGTTGACATGTCACGGGGTTGGCAACCAATGTTACAGAACAGTATGTGTATTAATTGTTTAATGAGAAGCTAGTTTGCATGTCTTAGTCATCTAGTGCTGCTATAACAGAAATACCACAAGTGGATGGTTTTAACAAAGAGAAGTTTATTTCTTCACAGTTAAAGTAGGCTAAAAGTCCAAATTCAGGGCGTCAGCTCCAGGGGAAGGCTTTTTCTCTCTGTCGGCCTTCCTCTCTTTGGTGTTCCCCTGGACTAGGAGCTTCTCTGCTCAGGGACCCCGGTCCAAAGGACGCGCTCTGCTCCCGGCACTGCTTTCTTGATGGTATGAGGTCCCCCTTTCTCTACTTGCTTCTCTTTCCTTTTATCTCTTACAAGAGATAAAAGGTGGTACAGGCCACACCCTAGGGAAACTCCCTTTACTTTGGATCAGGGATGTGAGCCAGGTAAGGGTGGTGTCACAATCCCACCCTAATCCTCTTTAACATAAAATTACAATCACAAAATGGAGTCCAACCACACAATTCTGGGAATCATGGCCCAGCCAAATTGATACACATTTTTGGGGGACACAATTCAATCCATAATACTCTGTAAACCTTCATTTAAAGTACAATAAAAAAGAAAAAAAAAATCAGACTCTGGCTCATGCTGACCCAGCGTGTACAGAGCAGAACCACGCTCCATACGTTCCCCTGGCTGTCGTCTTTGTGGAATCAGTCTACCAGGCCTTTCTTCTGTGAAGTCACTGGGTGGGTTTGAACCACCAACCTTTAGGTTAACAGCTAATTGTGAACCACTTGCACCACTCAGCTCCTCCCCTCGCACAATTTCCCTGTTATTAATATCTTGCATATTAGGAGCCCTGGGGGCTCGGTGGTTAGTGCACTCAACTGCGAACCAGAAGGTCGGTGGTTCAAAACCACCAGCAGCTCTGAGGGAGACAGATGTGGCAGCCTGCTTCTGTAAAGACTTACAGCCTTGGATACCCTATGGGGTCACTACCACAGCAGTGGGTTTGGTTTTGGTTAATATCTTGCATTCTGTTGCATTTGTTACAATTGATGAACCAATATTGATACATTATTATTAACTAACATCCGTAGATTACATTACGGTTCGCCTTTGTGTTATCCAGTCCTATGGGTTTTGACAAGTGCATAATGTCATGTGTCCACCATAACAGTATCCTACAGAATAGTTTCACTGCCCTAAAAGTGCCCTTCACTCCATCTATTCATCTGTCTTCCCCCCAACACACACTGAATCCCTGGCATCCGCTTATCTTTTCACTGGCTCAGTAGTCTTGCCTTTTCCAGAACGTCACAGAGTTGGAATCATACCACATGCAGCTTTTTCAGACTGGCTTCTTACACTTAGCAATACACACCAAATGCTTTTTTAAAAATATTACTACATGTTTCAATTAGAAGGAATTTGGCTGCAAGTAAAAGAATACCTGACTCCCAGTGGCTGAAACAATCAAGACGTTCAATGATCTTGAGTAACAAGAAGTCATCAACCAAAGTCATCAAATGATGGTTGAACAACATGATGAACATATTCAACGTCACTGAAGTATGTGTGAGGATTGTTGAAATAGCAAATGTTTTGTTACCTGTATGTATAACACAATTTTTTTTTTAATTACCAAAACTTTTTTTTTTTTAAACTTTTCTAGTCAGCCATCAGCAGTGTGCCAGCTTTCTGTCCTCAAAACTTGTCACTTCAGGACTGCCACAGCTTCATACACTGCTCACAGCCAGAAGAAGGTGAAGGTGCTCTCGTCTTCCTCTTGTTTATTATTTTTTAAATAAGCAGCAAATGCTTTCCCGGTATCCCCCTTACAGACATCCCCTTATATTTCACTGGGTCACCAGCCCTCAAATAACCTAGTCATGACCAGGGGAAATGGAATGATCCTGCTTGGCTCAGGCCTGTCACCGTTCATCCCCTGGGGCTGACGGAGGGACTTATCTGGAACAAAATGGAAAGTAAGCAAGAGAGGGAGGGTGGCTGTCTGGTTGTCACCAAATGTGTCTGTCACTTTGCATGATGAACCCCCTTCTCTGGTCAGAGGAAGGGAATAGGGCCCAGAGACATGAAGCACCTCATCCAAGGTCACAGGTGACTGCAGAAGGACCAGGATGCAAACCCAGGCCACGGACCCCACTAGCTCCCTCCACTTCCACACTGGCTTCTCCTTTACGGCAGACTGTAAGTCCCCAAAGGGCAGGAACCCCAACCCTGGGACTCCTTGAGCTTGGCATGCCAAGGACAAAGTCAACACCATTATAGAAGAGAACCCTCAGAGTGCCCAAATGTGCCACCGCGCCTCCAGGCCCCAAGGCTGGAGGAGAAAGCGCTTCCTGCCCCTCATGAAGCTTGGCGAGTGGGTCAGTGGGAACCCAGGGCCTGATAAACAGCATCTCTGTAGCTGCCTGGACGCTGGACGCTGGCAGAGCTGCTTCATTCCCCAGGACTGATCTCATGTTTCTGAAGAGCCTCAAGATGCCTGAGGTCTGTGTGCTCTCCTCACGGTTCAGCTCTGCTGCCAGCAGAGCAAACGGCCCGGGCTGGGGGCTGGGGCTGTACAGAACGGTGCAAACGCGGACCCTCAGCAGCCTCCCCACCCTCCACGCTGCCTGCCCAGCCTTCACCCATGCCACCCGGGCCCCACTGCAGAAGAAACGGAGCCACACCTTCTAACTTGTGAGATGAGCTCTGGCCTGCTTTGTCTCCCTGCCTCTGCTGGCTTGAGGGTATCCCTTGAAGAAACTTTCACACTGTAACTATTTCCATCTGCTTCCTTCCAGACTTCTGGAAAGTGAACAGAAGGCAGTCAGACTTCATCCGAGGTGCTAAGAACATCTCTGAAGTCAGTCCCACAGCCTTCAAGAGAGCTGGAGAGCTCTTGCGGGCTAAGGTCTGTGCTCGGTGACAAAAAGTGATGTTATTTAGCCCCAGAGCTGGATCAGGCACCCACCGCAGCCTTTCAGTCATCACTGACAGCAAAGGTTCCCATTGTTTTGAGGCCCAGCACCAGTGCAAAACAACAGGCTTCTCCACTTTGCCTCCACGCCCAGACATTCTTTCCAGGTCAAACACCTACTTGAGTTTGCAGCGGGCCAGGCAAGGGCCTGGGGAAACCACAGATGGCTGGCCCCCAAGAACTCTCTTCCTCTCCATTCCAGAGCATCTCTGTGTAACCATCGCTACCCGCACCAGGCTTCAGCTCCAAATCAAGACATCTGTTCTTATTCACACTGCACTCAAGCTCCTTGGGTGGCGTAAAGGTTGGTGGTTCAAACGCACCCAGCAGCACCATGAAGAAAGGTCTGGCAACCTGCTTCTGTAAAGATTAAACCACACCCAAAAACCCATTGCTACTGAGTTCATTCCAACTCATAGCGATCCTACAGGACAAAGTAGAACTACCCCCAGAGGGTTTCCAAGGCTGTAATCTTTATGGAAGCAGACTGCCACATTTTTCTCCCATGGAGCAACTGGTGGGTTTGAACCGCCAACCTTTCACTAAGCAGCTGAGCATTTAACAACCGTGCCGCTAGGGCTCCTTCTATAAAGATTACAGCCAAGGAAATCCTATGGAGCAGTTCTACTCTGAAACATGTGGAGTCACCACTAGTTGGAATCAACTCAATGACCGACACCCAGCAACAACATACATACATAAAGATTATGAATAAATTATTTCAAATACCACATTGTACTTAAAAGTCTATTCTCACCTGTACTCTAATGTTCACTGCAGCACCATCCACAATAGGCAAAAGGTAGAAACAACCAAAATGCCCATCAACAGAGGAATGGCTAAACAAAATGTGCTACATACATACAATGGAATATTCTGCAAACACAGAGGAATGAAGTCCTGAATGCATGCTACAACGTGAATGAACGTTGAAAACATCATGCTGAGCAAAACTAGTCACAAAAGGACAAATAGTGTATGATCTAACTCATAACCAAAGATTATGGTTACCACGAGTGGGAGCGATGGGGAAAGGAGGCGTTTTTGTTTGGGTTGGGGGGCACTGAGTTTATGTTAATGGTGGTGGGATATTTTGGAAAAGGATAACGGCTGCACAACATGAGAAATGTAATCAATGTCATTGAATTGTAAATGTGGAAGTTGTTGAGTTGGCAAATGTTTTGGTGTGTATGTTTTCACCACAATAATTTTTTTTTTTTTTTAATTCTCCTTGTAAAGCCACAAGGGCTAAAAATTCTATTGGGAACCACTGTGGGAAATGGTATGGCGCTTCCTCAAAAAGCTAGAAATAGAAATACTATATGATCCAGCAATCCCACTCCTAGGTATATACCCTTAAAGAAATAAGAGCCATCACGTGAACAGACATATGCACGCCCATGTTCACTGCAGCATTATTCACAATAGCAAAAGGTGATAGCAGCCTAAGTGCCCACCAACAGATTAATGGATTAACAAACTATAGTATGTACACGCAATGGAATACTACACAACAATAAAGAATAATGACGAATCCATGAAACATCTCACAACATGGATGAATCTGGAGGGCATTATGCTGAGTGAAATAAGTCAATCACAGAAAAGATAAATATTGTATGAGACCACTTTTATAAAGTAATAACAAAAGGTTTACAAACAGAGGGGGAAAAAAACTCTTTGATGGTTACCAGGGATGGGAGGGGGAGGAAGGGAAAATTACCAGAGAGATAGTAGACACCTGTTAATATTGGTGAAGGGAAAAACACAATATGAGAGAAGTCAGCTCCACATGACCAAGGCAAGACAGGACGCTGAGAGGAACGCAGGAATAAAGAACAACTACAGTAACTAGTATGGCATAGACAATCTTGCAACAATAGTATCAACAAACAATAATCTACCAATGAATACGGAGATAGATATGCCACGTGGTGATACACAGGCTCAGTGGTGGAAATTTCTAAATATGTGACTGCAGGTGCTCTTCATGTATTAATATAGACAACAGAGCACACAAGCAGCACAGTCAGGGAAATCTCTTAGACATAACTAAACACCTCACGGGATGAAGTTCCCCGGGTTCAAAGGCAAAGGACCACAGACTCAGGGGATATCTACGTCAACTGGCACAACACAGTTCATAAAGAAAATGTTCTACATCCTACTTTGATGAGTAGCATCTGGGGTCTTAAAAGATTTCAAGCAGCCATCTAAGATACATGTATTGGTTCCATCATAGAAAGAGCAGGAGAAAAATGTAGACAAATTATCAAATTCATAAAAAAGACCAGATTTACTGGTCTGACAGAGACTGGAGGAACCCCCAACACTATGGCCCCTGGACACCCTTCTAACTCAGCATTGAAGCCACTCCCGAAGTTCACCTTTCAGCCAAAGATTAAAAGTCAAAAAACCCGCTGCCGTCGAGTTAATTCCGACTCATAGCGACCCTATAGAACAGAGTAGAACTGCCCCATAGGGTTTCCAAGGAGTGGCTGGTGGATTCAAACTGCCGACCTTTTGGTTAGCAGCTACGCCACCAGGACTCCAGCCAAAGATTAGGCAGGCCTATAAAAACAAACAATAGCACACGTGAGGAACGTGCTTCTTGGATCAGTCAAGCATGCGCAATCAAATGGGCAACACCTGCCCAAAAACAAAGACAAGAAGCAGGAAGGGACAGGAAAACTGGCGAATGGAACTGGGGAACCCAAGGTGGAAAGGGGGTGAGTGCTGACACAATGCGGGACTGTAACCAATGCCATGAAACAGTTTGTGTATAAATTTTTGAATACGAAACTAATTTGCTGTATAAACTTTCACGTAAAGCACAATTTAAAAAAAAAAAAAAAAAACCCTACTGAGGAGGAAAGGCGGCCTCGGGCTTCTTTGCCCCCGCTCCTTGGCCTGCCGCAGGGATTAGACACAGCAGCTTGCAGTGTTAAACTTTCTCTGCAGAAGTTTTTCTCAGAATGGTGGCACCCACTCTCTAGCTTATCTTGAAAGTATGCCGGCTCCAGAGTTGTGTGAACTGAGTGGAATTTTCCATTTATAGTATAATCCTCATACCCGTCTGGGGGCTGGCGTTTTCACGGTTGAGAGCTCAGAGTTCAATGTCAGCAAACCTGCCTGCCAGGCTTCTGCGGGAGCCAGTGGCATTCAGGAGTTTTTATTTCTTTCTGGGGGGAGACGAGGAAGAAATAAAAGAATGGGTTTTCAACTCGAGTGCCAACACAAACTTGAAAAATGAACTGGGTTGGCAAGCACAGAATATCAATGCCTGATTTCAGGATTTAAGGCAACTGTTAGAGGGGAGGAAGTGAGAAAGAGACGGAAAAACATATCTTCAACTCCTAACTCAGGTGGCCAGGACTGGCATCAATGCACTGCCACAAGTCCTTTCCTGTCCCGAACACCCAGCCCCTGGCTAGCACCCAGCAGGCAGGATGCTGAGCCAAAGGCAGCTCACCCCATCTCACGCCTCCTCTTCTTCAAGCTTCCCTGTCTGCAACACGTGATCCCTCCTCATGCAGGCAGAGACTCATAGTATGAAATACCTTCGGAGTCCACGGTGTAGTGGGAAGACCACAAGCCAGGAAGGATGGGGTCTGTCACCTGATCACTGTGTGACCTTAAAGAAGTTGCTTCTCTTCCTAGGCTCATTTTCCTCATCAGTGAAGTAAGACTGGGCTGAAGGCTCCCAAAGATTTCACTGCTGACATTCTGTTTCACTCACTCATTCATTCAAGTAGTAACCAGTGTCCACTCTTTGCCAAGCCAAGCCCAGGTCCTGGGCATCCCCTACTGGGCACAGTCAGACTCTGAGCCACACCCTGAGCATGACCAAACGCCAAATGAGGGCTGCCAGTACCAGCCACGCCTGTCTCATTGTCTCAATAGGCATGGCGTGTCCAGCGTGCAGAAGGAAAGCCCTGCCCTGCTCTGCTGCATGGAGCCCACCCTGCAGCCAGCAGGCCCAGCTACCAAGGGAGGCCTTTTCTCTATCCCACAGAACCCTAAACAGCCTTTCCCAAGGCCCTCAACCTTTCCCACTTCGGATTAAGAAAAATAATGTTGCCTCCTCCTGGGATGAGCATGATCACCTCTCACCCTCCCAATCAAAAACCTTCTTTTGACCTTGATTTTCCACTGTTTTTACAAAAAAAAAAAAAAATTATTCATTTCAAAGTATGAAATGATGACATCGAATGTGATTTTTTTTCTTAATTGTACATACACCCCAGCGGTGTGGGGCTATACACATACACACCCCAATCGCTGGTCCAGGCTATCAGGCTGTTGGTTTTCTGGCCCAGCCGCCACCCGCACCCAGGTTACCAACTAGCGGCCACCCAGCCTCAGTCTGCACACCTGTTGGAAGGCTGCTGCGAGCTCTGGGAAGTCGTGCGTCCCGCCGCCACTTACTACGGCAAGAACCATATACCCTCTGAGCCTCAGAGGGCTGTGTTAGGATTTCACCCCGGGTGAAAGCGCTCCAATGCGCTGGGCAAACGGATGTTACTTGAAGGTTGGGAGACTCTAAGGTGAGACCTGCATCCCAGACCGTGCTGGTCCCGCCTCCGCACAGCTTTTCTTACTGATGCAGCCGAGACAGGGAGGGAAGCTGCTCAGACGGCTGACTCGGCACCATTCCAGGCTGGGAGATGGTGCGCGAGTCCTGTGCCATCCCCCATCCCCATCCCCAACCCCGCCCGGTCCTTGGCGAGTCTACCCACAGACCCGGTCACCTGCTCCAAACCCCGGTCACCTGCTCCAAACCCCGGTCCCCGCAGCCGCCCCGCCCCTCCTCTGCCCTCCCAGCTGCGCGGAAAGGGCACACCCCCTCCTGGGATTCACCAATCAGCGTCCGGAGCGGCGCCTGAGGCGCAGAGGGGCTCTGGTCGGCAGCCAATTAACGCCGGGGCCCGAGGCGGTGCCTCGGCCGCCCCCTCCCGGAACGAAAGCCGCCCGGCCGCTGGCGAAGCTGGCGCCGCGCGGGCGCGGGAGCCGCGCGGGCCGGAGCGGAGCGCGCCCTGGCCGCCGCCCGGCGCGCCCGCCTGCGCTGCGCTCCGCCTCTGTCCTAGCGCGGGCGAGGTAGCCGGGGTGGGGAGCGCGGAGGCAGGGCTCCGGCGAGGCCGGGGCGGGAGAGCGGCGATAAAAGGCGCGAGCAGCCCCCGCGCAGGCCGGCCGGCGAGCAGGCTCGCGTCCCTCCGTCCGGGCGCCGGCGGCTGGGAGGCGCGGCCCGGAGCCGCCCATGGAGGCTTTCCCCTGGGCACCCCGCTCGCCTCGCCGCGGCCGCGCCCCCCCCGCCCACGTCGCTCGTGCCCAGCGTCCGCCACGTGAGCGCCCCGGGCCCGGCGCACCCGCAGCCCTTCAGCTCGTGGAACGATTACCTGGGGCTCGCCACTCTCATCACCAAGGCAGTGGACGGCGACAAGCGCAGCAGCGGCTCCCCGCTCTCTTCCGCCTGCTCGCCCCACGCGGGGGCCGGGCCTGCACCTGGGGCCCTGGGGCCGGCGCTGGGGCCCGCTGACTACGACGAGGACGACGACGACGACGACAGCGACGAGCCGGGGCCCCGGGGCCGCTACTTGGGTGGTGCGCTGGAGCTGCGCGCGCTGGAGCTGTGCGCGGGCCCCGCTGAGGCCGGGCTGCTGGAGGAGCGCTTCGCTGAGCTGAGCCCGTTCGCGGGCCGCGCCGCCGCCGTGCTGCTGGGCTGCGCGCCTGCCGCCGCCACTGCCCTTGCCACCGCCGAGGCGGCGCGCGAGGAGCGGGCTCCGGCGTGGGCGGCGGAGCCCCAGCTGCACGCGGCCGCTGGGCCGGCCGCGCGGCTGCTCAAGCCGGAGCTGCAGGTGTGCGTGTTCTGCCGGAACAACAAGGAGGCGGTGGCGCTCTACACCACGCACATCCTGAAGGGCCCGGACGGGCGAGTGCTGTGCCCAGTGCTGCGCCGCTACACGTGCCCCCTGTGCGGCGCCAGCGGCGACAACGCGCACACCATCAAGTACTGCCCGCTCTCCAAAGTACCGCCGCCGCCTGCAGCGCGCCCTCCACCCCGCGGCGCCCGGGACGGTCTGCCGGGCAAGAAGCTGCGCTGAGCGCCCGAGCCGGCCACCAGCACCCGACGCCACCGTGGCCGCCCCTACTGGGCCGCTCCCTCGCTAGAGGGGCGTGTGGGGGCTCAGTAGTTGGCTCAGCTTGGGATGTCGTCTTGGTTGTTCTTCAGAGGAAGCCGTCGTATGGAGTACTCTGTTGCCAAACGAAGATTGAGACTAGACGCTAAAATCTTGATTTGTCTCTTAACGGTTGCTAGTTCGTGCAGACCCAGAAGGGCGAAGGCTGGGCGTGATTTCATTCGCTGAAGTATGGCAACTTAGAGGCGCTGTTTATTTACTGTATATATCAGCCTATTTTAAACGCGCACCAGTATGAAATTGTTTCGATTTAATCTTGGATATTTCACTTCACGAATGGAGGTACTTTAATAGGTCTAGAATATTTTTTTAAAAGCCTCTGAACTGAGCTTAAAACTGGCGATTTTATGGAATGTCGGCCAAATGACTATTTTATTGTTTGAAGCAAGTAATATTTCTTAGTTGTCTTTAATCAGTTATTCTAAATCCAGGTGGAGCAAGCCCCTGGTATCATCACCGTTATGAGAAGTAAAAGATTAGAAGATTTCCCGGTATTAATTTGGGTGGGTATCCCATCCTGTGGCTTCCTTCTATCCTGGTTGGAGGTGAACGTAAAAGGCACAGTCTGTAGCAGGTAGAATACAGCTCTTTATCCTTTTCTGTACCAGGTCTTTTATTACTTAAGTAGCAACTAGCCTTTTCTACCTTTAAAAATTGTGCCAAGTTATAATCCTATTGTGTATACACTTGGAAATGGTGCTGTTTAAAAATTTTGTGTATTTATACAGTAGCAGTATATGAATTAATTAATCTTACCTAGAACTTTTTTACTTGGCCTTTTCTCTTACCATCACCACCACCCCCGTCCAGTTACTTAAAAAACATTTGTGCTTATTAATATCTAAAAGAAGAAAGGCAAGAGAGCATTAATTCATCTTAAATTGCTCAATTTCAGGGTTCCTTAGTGGCAGAAAGCTTGTTCCAGCTGATGCCTCTCAAACTAAATGGAAGGTGGAATCTCTTGAGCTCTGGGAAGTTAATATAATAATCTGTTCAAGAAGGTTTCACTCTGGGCTGTCTGGCTTTAGGCACAGGTATTCCTCAAACCAGAATAAGCACTAATTAAAGGAACTCATTGTGGAGTCTGGAGATACACACAGCCTCCCTCACACTCCATTTGTACTGTTGAAGACCCTAGTAGTCTTGTTTCTGGAACCTCACCAGTTATCCCTGAGATTCAACTTGACCCTTAGGCGAAAGCTCTTCCTTCCGTCCTATCCTAATTTGTAAATCCACAATGCTGAAGGCCACACCGTGGCTCACAGCAGTATTTGCACTTAAACCCACATGGCTACCATCAAGACATGCTCCAAAAACAGCTGTGAACTAAGATGAACCCATTTAAAACATACACTCATCACTACCTGAAAATACCAACAAAAACCTTAATCCAAGTATGCAAAGCTCCCAGTAGGAGGGTTTAGCTGGGGTATTAAGAGGTTAGACTGCTTTCATTTTCAACACTTCTCCACGCACCCCTGGCTTAATCTGGACACTCATTTGAAGGTGTAACACAAGCTAGGGTGAGTAACAGGGCAACTGTGGGCCCTTCTGGTTAAAGGAAGATGTGAATAAAGCAGTTTGTTAGTTTTGCTTTTGGGGTGAAGTTTTCAGGCCAATGTGAATTCCTGTGACCTCTCCCAGGGCTCCATCTTTCCCAAAGGGTCGCCATATTCTCTCAGGCCAGAGGATTAAACTGGCAGCCTGACCAACCTGATTAGCTCTTTGGTGATTTTTAGAGGGCCGAGTTTTCGACACTGCGAGCTTCCAGGCCTCAAGGATGTGCCTTCAGTATGTGAGAATCCCTGTAAAGGGGTGTGTCTAATACAAATTTGTTAAAGTCCTGAAGCCAAGAGCAGGGGGAGATGTCTCTAAAATGGCCTCAATCAACCAGTCAAGCAGCCGTATGAATCCCATTTAAAAAGCACCCCATTCCGGCCCCATCTCCTAAAAAAAAAAATTTGCCTGTTTTCCAGTTAACATTGAAAAACTCGAAGTTGAAGCATGAACAAAGGGTAACTATTTTAGTATTGTAATTTCCTGGATCTCTTATAAAAAGTACACTAACCACATCCTAAAACATTTTAAAACAATCCTTGGAGCTCAACACTTAATCGGAAACTTTAGACACTTTCCCAAACTGTTTAGGGTAAAAGAAATCCAATTTTCTCCAAGTTTTAAAAAACATGTACAAAATAACTGGTGTGACGTTGTCATCTGAAGAACCCCCTGCGTATCCGGCAAGGTAACAGAACGGTATGTGGAACCCTCGATTCAACCATCATGGAGGCACAGAGTGCCTCACCTGCTCTTTTTTGTAGACTTATTTTCAGCGGCAATTTTTTGTATTTTAATGTTCCTACCAGGTCCTTTTTGGAAGCTGTGCAATTATGAGCTTTGATTAGAACTTCTGTCATAAATTAAGCCAAAATTATACATTTTAAAACTACTACTGCAAATCTGTGGACTTCAAGCAAAAGTTTCAGTGTAGTAATTCCCCATTCTCAGCCACAACAGAAGATCCCTGCCATAGTGTCCCATGTGTTTCAGTTAGACTTATAAAATTTTCAACTGCTCAATCTACAAAGTATCTGTGATAAAAACCACAGGTAGTTCTTGACATAAAAGCATCCCCCACATATAGATGCCAACCTCCCTCCTGATGGCCACTGATGCTTTAAACCAATAGGTTGGGGTCTGTATGGCTCGCTGCCTCCACCCCCAGCTCCAGGTGTGTAAACAGCTATCTTGTTTACAAACGCAGAAGCTACCAGGAATGCTGAAAACGTGAGAGCATCGCAGTCCACGGGTTGGTTGCTCAGCTTTCTTTTGATACCTGTTAATCAATGCTAGCAGTGAGAGGGTTGGGAGGCCTTGACAGGCACTGCAGTGGAAACCTAAAAGCAGGATCATGAAGCAGCAGCTACAGACTGGAAAAAACACTCTTCTGTGCTCTGGATTCTGACTCCCCACACACACAACTTGGGGGAACAGTATGTCTGCGAGCAGTCTGGGCAGAAAGGGTGGGTTTGCAGGCTGGCCTGGAAGCCCAACAATTATGCACACATGTAGCTCATCAGTTTAGATGAGTTGTCAGCTGAGGCCCGTCTATGATGTCACACAGTTCTCTAGTAGCTTAAGACCCAGAGTGGGTTACTGCCCCAAATACAATCACTGGTCTTGTCTCACTTGTTATGAAAGAAAAGGCCCTCTCCTCTGAAGACCTTTTAAGATTTCCACTTAAATATTTAGAAAGTACTTTTCAGCATCGGTAACAGTGAAGCTGCATCTGATTATTTAAGTAAGGCAGCATTAATACGCCCTCTTCTGGCCTTTTGGTTGTACCAGCAGGAGTTCTTTAAGTGCCTAACAAAAAAAAAAAAACCCGTTGCCATCGAGTCGATCAACTCATAGCAACCCTACAGCCACCATAAATGTACCGGTAACATTCTCTGAAACCAACTGTGATTTTCCTAATTTCGGGGGGAAATCCAAAGTGGAGCACCACAAACACACAAAATCCATAGGAGTTCACAGAAGACAGTATTAAAGAAAACAAGAGGGTCCCTCAGTGAGGAGAGATGTTTTCAGGGACTCAGCCACATTTGCTTTCTACACAGTTATCATCTTTGATTCTGAGACGTTTACCAGCACTGACAGTAAAACTCAAGTAACACAAACTCAACTAAATATGCAAACTCACCATTATGAACAGAACATTTTAACCACAAACCAACACTAAAACAAATTCTGTAAGTATTTTATTTATCACTGAAGGAAAAACACAGCAGCAAGTTCTGTGTTGGCTTCAATAAGACCGAACAGTTAATCTTTAACATACCTACTACACTCCAGAATTGAAGTCAACACAGTCGTTACTACAAATCACTTGTTGAAAGAATCTATCCTGAAGAGAAAGAAAATTAAGAAAAAGAATTTAAACAATTCCTCCAAACCACACATTTATAAATATTGTCATATTTAAAATGCTTGAAAGGCATGAATTCTCCATTAATGGAAAAGCAGTTCGCTACTGGCAACAGAAAACAACTCAGCAACAGTTAACAAATGCTTTAAAGTTTAAAAGCTGCATTGTTTTGGATTCACACTTCAGCAGTATTCTCGTCATTACAATAATGACTGCAAATTTGCTTTATACTCACCTTCACGCAAGTAAAATCTACAGAAAACCCCACTGTATCCAATGTTGGTAATGTTGACTGCACTTACAGTGAACCTAAAAAATTTTAAATTGAGTTAATAGTAAATACCTCAATATCTAAAGAGGTATATATTTCAACAGCTAATGGTGTGAAAACTGATCAGCTCCACCACTTTAGAGAGCCTTCAAATACATTTTCTGTAACAGAACCTTACCTCTATATTAAGAGATTTCAAAATCAGAAGAAAAAGAATAGTTCTATACCAAGACATAGGTGTTACTCAATCCCTGAAGGGTTCACGTTTTCCTTTTATTGTAAACAAATGATTGGTGAAATAATGCAACACCTTCCATTTCAGACAATGGCATGGGTTTCCAACCTTCTGTGGATACGGTGCATGATCGATCTATTATATAGGGTTAATGCAAGTTCATGCTTTTCGTGTTATGGCGAAACATTAGTTACAGAATCCAATGTAGATTGGCTGAAGCACAAGTATAGTAATCCTTGAATGTGATCAAACCTATGTTTAAGACACTAGTTTGAATCCATCATCTTGAGACTTAACGTCGTACTGTGGTCCATCCATCTTCATCAGTCTCGTTTTTAGTACGACGGAGAGATTCCTTGTCTTTCTCAGCCTTCCACGTGGCCTTCTCTTTTTCACCTTCTCTTTCTCGGTCTCGCTCTCTTTCTCGATCTCTTGGAAGAGCTGGGGGAGGAACACGACGAGGGGTATCCCGTTCTTCGGCCCGGTCCTCTTTTCTGTCATCAGCACGCCTCCAAGAGCTCGCTAAAACGTTACCAGAAAAAGATTAAATTTGTACTGTATCCTAGTGGCTCAGACTAAACAGAACTTAAGCAAAAGGAATACCTCAGATTACTCTGAAATTTCATAGTAAAGTTAACAATACAGAATCACAGAACTAAAAAGCAATAAAAGCTAAATGTATTTTCATGACTTTGATACAATTTATAAGACCTTTAAAATAGCACACAGACTTATAACTCTAAATCTGTGAACGATAAGAAATGTCCTAGCTGCTATAAACCTTCCAGATAAGATGACAAATCTCTGGCTGAATGAAAAACACGAAATTAAAAAAATTTTTGGCTCTCGCTGAAGAAATTTTAACAGCAAATTAACCAGAGAATATGGAAGTTTTTTATTACAGCTGTAAGAGAAGAATATTCTCATGCTCCAACTGTGCAAACAAAATATTAAAAGCTTGTGAGACAGATATTTAAGTGATATGGGCATTTTATACCCAAATAATTTTTATTAAAGTTTCAGTTTCCAAAAAAGAACATTTTACACTGTGCTTACTTTAAAGTAATTTATAAACTATTCCTTCACTTTCATAAAACAAACTTTCTTATCAACAGACACACTGCTTAATATTCAATTTAATTAGTCTATTGTTTTGAGAGCTGTCGAGTCAATTTCAACTTGTATCAATGCCACGTGAAAGAGAAAAACTGTCCTACAGGGTACTCTAGGCTATAATCTTTATGGGAACAGATCATGAGGTCTTTCTCCCACAAAATCGCTGGGTGGGTTCGAACCACCAACCATCATCCAGTTAGTAGCCAAGCACTTAACTGTTGCACCACCAGGGCTCCTTATAATTAATTAGTCTACTACTGTACTTTAAATTTAGAAAGGAGCTTACTTCACAGTTTAAGCATCAAGTAGTTCATGAGAACTGTGAATTCTAAACTGAATAAACATCTGTTAAAATCTTATTTGTAGTATGCATACAATTTATCAGATAATTAAATAAAACCCAAATTCCCTTGGGAATTATTGTTCTATACTCAGCAACTGTGCGTAACATCTATACCTTCTTCCCGATCAGATCTGACAGGGGGGCCTCTTCGGTCTCTGTCATCCCGCCTGTCTCTTAGATCACGGCGGTCATCTCTCTCACGACGACGGTCATCCCTATCCCAATCATCCCGGCGACTCGAATCTCTCCAGCTCGAAGATTCCTCAGCTGGTCCTCTCCTCCAGCCACCCTCATCCCTGTGGCCATATGAAACAACAAGTTACACGACAAGTTACATTCTGTTGTTAAGACTACATGGATAATTATAAGTGAGCAGGTTATATTCAAGTTGGTGCTCTGAGAATTTACAAACGTCGCA